>JBAMJV010003081.1:0-242631 GCA_037951105.1 Echinarachnius parma
TAAAAAAATGAAAAAAATATGGAACGCCTTCACGATTTTGCGTGTCATCCTTGCCCGCAGGGCCATGCTATGTTGTGTGCGTGCATGTGTGTGTGTGTGTTTTTGTCTGTAGTGTGCGTGTGTGTAACGGGTATAAGGCAACCCAATTTGCTGCACAAAAGTAATCCCCAATGGAGAAGAACAAATATGAGAACTTGTCAATAAAGGTCACCAGTCTACAGTGGCCAATTTCTCTTATCCCTCTTGGTGGTTGTGCTATACACAGGTTTGACTATAAATACATCATGGGGCGGCAGAAACGGATGCATTGTGAACAATTAACTTCAAGGAACAAATTACCTTGGTGTGAAAAAGAAGACATATTCATGATTGATTTGTTAAAAAATAACAAAACTTATTGAGCTCGTTGATCAAGACTTAAACACACCCCAACTATACTCTTCTTTAAAACAAAATAAGGTTAACAATTTTCTCCCGAGTGAAAAAGGACATTTTTATGACAAATAGGTGAGCTTCCACTGGACAAGACGTATCCCGACACACAACTATAACCCTTTTTAAGTAAATCGAGAGATGATTCTCAGGAAGACATATTTATCATTTAGATTGGGATATGAATTGAACTTCATTAAATTATAATTCTCACCTACAAGTACGTTAAATTAGATATCTTGCATGTAAGCTTCTTTTGTGAAATTTAGCCCCAAAATAGGTTTTGTAAACCATGTTTTAGACTTATCCTCTTCTAGTGAGATAAGATAAGCTGAAACATGCGAAAGATGCTCGACGAGATTAGATGCTCGACGTAACAGTTAGATTGTCCTTTCTCGTAGACCCTACAGTGGAAATGTTTCCGATGTGGAATTTAAAGCAAATAATCACCTTTGGTTTCAGGCGATGGCAAAACTATCACTTCCTCGGCGATCTGAATGTATACGCTATCTTTCCTCAGCTTCGCTTCGGAGAGATTAGCTACATCCAGATCGCCTCGGAAGTGATAGTTTGTCCTATTACCTTCACCAACGGTAATTATTTGCTTACTACATGCTAAAATCGTTGCATTGTACATGTATTATAATACTTCTTGTCTGTTTGTGTCTACATGTATGTGTTTCAGATAGATTAAGTAAATGAAACTTGATTGATGATTGTTACCACACTAAGCATAAGTTGTGTTGCAATTCATTAAAGAGTGAAAAGGAAAGCAGAGTTTACATCCATGTTATAGTGAAGTCATATACTGGCCTGAGTGCCTCATGAGTTGTACATTGTAGATTGTGCTGTAATAATTAGGTTTTTAAATGCGTAGTACTATATCTACATGCTACTTATATATTTGTAATAAAGTGAAACAAAACAATTGTATTATCTGCATGGTATAATTTGTTATCATTGTCGTTGTCGTTGCCCAGTGTTTGTAAATGGTTCAGTTTTGGTTCCAGCCATTTATACCATGTACAAAAAAGATGGTAAATGTAACATTTAGGTACTTCAGACATATTTTTAATTTGTAATTGATAAAAAATGAAAAAAATATGGAACGCTTCACGATTTTGCGTGTCATCCTTGCGCAGGGGGCCATGCTATGTTTTGTGTGCGTGCATGTGTGTGTGTGTGTTTGTGTCTGTATTGTGCGTGTGTGTAACGGGTATAAGGCAACCAATTTGCCGCACAAAGTATCCCCAATGGAGAAACAAATATGGAACTTGTCAATAAAGGTCACCTGTCTACAGTGCCAATTCTCTTATCCTCTTGGTGGTTGCTATACACAGGTTTGACTATAAATACATCATGGGGCGCAGAACGGATGCACTGTGAACAATTAACTTCAAGGAACAAAATTCTTGTGTGAAAAAGAAGACATATTTCATGAATGAATTTGTTACATTCATTTGAGCTTCGTTGATCAAGACTTAACCACACCAACTTTACTCTTCTTTAAACAAAAATAAGGTTAACATTTCTGAGTGAAAAAGGACATATTTTATGAACAAATAGGTGAGCTTCACTGGACAAGACGTATCCCGACACACAACTATAACCCTTTTAAATAAATCGAGAATGATTTCTCAGGACATATTTATCAATTAAATTGGATATGAATTGAACTTCATTAAATAATTAATTTCTCACCTACAAGTACAGTTAAATTAGATATCTTGCATGTTAAGCTCTTTTGTGAAATTTAGCCCAAAATAGGTTTTTAAACCATGTTTTAGGACTTATCCTCTTCTAGTGAGAAAGATAAGCTGAAACATGCGAAAGTGCTCGACGAGATTAGATGCTCGACGAAACAGTTAGATTGTCTTTCTCGGTAGACCCTACCAGTGAATGTTTCCGATGTGGAATTTAAGCAAATAATCACTTTGGTTTCAGGCGATGGCAAACTATCACTTCCTCGGCGATCTGAATGTATACGCTATCTTTCCTCAGCTTCGCTCGGAAAGATAGCTACATCCAGATCGCTCGGAAGTGATAGTTTGTCCTATTACCTTCACCAACGGTAATTATTTGCTTACTACATGCTAACATCGTTGTATTGTACATGTATTATAATACTTCTTGTCTGTTTGTGTCTACATGTATTTGTTTCAGATAGATTAAGTAAATGAAACTTGATTGATGTTTGTTACCACACTAAGCATAAGTTGTGTTGCAATTCATTACAGGGTGAAGGAAAGCAGAGTTACATCCATGTTATAGTGAAGTCATATACTGGCCTGAGTGCCTCATGGTTGTACATTGTAGATTGTGCTGTAATAATTAGGTTTTTAAAATGCGTAGTACTATATCTACATGCTACTTATATATTTGTAATAAAGTGAAACTAAACAATTGTATTATCTGCATGGTATAATTTGTTATCATTGTCGTTGTCGTTGCCCAGTGTTTGTAAATGTTCAGTTTTGGTTCCAGCCATTTATATCAGGTACAAAAAAGATGGTAAATGTAACATTTAGGTACTTCAGACATATTTTTAATTTTTTAATTGGATAAAAAATGAAAAAAAATATGGAACGCTTCACGATTTTGCGTGTCATCCTTGCGCAGGGGCCATGCTATGTTTGTGTGCGTGCATGTGTGTGTGTGTGTTTGTGTCTGTAGTGTGCGTGTGTGTAACGGGTAGAAGGCAACCAATTTGCCGCACAAAGTAATCCTAAATGGAGAAACAAATATGGAACTTGTCAATAAAGGTCACCTGTCTACAGTGGCAATTTCTCTTATCTCCTTGGTGGTTGCTATACACAGTTTGACTATAAATACATCATGGGGCGGCAGAACGGATGCATTGTGAACAATTAACTTCAAGGAACAAATTCTTGTGTGAAAAAGAAGACATATTTCATGAATGAATTTGTTACATTCATTTGAGCTTCGTTGATCAAGACTTAACCACACCCAACTATACTCTTCCTTTAAACAAAAATAAGGTTAACATTTCTGAGTGAAAAAGGACATATTATATGAACAAATAGGCTGAGCTTCACTGGACAAGACGTATCCCGACACACAACTATAACCCTTTTAAATAAATCGAGAATGATTTCTCAGGACCTATTTATCAATTAATTGGGATATGAATTGAACTTCATTAAATAATAATTTCTCACCTACAAGTACAGTTAAATTAGATATCTTGCATGTTAAGCTTCTCTTGTGAAATTTAGCCCAAAATAGGTTTTAAACCATGTTTAGACTTATCCTCTTCTAGTGAGAAAGATAAGCTGAAACATGCGAAAGATGCTCGACGAGATTAGATGCTCCGACGAAACAGTTAGATTGTCTTTCTCGTAGACCCTACCAGTGAAATGTTTCCGATGTGGAATTTAAAGCAAATAATCACCTTTTGGTTTCAGGCGATGGCAAACAATCACTTCCTCGGCGTCTGAATGTATACACTATCTTTCCTCAGCTTCGCTTCGGAAGATAGCTACATCAGATCGCCTCGGAAGTGATAGTTTGTCCTATTACCTTCACCAACGGTAATTATTTGCTTACTACATGCTAAAATCGTTGCATTGTACATGTATTATAATACTTCTTGTTTGTTTGTGTCTACATGTATGTGTTTCAGATAGATTAAGTAAATGAACTTGATTGATGATTGGTTACCACACTAAGCATAAGTTGTGTTGCAATTCATTAAAGAGTGAAAAGGAAAGCAGAGTTACATCCATGTTATAGTGAAGTCATATACTGGCCTGAGTGCCTCATGGTTGTACATTGTAGATTGTGCTGTAATAATTAGGTTTTTAAATGCGTAGTACTATATATAAATGCTACTTATAAATTTGTAATAAAGTGAAACTAAACAAATGTATTATCTGCATGGTATAATTTGTTATCATTGTCGTTGTCGTTGCCAAGTGTTGTAAATGGTTCAGTTTTGGTTCCAGCCATTTATATCATGTACAAAAAAATGGTAAATGTAACATTTAGGTACTTCAGACATATTTTTAATTTTTTAATTAATAAAAATGAAAAAAATATGGAACGCTTCACGATTTTGCGTGTCATCCTTGCGCAGGGGCCATGCTATGTTTGTGTGCGTGCATGTGTGTGTTTGTGTCTGTAGTGTGCGTGTGTGTAACGGGTATAAGGCAACCAATTTGCCGCACAAAGTAATCCCCAATGGAGAAACAAATATGGAACTTGTCAATAAAGGTCACCTGTCTACAGTGGCCAATTTCTCTTATCCTCTTGGTGGTTGCTATACACAGGTTTGACTATAAATACATCATGGGGCGGCAGAACGGATGCATTGTGAACAATTAACTTCAAGGAACAAATTCTTGTGTGAAAAAGAAGACATATTTCATGAATGAATTTGTTACGTTCATTTGAGCTTCGTTGATCAAGACTTAACCACACCCAACTATACTCTTCTTTAAAACAAAAATAAGGTTAACATTTCTGAGTGAAAAAGGACATATTTTATGAACAAATAGGTGAGCTTCACTGGACAAGACGTATCCCGACACACAACTATAACCCTTTTAAATAAATCGAGAATGATTTCTCAGGACATATTTATCAATTAAATTGGGATATGAATTGAACTTCATTAAATAATAATTTCTCACCTACAAGTACAGTTAAATTAGATATCTTGCATGTTAAGCTTCTTTTGTGAAATTTAGCCCCAAAATAGGTTTTTAAACCATGTTTTAGACTTATCCTCTTCTAGTGAGAAAGATAAGCTGAAACATGCGAAAGATGCTCGACGAGATTAGATGCTCGACGAAACAGTTAGATTGTCTTTCTCGTAGACCCTACCAGTGAAATGTTTCCGATGTGGAATTTAAAGCAAATAATCACCTTTTGGTTTCAGGCGATGGCAAACTATCACTTCCTCGGCGATCTGAATGTATACGCTATCTTTCCTCAGCTTCGCTTCGGAAGATAGCTACATCCAGATCGCCTCGGAAGTGATAGTTTGTCCTATTACCTTCACCAACGGTAATTATTTGCTTACTACATGCTAACATCGTTGTATTGTACATGTATTATAATACTTCTTGTCTGTTTGTGTCTACATGTATGTGTTTCAGATAGATTAAGTAAATGAAACTTGATTGATGATTGTTACCACACTAAGCATAAGTTGTGTTGCAATTCATTAAAGGGTGAAAAGGAAAGCAGAGTTACATCCATGTTATAGTGAAGTCATATACTGGCCTGAGTGCCTCATGGTTGTACATTGTAGATTGTGCTGTAATAATTAGGTTTTTAAATGCGTAGTACTATATCTACATGCTACTTATATATTTGTAATAAAGTGAAACTAAACAATTGTATTATCTGCATGGTATAATTTGTTATCATTGTCGTTGTCGTTGCCCAGTGTTTGTAAATGGTTCAGTTTTGGTTCCAGCCATTTATATCATGTACAAAAAAATGGTAAATGTAACATTTAGGTACTTCAGACATATTTTTAATTTTTTAATTGATAAAAAATGAAAAAAATATGGAACGCTTCACGATTTTGCGTGTCATCCTTTCGCAGGGGCCATGCTATGTTTGTGTGCGTGCATGTGTGTGTGTGTGTTTGTGTCTGTAGTGTGCGTGTGTGTAACGGGTATAAGGCAACCAATTTGCCGCACAAAGTAATCCCCAATGGAGAAACAAATATGGAACTTGTCAATAAAGGTCACCTGTCTACAGTGGCCAATTTCTCTTATCCTCTTGGTGGTTGCTATACACAGGTTTGACTATAAATACATCATGGGGCGGCAGAACGGATGCATTGTGAACAATTAACTTCAAGGAACAAATTCTTGTGTGAAAAAGAAGACATATTTCATGAATGAATTTGTTACATTCATTTGAGCTTCGTTGATCAAGACTTAACCACACCCAACTATACTCTTCTTTAAAACAAAAATAAGGTTAACATTTCTGAGTGAAAAAGGACATATTTTATGAACAAATAGGTGAGCTTCACTGGACAAGACGTATCCCGACACACAACTATAACCCTTTTAAATAAATCGAGAATGATTTCTCAGGACATATTTATCAATTAAATTGGGATATGAATTGAACTTCATTAAATAATAATTTCTCACCTACAAGTACAGTTAAATTAGATATCTTGCATGTTAAGCTTCTTTTGTGAAATTTAGCCCCAAAATAGGTTTTTAAACCATGTTTTAGACTTATCCTCTTCTAGTGAGAAAGATAAGCTGAAACATGCGAAAGATGCTCGACGAGATTAGATGCTCGACGAAACAGTTAGATTGTCTTTCTCGTAGACCCTACCAGTGAAATGTTTCCGATGTGGAATTTAAAGCAAATAATCACCTTTTGGTTTCAGGCGATGGCAAACTATCACTTCCTCGGCGATCTGAATGTATACGCTATCTTTCCTCAGCTTCGCTTCGGAAGATAGCTACATCCAGATCGCCTCGGAAGTGATAGTTTGTCCTATTACCTTCACCAACGGTAATTATTTGCTTACTACATGCTAACATCGTTGTATTGTACATGTATTATAATACTTCTTGTCTGTTTGTGTCTACATGTATGTGTTTCAGATAGATTAAGTAAATGAAACTTGATTGATGATTGTTACCACACTAAGCATAAGTTGTGTTGCAATTCATTAAAGGGTGAAAAGGAAAGCAGAGTTACATCCATGTTATAGTGAAGTCATATACTGGCCTGAGTGCCTCATGGTTGTACATTGTAGATTGTGCTGTAATAATTAGGTTTTTAAATGCGTAGTACTATATCTACATGCTACTTATATATTTGTAATAAAGTGAAACTAAACAATTGTATTATCTGCATGGTATAATTTGTTATCATTGTCGTTGTCGTTGCCCAGTGTTTGTAAATGGTTCAGTTTTGGTTCCAGCCATTTATACCATGTACAAAAAAGATGGTAAATGTAACATTTAGGTACTTCAGACATATTTTTAATTTCTTAATTGATAAAAAATGAAAAAAAATATGGAACGCTTCACGATTTTGCGTGTCATCCTTGCGCAGGGGCCATGCTATGTTTGTGTGCGTGCATGTGTGTGTGTGTGTTTGTGTCTGTAGTGTGCGTGTGTGTAACGGGTAGAAGGCAACCAATTTGCCGCACAAAGTAATCCTAAATGGAGAAACAAATATGGAACTTGTCAATAAAGGTCACCTGTCTACAGTGGCCAATTTCTCTTATCCTCTTGGTGGTTGCTATACACAGGTTTGACTATAAATACATCATGGGGCGGCAGAACGGATGCATTGTGAACAATTAACTTCAAGGAACAAATTCTTGTGTAAAAAAGAAGACATATTTCATGAATGAATTTGTTACATTCATTTGAGCTTCGTTGATCAAGACTTAACCACACCCAACTATACTCTTCTTTAAAACAAAAATAAGGTTAACATTTCTGAGTGAAAAAGGACATATTTTATGAACAAATAGGTGAGCTTCACTGGACAAGACGTATCCCGACACACAACTATAACCCTTTTAAATAAATCGAGAATGATTTCTCAGGACCTATTTATCAATTAAATTGGGATATGAATTGAACTTCATTAAATAATAATTTCTCACCTACAAGTACAGTTAAATTAGATATCTTGCATGTTAAGCTTCTTTTGTGAAATTTAGCCCCAAAATAGGTTTTTAAACCATGTTTTAGACTTATCCTCTTCTAGTGAGAAAGATAAGCTGAAACATGCGAAAGATGCTCGACGAGATTAGATGCTCGACGAAACAGTTAGATTGTCTTTCTCGTAGACCCTACCAGTGAAATGTTTCCGATGTGGAATTTAAAGCAAATAATCACCTTTTGGTTTCAGGCGATGGCAAACAATCACTTCCTCGGCGATCTGAATGTATACACTATCTTTCCTCAGCTTCGCTTCGGAAGATAGCTACATCCAGATCGCCTCGGAAGTGATAGTTTGTCCTATTACCTTCACCAACGGTAATTATTTGCTTACTACATGCTAAAATCGTTGCATTGTACATGTATTATAATACTTCTTGTCTGTTTGTGTCTACATGTATGTGTTTCAGATAGATTAAGTAAATGAAACTTGATTGATGATTGTTACCACACTAAGCATAAGTTGTGTTGCAATTCATTAAAGAGTGAAAAGGAAAGCAGAGTTACATCCATGTTATAGTGAAGTCATATACTGGCCTGAGTGCCTCATGGTTGTACATTGTAGATTGTGCTGTAATAATTAGGTTTTTAAATGCGTAGTACTATATCTAAATGCTACTTATATATTTGTAATAAAGTGAAACTAAACAATTGTATTATCTGCATGGTATAATTTGTTATCATTGTCGTTGTCGTTGCCCAGTGTTTGTAAATGGTTCAGTTTTGGTTCCAGCCATTTATATCATGTACAAAAAAATGGTAAATGTAACATTTAGGTACTTCAGACATATTTTTAATTTTTTAATTGATAAAAAATGAAAAAAATATGGAACGCTTCACGATTTTGCGTGTCATCCTTTCGCAGGGGCCATGCTATGTTTGTGTGCGTGCATGTGTGTGTGTGTGTTTGTGTCTGTAGTGTGCGTGTGTGTAACGGGTATAAGGCAACCAATTTGCCGCACAAAGTAATCCCCAATGGAGAAACAAATATGGAACTTGTCAATAAAGGTCACCTGTCTACAGTG
Source organism: Echinarachnius parma (assembly GCA_037951105.1). Classification (NCBI taxonomy): domain Eukaryota; kingdom Metazoa; phylum Echinodermata; class Echinoidea; order Clypeasteroida; family Echinarachniidae; genus Echinarachnius; species Echinarachnius parma. Next base: position 9,140 of record JBAMJV010003081.1, read on the forward strand.
GCCAATTTCTCTTATCCTCTTGGTGGTTGCTATACACAGGTTTGACTATAAATACATCATGGGGCGGCAGAACGGATGCATTGTGAACAATTAACTTCAAGGAACAAATTCTTGTGTGAAAAAGAAGACATATTTCATGAATGAATTTGTTACATTCATTTGAGCTTCGTTGATCAAGACTTAACCACACCCAACTATACTCTTCTTTAAAACAAAAATAAGGTTAACATTTCTGAGTGAAAAAGGACATATTTTATGAACAAATAGGTGAGCTTCACTGGACAAGACGTATCCCGACACACAACTATAACCCTTTTAAATAAATCGAGAATGATTTCTCAGGACCTATTTATCAATTAAATTGGGATATGAATTGAACTTCATTAAATAATAATTTCTCACCTACAAGTACAGTTAAATTAGATATCTTGCATGTTAAGCTTCTTTTGTGAAATTTAGCCCCAAAATAGGTTTTTAAACCATGTTTTAGACTTATCCTCTTCTAGTGAGAAAGATAAGCTGAAACATGCGAAAGATGCTCGACGAGATTAGATGCTCGACGAAACAGTTAGATTGTCTTTCTCGTAGACCCTACCAGTGAAATGTTTCCGATGTGGAATTTAAAGCAAATAATCACCTTTTGGTTTCAGGCGATGGCAAACAATCACTTCCTCGGCGATCTGAATGTATACACTATCTTTCCTCAGCTTCGCTTCGGAAGATAGCTACATCCAGATCGCCTCGGAAGTGATAGTTTGTCCTATTACCTTCACCAACGGTAATTATTTGCTTACTACATGCTAAAATCGTTGCATTGTACATGTATTATAATACTTCTTGTTTGTTTGTGTCTACATGTATGTGTTTCAGATAGATTAAGTAAATGAAACTTGATTGATGATTGTTACCACACTAAGCATAAGTTGTGTTGCAATTCATTAAAGAGTGAAAAGGAAAGCAGAGTTACATCCATGTTATAGTGAAGTCATATACTGGCCTGAGTGCCTCATGGTTGTACATTGTAGATTGTGCTGTAATAATTAGGTTTTTAAATGCGTAGTACTATATATAAATGCTACTTATATATTTGTAATAAAGTGAAACTAAACAAATGTATTATCTGCATGGTATAATTTGTTATCATTGTCGTTGTCGTTGCCAAGTGTTTGTAAATGGTTCAGTTTTGGTTCCAGCCATTTATATCATGTACAAAAAAATGGTAAATGTAACATTTAGGTACTTCAGACATATTTTTAATTTTTTAATTAATAAAAAATGAAAAAAATATGGAACGCTTCACGATTTTGCGTGTCATCCTTGCGCAGGGGCCATGCTATGTTTGTGTGCGTGCATGTGTGTGTTTGTGTCTGTAGTGTGCGTGTGTGTAACGGGTATAAGGCAACCAATTTGCCGCACAAAGTAATCCCCAATGGAGAAACAAATATGGAACTTGTCAATAAAGGTCACCTGTCTACAGTGGCCAATTTCTCTTATCCTCTTGGTGGTTGCTATACACAGGTTTGACTATAAATACATCATGGGGCGGCAGAACGGATGCATTGTGAACAATTAACTTCAAGGAACAAATTCTTGTGTGAAAAAGAAGACATATTTCATGAATGAATTTGTTACGTTCATTTGAGCTTCGTTGATCAAGACTTAACCACACCCAACTATACTCTTCTTTAAAACAAAAATAAGGTTAACATTTCTGAGTGAAAAAGGACATATTTTATGAACAAATAGGTGAGCTTCACTGGACAAGACGTATCCCGACACACAACTATAACCCTTTTAAATAAATCGAGAATGATTTCTCAGGACATATTTATCAATTAAATTGGGATATGAATTGAACTTCATTAAATAATAATTTCTCACCTACAAGTACAGTTAAATTAGATATCTTGCATGTTAAGCTTCTTTTGTGAAATTTAGCCCCAAAATAGGTTTTTAAACCATGTTTTAGACTTATCCTCTTCTAGTGAGAAAGATAAGCTGAAACATGCGAAAGATGCTCGACGAGATTAGATGCTCGACGAAACAGTTAGATTGTCTTTCTCGTAGACCCTACCAGTGAAATGTTTCCGATGTGGAATTTAAAGCAAATAATCACCTTTTGGTTTCAGGCGATGGCAAACTATCACTTCCTCGGCGATCTGAATGTATACGCTATCTTTCCTCAGCTTCGCTTCGGAAGATAGCTACATCCAGATCGCCTCGGAAGTGATAGTTTGTCCTATTACCTTCACCAACGGTAATTATTTGCTTACTACATGCTAACATCGTTGTATTGTACATGTATTATAATACTTCTTGTCTGTTTGTGTCTACATGTATGTGTTTCAGATAGATTAAGTAAATGAAACTTGATTGATGATTGTTACCACACTAAGCATAAGTTGTGTTGCAATTCATTAAAGGGTGAAAAGGAAAGCAGAGTTACATCCATGTTATAGTGAAGTCATATACTGGCCTGAGTGCCTCATGGTTGTACATTGTAGATTGTGCTGTAATAATTAGGTTTTTAAATGCGTAGTACTATATCTACATGCTACTTATATATTTGTAATAAAGTGAAACTAAACAATTGTATTATCTGCATGGTATAATTTGTTATCATTGTCGTTGTCGTTGCCCAGTGTTTGTAAATGGTTCAGTTTTGGTTCCAGCCATTTATATCATGTACAAAAAAATGGTAAATGTAACATTTAGGTACTTCAGACATATTTTTAATTTTTTAATTGATAAAAAATGAAAAAAATATGGAACGCTTCACGATTTTGCGTGTCATCCTTTCGCAGGGGCCATGCTATGTTTGTGTGCGTGCATGTGTGTGTGTGTGTTTGTGTCTGTAGTGTGCGTGTGTGTAACGGGTATAAGGCAACCAATTTGCCGCACAAAGTAATCCCCAATGGAGAAACAAATATGGAACTTGTCAATAAAGGTCACCTGTCTACAGTGGCCAATTTCTCTTATCCTCTTGGTGGTTGCTATACACAGGTTTGACTATAAATACATCATGGGGCGGCAGAACGGATGCATTGTGAACAATTAACTTCAAGGAACAAATTCTTGTGTGAAAAAGAAGACATATTTCATGAATGAATTTGTTACATTCATTTGAGCTTCGTTGATCAAGACTTAACCACACCCAACTATACTCTTCTTTAAAACAAAAATAAGGTTAACATTTCTGAGTGAAAAAGGACATATTTTATGAACAAATAGGTGAGCTTCACTGGACAAGACGTATCCCGACACACAACTATAACCCTTTTAAATAAATCGAGAATGATTTCTCAGGACATATTTATCAATTAAATTGGGATATGAATTGAACTTCATTAAATAATAATTTCTCACCTACAAGTACAGTTAAATTAGATATCTTGCATGTTAAGCTTCTTTTGTGAAATTTAGCCCCAAAATAGGTTTTTAAACCATGTTTTAGACTTATCCTCTTCTAGTGAGAAAGATAAGCTGAAACATGCGAAAGATGCTCGACGAGATTAGATGCTCGACGAAACAGTTAGATTGTCTTTCTCGTAGACCCTACCAGTGAAATGTTTCCGATGTGGAATTTAAAGCAAATAATCACCTTTTGGTTTCAGGCGATGGCAAACTATCACTTCCTCGGCGATCTGAATGTATACGCTATCTTTCCTCAGCTTCGCTTCGGAAGATAGCTACATCCAGATCGCCTCGGAAGTGATAGTTTGTCCTATTACCTTCACCAACGGTAATTATTTGCTTACTACATGCTAACATCGTTGTATTGTACATGTATTATAATACTTCTTGTCTGTTTGTGTCTACATGTATGTGTTTCAGATAGATTAAGTAAATGAAACTTGATTGATGATTGTTACCACACTAAGCATAAGTTGTGTTGCAATTCATTAAAGGGTGAAAAGGAAAGCAGAGTTACATCCATGTTATAGTGAAGTCATATACTGGCCTGAGTGCCTCATGGTTGTACATTGTAGATTGTGCTGTAATAATTAGGTTTTTAAATGCGTAGTACTATATCTACATGCTACTTATATATTTGTAATAAAGTGAAACTAAACAATTGTATTATCTGCATGGTATAATTTGTTATCATTGTCGTTGTCGTTGCCCAGTGTTTGTAAATGGTTCAGTTTTGGTTCCAGCCATTTATATCATGTACAAAAAAATGGTAAATGTAACATTTAGGTACTTCAGACATATTTTTAATTTTTTAATTGATAAAAAATGAAAAAAATATGGAACGCTTCACGATTTTGCGTGTCATCCTTTCGCAGGGGCCATGCTATGTTTGTGTGCGTGCATGTGTGTGTGTGTGTTTGTGTCTGTAGTGTGCGTGTGTGTAACGGGTATAAGGCAACCAATTTGCCGCACAAAGTAATCCCCAATGGAGAAACAAATATGGAACTTGTCAATAAAGGTCACCTGTCTACAGTGGCCAATTTCTCTTATCCTCTTGGTGGTTGCTATACACAGGTTTGACTATAAATACATCATGGGGCGGCAGAACGGATGCATTGTGAACAATTAACTTCAAGGAACAAATTCTTGTGTGAAAAAGAAGACATATTTCATGAATGAATTTGTTACATTCATTTGAGCTTCGTTGATCAAGACTTAACCACACCCAACTATACTCTTCTTTAAAACAAAAATAAGGTTAACATTTCTGAGTGAAAAAGGACATATTTTATGAACAAATAGGTGAGCTTCACTGGACAAGACGTATCCCGACACACAACTATAACCCTTTTAAATAAATCGAGAATGATTTCTCAGGACATATTTATCAATTAAATTGGGATATGAATTGAACTTCATTAAATAATAATTTCTCACCTACAAGTACAGTTAAATTAGATATCTTGCATGTTAAGCTTCTTTTGTGAAATTTAGCCCCAAAATAGGTTTTTAAACCATGTTTTAGACTTATCCTCTTCTAGTGAGAAAGATAAGCTGAAACATGCGAAAGATGCTCGACGAGATTAGATGCTCGACGAAACAGTTAGATTGTCTTTCTCGTAGACCCTACCAGTGAAATGTTTCCGATGTGGAATTTAAAGCAAATAATCACCTTTTGGTTTCAGGCGATGGCAAACTATCACTTCCTCGGCGATCTGAATGTATACGCTATCTTTCCTCAGCTTCGCTTCGGAAGATAGCTACATCCAGATCGCCTCGGAAGTGATAGTTTGTCCTATTACCTTCACCAACGGTAATTATTTGCTTACTACATGCTAACATCGTTGTATTGTACATGTATTATAATACTTCTTGTCTGTTTGTGTCTACATGTATGTGTTTCAGATAGATTAAGTAAATGAAACTTGATTGATGATTGTTACCACACTAAGCATAAGTTGTGTTGCAATTCATTAAAGGGTGAAAAGGAAAGCAGAGTTACATCCATGTTATAGTGAAGTCATATACTGGCCTGAGTGCCTCATGGTTGTACATTGTAGATTGTGCTGTAATAATTAGGTTTTTAAATGCGTAGTACTATATCTACATGCTACTTATATATTTGTAATAAAGTGAAACTAAACAATTGTATTATCTGCATGGTATAATTTGTTATCATTGTCGTTGTCGTTGCCCAGTGTTTGTAAATGGTTCAGTTTTGGTTCCAGCCATTTATACCATGTACAAAAAAGATGGTAAATGTAACATTTAGGTACTTCAGACATATTTTTAATTTCTTAATTGATAAAAAATGAAAAAAAATATGGAACGCTTCACGATTTTGCGTGTCATCCTTGCGCAGGGGCCATGCTATGTTTGTGTGCGTGCATGTGTGTGTGTGTGTTTGTGTCTGTAGTGTGCGTGTGTGTAACGGGTAGAAGGCAACCAATTTGCCGCACAAAGTAATCCTAAATGGAGAAACAAATATGGAACTTGTCAATAAAGGTCACCTGTCTACAGTGGCCAATTTCTCTTATCCTCTTGGTGGTTGCTATACACAGGTTTGACTATAAATACATCATGGGGCGGCAGAACGGATGCATTGTGAACAATTAACTTCAAGGAACAAATTCTTGTGTAAAAAAGAAGACATATTTCATGAATGAATTTGTTACATTCATTTGAGCTTCGTTGATCAAGACTTAACCACACCCAACTATACTCTTCTTTAAAACAAAAATAAGGTTAACATTTCTGAGTGAAAAAGGACATATTTTATGAACAAATAGGTGAGCTTCACTGGACAAGACGTATCCCGACACACAACTATAACCCTTTTAAATAAATCGAGAATGATTTCTCAGGACCTATTTATCAATTAAATTGGGATATGAATTGAACTTCATTAAATAATAATTTCTCACCTACAAGTACAGTTAAATTAGATATCTTGCATGTTAAGCTTCTTTTGTGAAATTTAGCCCCAAAATAGGTTTTTAAACCATGTTTTAGACTTATCCTCTTCTAGTGAGAAAGATAAGCTGAAACATGCGAAAGATGCTCGACGAGATTAGATGCTCGACGAAACAGTTAGATTGTCTTTCTCGTAGACCCTACCAGTGAAATGTTTCCGATGTGGAATTTAAAGCAAATAATCACCTTTTGGTTTCAGGCGATGGCAAACAATCACTTCCTCGGCGATCTGAATGTATACACTATCTTTCCTCAGCTTCGCTTCGGAAGATAGCTACATCCAGATCGCCTCGGAAGTGATAGTTTGTCCTATTACCTTCACCAACGGTAATTATTTGCTTACTACATGCTAAAATCGTTGCATTGTACATGTATTATAATACTTCTTGTCTGTTTGTGTCTACATGTATGTGTTTCAGATAGATTAAGTAAATGAAACTTGATTGATGATTGTTACCACACTAAGCATAAGTTGTGTTGCAATTCATTAAAGAGTGAAAAGGAAAGCAGAGTTACATCCATGTTATAGTGAAGTCATATACTGGCCTGAGTGCCTCATGGTTGTACATTGTAGATTGTGCTGTAATAATTAGGTTTTTAAATGCGTAGTACTATATCTAAATGCTACTTATATATTTGTAATAAAGTGAAACTAAACAATTGTATTATCTGCATGGTATAATTTGTTATCATTGTCGTTGTCGTTGCCCAGTGTTTGTAAATGGTTCAGTTTTGGTTCCAGCCATTTATATCATGTACAAAAAAATGGTAAATGTAACATTTAGGTACTTCAGACATATTTTTAATTTTTTAATTGATAAAAAATGAAAAAAATATGGAACGCTTCACGATTTTGCGTGTCATCCTTTCGCAGGGGCCATGCTATGTTTGTGTGCGTGCATGTGTGTGTGTGTGTTTGTGTCTGTAGTGTGCGTGTGTGTAACGGGTATAAGGCAACCAATTTGCCGCACAAAGTAATCCCCAATGGAGAAACAAATATGGAACTTGTCAATAAAGGTCACCTGTCTACAGTGGCCAATTTCTCTTATCCTCTTGGTGGTTGCTATACACAGGTTTGACTATAAATACATCATGGGGCGGCAGAACGGATGCATTGTGAACAATTAACTTCAAGGAACAAATTCTTGTGTGAAAAAGAAGACATATTTCATGAATGAATTTGTTACATTCATTTGAGCTTCGTTGATCAAGACTTAACCACACCCAACTATACTCTTCTTTAAAACAAAAATAAGGTTAACATTTCTGAGTGAAAAAGGACATATTTTATGAACAAATAGGTGAGCTTCACTGGACAAGACGTATCCCGACACACAACTATAACCCTTTTAAATAAATCGAGAATGATTTCTCAGGACATATTTATCAATTAAATTGGGATATTAATTGAACTTCATTAAATAATAATTTCTCACCTACAAGTACAGTTAAATTAGATATCTTGCATGTTAAGCTTCTTTTGTGAAATTTAGCCCCAAAATAGGTTTTTAAACCATGTTTTAGACTTATCCTCTTCTAGTGAGAAAGATAAGCTGAAACATGCGAAAGATGCTCGACGAGATTAGATGCTCGACGAAACAGTTAGATTGTCTTTCTCGTAGACCCTACCAGTGAAATGTTTCCGATGTGGAATTTAAAGCAAATAATCACCTTTTGGTTTCAGGCGATTGCAAACTATCACTTCCTCGGCGATCTGAATGTATACGCTATCTTTCCTCAGCTTCGCTTCGGAAGATAGCTACATCCAGATCGCCTCGGAAGTGATAGTTTGTCCTATTACCTTCACCAACGGTAATTATTTGCTTACTACATGCTAACATCGTTGTATTGTACATGTATTATAATACTTCTTGTCTGTTTGTGTCTACATGTATGTGTTTCAGATAGATTAAGTAAATGAAACTTGATTGATGATTGTTACCACACTAAGCATAAGTTGTGTTGCAATTCATTAAAGGGTGAAAAGGAAAGCAGAGTTACATCCATGTTATAGTGAAGTCATATACTGGCCTGAGTGCCTCATGGTTGTACATTGTAGATTGTGCTGTAATAATTAGGTTTTTAAATGCGTAGTACTATATCTACATGCTACTTATATATTTGTAATAAAGTGAAACTAAACAATTGTATTATCTGCATGGTATAATTTGTTATCATTGTCGTTGTCGTTGCCCAGTGTTTGTAAATGGTTCAGTTTTGGTTCCAGCCATTTATATCATGTACAAAAAAGATGGTAAATGTAACATTTAGGTACTTCAGACATATTTTTAATTTTTTAATTGATAAAAAATGAAAAAAAATATGGAACGCTTCACGATTTTGCGTGTCATCCTTGCGCAGGGGCCATGCTATGTTTGTGTGCGTGCATGTGTGTGTGTGTGTTTGTGTCTGTAGTGTGCGTGTGTGTAACGGGTAGAAGGCAACCAATTTGCCGCAAAAAGTAATCCTAAATGGAGAAACAAATATGGAACTTGTCAATAAAGGTCACCTGTCTACAGTGGCCAATTTCTCTTATCCTCTTGGTGGTTGCTATACACAGGTTTGACTATAAATACATCATGGGGCGGCAGAACGGATGCATTGTGAACAATTAACTTCAAGGAACAAATTCTTGTGTGAAAAAGAAGACATATTTCATGAATGAATTTGTTACATTCATTTGAGCTTCGTTGATCAAGACTTAACCACACCCAACTATACTCTTCTTTAAAACAAAAATAAGGTTAACATTTCTGAGTGAAAAAGGACATATTTTATGAACAAATAGGTGAGCTTCACTGGACAAGACGTATCCCGACACACAACTATAACCCTTTTAAATAAATCGAGAATGATTTCTCAGGACCTATTTATCAATTAAATTGGGATATGAATTGAACTTCATTAAATAATAATTTCTCACCTACAAGTACAGTTAAATTAGATATCTTGCATGTTAAGCTTCTTTTGTGAAATTTAGCCCCAAAATAGGTTTTTAAACCATGTTTTAGACTTATCCTCTTCTAGTGAGAAAGATAAGCTGAAACATGCGAAAGATGCTCGACGAGATTAGATGCTCGACGAAACAGTTAGATTGTCTTTCTCGTAGACCCTACCAGTGAAATGTTTCCGATGTGGAATTTAAAGCAAATAATCACCTTTTGGTTTCAGGCGATGGCAAACTATCACTTCCTCGGCGATCTAAATGTATACGCTATCTTTCCTCAGCTTCGCTTCGGAAGATAGCTACATCCAGATCGCCTCGGAAGTGATAGTTTGTCCTATTACCTTCACCAACGGTAATTATTTGCTTACTACATGCTAACATCGTTGCATTGTACATGTATTATAATACTTCTTGTCTGTTTGTGTCTACATGTATGTGTTTCAGATAGATTAAGTAAATGAAACTTGATTGATGATTGTTACCACACTAAGCATAAGTTGTGTTGCAATTCATTAAGGAGTGAAAAGGAAAGCAGAGTTACATCCATGTTATAGTGAAGTCATATACTGGCCTGAGTGCCTCATGGTTGTACATTGTAGATTGTGCTGTAATAATTAGGTTTTTAAATGCGTAGTACTATATATAAATGCTACTTATATATTTGTAATAAAGTGAAACTAAACAAATGTATTATCTGCATGGTATAATTTGTTATCATTGTCGTTGTCGTTGCCAAGTGTTTGTAAATGGTTCAGTTTTGGTTCCAGCCATTTATATCATGTACAAAAAAATGGTAAATGTAACATTTAGGTACTTCAGACATATTTTTAATTTTTTAATTAATAAAAAATGAAAAAAATATGGAACGCTTCACGATTTTGCGTGTCATCCTTGCGCAGGGGCCATGCTATGTTTGTGTGCGTGCATGTGTGTGTTTGTGTCTGTAGTGTGCGTGTGTGTAACGGGTATAAGGCAACCAATTTGCCGCACAAAGTAATCCCCAATGGAGAAACAAATATGGAACTTGTCAATAAAGGTCACCTGTCTACAGTGGCCAATTTCTCTTATCCTCTTGGTGGTTGCTATACACAGGTTTGACTATAAATACATCATGGGGCGGCAGAACGGATGCATTGTGAACAATTAACTTCAAGGAACAAATTCTTGTGTGAAAAAGAAGACATATTTCATGAATGAATTTGTTACATTCATTTGAGCTTCGTTGATCAAGACTTAACCACACCCAACTATACTCTTCTTTAAAACAAAAATAAGGTTAACATTTCTGAGTGAAAAAGGACATATTTTATGAACAAATAGGTGAGCTTCACTGGACAAGACGTATCCCGACACACAACTATAACCCTTTTAAATAAATCGAGAATGATTTCTCAGGACATATTTATCAATTAAATTGGGATATGAATTGAACTTCATTAAATAATAATTTCTCACCTACAAGTACAGTTAAATTAGATATCTTGCATGTTAAGCTTCTTTTGTGAAATTTAGCCCCAAAATAGGTTTTTAAACCATGTTTTAGACTTATCCTCTTCTAGTGAGAAAGATAAGCTGAAACATGCGAAAGATGCTCGACGAGATTAGATGCTCGACGAAACAGTTAGATTGTCTTTCTCGTAGACCCTACCAGTGAAATGTTTCCGATGTGGAATTTAAAGCAAATAATCACCTTTTGGTTTCAGGCGATGGCAAACTATCACTTCCTCGGCGATCTGAATGTATACGCTATCTTTCCTCAGCTTCGCTTCGGAAGATAGCTACATCCAGATCGCCTCGGAAGTGATAGTTTGTCCTATTACCTTCACCAACGGTAATTATTTGCTTACTACATGCTAACATCGTTGTATTGTACATGTATTATAATACTTCTTGTCTGTTTGTGTCTACATGTATGTGTTTCAGATAGATTAAGTAAATGAAACTTGATTGATGATTGTTACCACACTAAGCATAAGTTGTGTTGCAATTCATTAAAGGGTGAAAAGGAAAGCAGAGTTACATCCATGTTATAGTGAAGTCATATACTGGCCTGAGTGCCTCATGGTTGTACATTGTAGATTGTGCTGTAATAATTAGGTTTTTAAATGCGTAGTACTATATCTACATGCTACTTATATATTTGTAATAAAGTGAAACTAAATAATTGTATTATCTGCATGGTATAATTTGTTATCATTGTCGTTGTCGTTGCCCAGTGTTTGTAAATGGTTCAGTTTTGGTTCCAGCCATTTATATCATGTACAAAAAAGATGGTAAATGTAACATTTAGGTACTTCAGACATATTTTTAATTTTTTAATTGATAAAAATGAAAAAAAATATGAAACGCTTCACGATTTTGCGTGTCATCCTTGCGCAGGGGCCATGCTATGTTTGTGTGCGTGCATGTGTGTGTGTGTGTTTGTGTCTGTAGTGTGCGTGTGTGTAACGGGTAGAAGGCAACCAATTTGCCGCACAAAGTAATCCTAAATGGAGAAACAAATATGGAACTTGTCAATAAAGGTCACCTGTCTACAGTGGCCAATTTCTCTTATCCTCTTGGTGGTTGCTATACACAGGTTTGACTATAAATACATCATGGGGCGGCAGAACGGATGCATTGTGAACAATTAACTTCAAGGAACAAATTCTTGTATAAAAAAGAAGACATATTTCATGAATGAATTTGTTACATTCATTTGAGCTTCGTTGATCAAGACTTAACCACACCCAACTATACTCTTCTTTAAAACAAAAATAAGGTTAACATTTCTGAGTGAAAAAGGACATATTTTATGAACAAATAGGTGAGCTTCACTGGACAAGACGTATCCCGACACACAACTATAACCCTTTTAAATAAATCGAGAATGATTTCTCAGGACCTATTTATCAATTAAATTGGGATATGAATTGAACTTCATTAAATAATAATTTCTCACCTACAAGTACAGTTAAATTAGATATCTTGCATGTTAAGCTTCTTTTGTGAAATTTAGCCCCAAAATAGGTTTTTAAACCATGTTTTAGACTTATCCTCTTCTAGTGAGAAAGATAAGCTGAAACATGCGAAAGATGCTCGACGAGATTAGATGCTCGACGAAACAGTTAGATTGTCTTTCTCGTAGACCCTACCAGTGAAATGTTTCCGATGTGGAATTTAAAGCAAATAATCACCTTTTGGTTTCAGGCGATGGCAAACAATCACTTCCTCGGCGATCTGAATGTATACACTATCTTTCCTCAGCTTCGCTTCGGAAGATAGCTACATCCAGATCGCCTCGGAAGTGATAGTTTGTCCTATTACCTTCACTAACGGTAATTATTTGCTTACTACATGCTAAAATCGTTGCATTGTACATGTATTATAATACTTCTTGTCTGTTTGTGTCTACATGTATGTGTTTCAGATAGATTAAGTAAATGAAACTTGATTGATGATTGTTACCACACTAAGCATAAGTTGTGTTGCAATTCATTAAAGAGTGAAAAGGAAAGCAGAGTTACATCCATGTTATAGTGAAGTCATATACTGGCCTGAGTGCCTCATGGTTGTACATTGTAGATTGTGCTGTAATAATTAGGTTTTTAAATGCGTAGTACTATATCTAAATGCTACTTATATATTTGTAATAAAGTGAAACTAAACAATTGTATTATCTGCATGGTATAATTTGTTATCATTGTCGTTGTCGTTGCCCAGTGTTTGTAAATGGTTCAGTTTTGGTTCCAGCCATTTATATCATGTACAAAAAAATGGTAAATGTAACATTTAGGTACTTCAGACATATTTTTAATTTTTTCATTGATAAAAAATGAAAAAAATATGGAACGCTTCACGATTTTGCGTGTCATCCTTTCGCAGGGGCCATGCTATGTTTGTGTGCGTGCATGTGTGTGTGTGTGTTTGTGTCTGTAGTGTGCGTGTGTGTAACGGGTATAAGGCAACCAATTTGCCGCACAAAGTAATCCCCAATGGAGAAACAAATATGGAACTTGTCAATAAAGGTCACCTGTCTACAGTGGCCAATTTCTCTTATCCTCTTGGTGGTTGCTATACACAGGTTTGACTATAAATACATCATGGGGCGGCAGAACGGATGCATTGTGAACAATTAACTTCAAGGAACAAATTCTTGTGTGAAAAAGAAGACATATTTCATGAATGAATTTGTTACATTCATTTGAGCTTCGTTGATCAAGACTTAACCACACCCAACTATACTCTTCTTTAAAACAAAAATAAGGTTAACATTTCTGAGTGAAAAAGGACATATTTTATGAACAAATAGGTGAGCTTCACTGGACAAGACGTATCCCGACACACAACTATAACCCTTTTAAATAAATCGAGAATGATTTCTCAGGACATATTTATCAATTAAATTGGGATATGAATTGAACTTCATTAAATAATAATTTCTCACCTACAAGTACAGTTAAATTAGATATCTTGCATGTTAAGCTTCTTTTGTGAAATTTAGCCCCAAAATAGGTTTTTAAACCATGTTTTAGACTTATCCTCTTCTAGTGAGAAAGATAAGCTGAAACATGCGAAAGATGCTCGACGAGATTAGATGCTCGACGAAACAGTTAGATTGTCTTTCTCGTAGACCCTACCAGTGAAATGTTTCCGATGTGGAATTTAAAGCAAATAATCACCTTTTGGTTTCAGGCGATGGCAAACTATCACTTCCTCGGCGATCTGAATGTATACGCTATCTTTCCTCAGCTTCGCTTCGGAAGATAGCTACATCCAGATCGCCTCGGAAGTGATAGTTTGTCCTATTACCTTCACCAACGGTAATTATTTGCTTACTACATGCTAACATCGTTGTATTGTACATGTATTATAATACTTCTTGTCTGTTTGTGTCTACATGTATGTGTTTCAGATAGATTAAGTAAATGAAACTTGATTGATGATTGTTACCACACTAAGCATAAGTTGTGTTGCAATTCATTAAAGGGTGAAAAGGAAAGCAGAGTTACATCCATGTTATAGTGAAGTCATATACTGGCCTGAGTGCCTCATGGTTGTACATTGTAGATTGTGCTGTAATAATTAGGTTTTTAAATGCGTAGTACTATATCTACATGCTACTTATATATTTGTAATAAAGTGAAACTAAACAATTGTATTATCTGCATGGTATAATTTGTTATCATTGTCGTTGTCGTTGCCCAGTGTTTGTAAATGGTTCAGTTTTGGTTCCAGCCATTTATATCATGTACAAAAAAGATGGTAAATGTAACATTTAGGTACTTCAGACATATTTTTAATTTTTTAATTGATAAAAAATGAAAAAAAATATGGAACGCTTCACGATTTTGCGTGTCATCCTTGCGCAGGGGCCATGCTATGTTTGTGTGCGTGCATGTGTGTGTGTGTGTTTGTGTCTGTAGTGTGCGTGTGTGTAACGGGTAGAAGGCAACCAATTTGCCGCACAAAGTAATCCTAAATGGAGAAACAAATATGGAACTTGTCAATAAAGGTCACCTGTCTACAGTGGCCAATTTCTCTTATCCTCTTGGTGGTTGCTATACACAGGTTTGACTATAAATACATCATGGGGCGGCAGAACGGATGCATTGTGAACAATTAACTTCAAGGAACAAATTCTTGTGTGAAAAAGAAGACATATTTCATGAATGAATTTGTTACATTCATTTGAGCTTCGTTGATCAAGACTTAACCACACCCAACTATACTCTTCTTTAAAACAAAAATAAGGTTAACATTTCTGAGTGAAAAAGGACATATTTTATGAACAAATAGGTGAGCTTCACTGGACAAGACGTATCCCGACACACAACTATAACCCTTTTAAATAAATCGAGAATGATTTCTCAGGACCTATTTATCAATTAAATTGGGATATGAATTGAACTTCATTAAATAATAATTTCTCACCTACAAGTACAGTTAAATTAGATATCTTGCATGTTAAGCTTCTTTTGTGAAATTTAGCCCCAAAATAGGTTTTTAAACCATGTTTTAGACTTATCCTCTTCTAGTGAGAAAGATAAGCTGAAACATGCGAAAGATGCTCGACGAGATTAGATGCTCGACGAAACAGTTAGATTGTCTTTCTCGTAGACCCTACCAGTGAAATGTTTCCGATGTGGAATTTAAAGCAAATAATCACCTTTTGGTTTCAGGCGATGGCAAACAATCACTTCCTCGGCGATCTGAATGTATACACTATCTTTCCTCAGCTTCGCTTCGGAAGATAGCTACATCCAGATCGCCTCGGAAGTGATAGTTTGTCCTATTACCTTCACCAACGGTAATTATTTGCTTACTACATGCTAAAATCGTTGCATTGTACATGTATTATAATACTTCTTGTTTGTTTGTGTCTACATGTATGTGTTTCAGATAGATTAAGTAAATGAAACTTGATTGATGATTGTTACCACACTAAGCATAAGTTGTGTTGCAATTCATTAAAGAGTGAAAAGGAAAGCAGAGTTACATCCATGTTATAGTGAAGTCATATACTGGCCTGAGTGCCTCATGGTTGTACATTGTAGATTGTGCTGTAATAATTAGGTTTTTAAATGCGTAGTACTATATATAAATGCTACTTATATATTTGTAATAAAGTGAAACTAAACAAATGTATTATCTGCATGGTATAATTTGTTATCATTGTCGTTGTCGTTGCCAAGTGTTTGTAAATGGTTCAGTTTTGGTTCCAGCCATTTATATCATGTACAAAAAAATGGTAAATGTAACATTTAGGTACTTCAGACATATTTTTAATTTTTTAATTAATAAAAAATGAAAACAATATGGAACGCTTCACGATTTTGCGTGTCATCCTTGCGCAGGGGCCATGCTATGTTTGTGTGCGTGCATGTGTGTGTTTGTGTCTGTAGTGTGCGTGTGTGTAACGGGTATAAGGCAACCAATTTGCCGCACAAAGTAATCCCCAATGGAGAAACAAATATGGAACTTGTCAATAAAGGTCACCTGTCTACAGTGGCCAATTTCTCTTATCCTCTTGGTGGTTGCTATACACAGGTTTGACTATAAATACATCATGGGGCGGCAGAACGGATGCATTGTGAACAATTAACTTCAAGGAACAAATTCTTGTGTGAAAAAGAAGACATATTTCATGAATGAATTTGTTACGTTCATTTGAGCTTCGTTGATCAAGACTTAACCACACCCAACTATACTCTTCTTTAAAACAAAAATAAGGTTAACATTTCTGAGTGAAAAAGGACATATTTTATGAACAAATAGGTGAGCTTCACTGGACAAGACGTATCCCGACACACAACTATAACCCTTTTAAATAAATCGAGAATGATTTCTCAGGACATATTTATCAATTAAATTGGGATATGAATTGAACTTCATTAAATAATAATTTCTCACCTACAAGTACAGTTAAATTAGATATCTTGCATGTTAAGCTTCTTTTGTGAAATTTAGCCCCAAAATAGGTTTTTAAACCATGTTTTAGACTTATCCTCTTCTAGTGAGAAAGATAAGCTGAAACATGCGAAAGATGCTCGACGAGATTAGATGCTCGACGAAACAGTTAGATTGTCTTTCTCGTAGACCCTACCAGTGAAATGTTTCCGATGTGGAATTTAAAGCAAATAATCACCTTTTGGTTTCAGGCGATGGCAAACTATCACTTCCTCGGCGATCTGAATGTATACGCTATCTTTCCTCAGCTTCGCTTCGGAAGATAGCTACATCCAGATCGCCTCGGAAGTGATAGTTTGTCCTATTACCTTCACCAACGGTAATTATTTGCTTACTACATGCTAACATCGTTGTATTGTACATGTATTATAATACTTCTTGTCTGTTTGTGTCTACATGTATGTGTTTCAGATAGATTAAGTAAATGAAACTTGATTGATGATTGTTACCACACTAAGCATAAGTTGTGTTGCAATTCATTAAAGGGTGAAAAGGAAAGCAGAGTTACATCCATGTTATAGTGAAGTCATATACTGGCCTGAGTGCCTCATGGTTGTACATTGTAGATTGTGCTGTAATAATTAGGTTTTTAAATGCGTAGTACTATATCTACATGCTACTTATATATTTGTAATAAAGTGAAACTAAACAATTGTATTATCTGCATGGTATAATTTGTTATCATTGTCGTTGTCGTTGCCCAGTGTTTGTAAATGGTTCAGTTTTGGTTCCAGCCATTTATACCATGTACAAAAAAGATGGTAAATGTAACATTTAGGTACTTCAGACATATTTTTAATTTCTTAATTGATAAAAAATGAAAAAAAAATATGGAACGCTTCACGATTTTGCGTGTCATCCTTGCGCAGGGGCCATGCTATGTTTGTGTGCGTGCATGTGTGTGTGTGTGTTTGTGTCTGTAGTGTGCGTGTGTGTAACGGGTAGAAGGCAACCAATTTGCCGCACAAAGTAATCCTAAATGGAGAAACAAATATGGAACTTGTCAATAAAGGTCACCTGTCTACAGTGGCCAATTTCTCTTATCCTCTTGGTGGTTGCTATACACAGGTTTGACTATAAATACATCATGGGGCGGCAGAACGGATGCATTGTGAACAATTAACTTCAAGGAACAAATTCTTGTGTAAAAAAGAAGACATATTTCATGAATGAATTTGTTACATTCATTTGAGCTTCGTTGATCAAGACTTAACCACACCCAACTATACTCTTCTTTAAAACAAAAATAAGGTTAACATTTCTGAGTGAAAAAGGACATATTTTATGAACAAATAGGTGAGCTTCACTGGACAAGACGTATCCCGACACACAACTATAACCCTTTTAAATAAATCGAGAATGATTTCTCAGGACCTATTTATCAATTAAATTGGGATATGAATTGAACTTCATTAAATAATAATTTCTCACCTACAAGTACAGTTAAATTAGATATCTTGCATGTTAAGCTTCTTTTGTGAAATTTAGCCCCAAAATAGGTTTTTAAACCATGTTTTAGACTTATCCTCTTCTAGTGAGAAAGATAAGCTGAAACATGCGAAAGATGCTCGACGAGATTAGATGCTCGACGAAACAGTTAGATTGTCTTTCTCGTAGACCCTACCAGTGAAATGTTTCCGATGTGGAATTTAAAGCAAATAATCACCTTTTGGTTTCAGGCGATGGCAAACTATCACTTCCTCGGCGATCTGAATGTATACGCTATCTTTCCTCAGCTTCGCTTCGGAAGATAGCTACATCCAGATCGCCTCGGAAGTGATAGTTTGTCCTATTACCTTCACCAACGGTAATTATTTGCTTACTACATGCTAACATCGTTGTATTGTACATGTATTATAATACTTCTTGTCTGTTTGTGTCTACATGTATGTGTTTCAGATAGATTAAGTAAATGAAACTTGATTGATGATTGTTACCACACTAAGCATAAGTTGTGTTGCAATTCATTAAAGGGTGAAAAGGAAAGCAGAGTTACATCCATGTTATAGTGAAGTCATATACTGGCCTGAGTGCCTCATGGTTGTACATTGTAGATTGTGCTGTAATAATTAGGTTTTTAAATGCGTAGTACTATATCTACATGCTACTTATATATTTGTAATAAAGTGAAACTAAACAATTGTATTATCTGCATGGTATAATTTGTTATCATTGTCGTTGTCGTTGCCCAGTGTTTGTAAATGGTTCAGTTTTGGTTCCAGCCATTTATATCATGTACAAAAAAGATGGTAAATGTAACATTTAGGTACTTCAGACATATTTTTAATTTTTTAATTGATAAAAAATGAAAAAAAATATGGAACGCTTCACGATTTTGCGTGTCATCCTTGCGCAGGGGCCATGCTATGTTTGTGTGCGTGCATGTGTGTGTGTGTGTTTGTGTCTGTAGTGTGCGTGTGTGTAACGGGTAGAAGGCAACAAATTTGCCGCACAAAGTAATCCCCAATGGAGAAACAAATATGGAACTTGTCAATAAAGGTCACCTGTCTACAGTGGCCAATTTCTCTTATCCTCTTGGTGGTTGCTATACACAGGTTTGACTATAAATACATCATGGGGCGGCAGAACGGATGCATTGTGAACAATTAACTTCAAGGAACAAATTCTTGTGTGAAAAAGAAGACATATTTCATGAATGAATTTGTTACATTCATTTGAGCTTCGTTGATCAAGACTTAACCACACCCAACTATACTCTTCTTTAAAACAAAAATAAGGTTAACATTTCTGAGTGAAAAAGGACATATTTTATGAACAAATAGGTGAGCTTCACTGGACAAGACGTATCCCGACACACAACTATAACCCTTTTAAATAAATCGAGAATGATTTCTCAGGACCTATTTATCAATTAAATTGGGATATGAATTGAACTTCATTAAATAATAATTTCTCACCTACAAGTACAGTTAAATTAGATATCTTGCATGTTAAGCTTCTTTTGTGAAATTTAGCCCCAAAATAGGTTTTTAAACCATGTTTTAGACTTATCCTCTTCTAGTGAGAAAGATAAGCTGAAACATGCGAAAGATGCTCGACGAGATTAGATGCTCGACGAAACAGTTAGATTGTCTTTCTCGTAGACCCTACCAGTGAAATGTTTCCGATGTGGAATTTAAAGCAAATAATCACCTTTTGGTTTCAGGCGATGGCAAACAATCACTTCCTCGGCGATCTGAATGTATACACTATCTTTCCTCAGCTTCGCTTCGGAAGATAGCTACATCCAGATCGCCTCGGAAGTGATAGTTTGTCCTATTACCTTCACCAACGGTAATTATTTGCTTACTACATGCTAAAATCGTTGCATTGTACATGTATTATAATACTTCTTGTCTGTTTGTGTCTACATGTATGTGTTTCAGATAGATTAAGTAAATGAAACTTGATTGATGATTGTTACCACACTAAGCATAAGTTGTGTTGCAATTCATTAAAGAGTGAAAAGGAAAGCAGAGTTACATCCATGTTATAGTGAAGTCATATACTGGCCTGAGTGCCTCATGGTTGTACATTGTAGATTGTGCTGTAATAATTAGGTTTTTAAATGCGTAGTACTATATCTAAATGCTACTTATATATTTGTAATAAAGTGAAACTAAACAATTGTATTATCTGCATGGTATAATTTGTTATCATTGTCGTTGTCGTTGCCCAGTGTTTGTAAATGGTTCAGTTTTGGTTCCAGCCATTTATATCATGTACAAAAAAATGGTAAATGTAACATTTAGGTACTTCAGACATATTTTTAATTTTTTAATTGATAAAAAATGAAAAAAATATGGAACGCTTCACGATTTTGCGTGTCATCCTTGCGCAGGGGCCATGCTATGTTTGTGTGCGTGCATGTGTGTGTGTGTGTTTGTGTCTGTAGTGTGCGTGTGTGTAACGGGTAGAAGGCAACAAATTTGCCGCACAAAGTAATCCTAAATGGAGAAACAAATATGGAACTTGTCAATAAAGGTCACCTGTCTACAGTGGCCAATTTCTCTTATCCTCTTGGTGGTTGCTATACACAGGTTTGACTATAAATACATCATGGGGCGGCAGAACGGATGCATTGTGAACAATTAACTTCAAGGAACAAATTCTTGTGTGAAAAAGAAGACATATTTCATGAATGAATTTGTTACATTCATTTGAGCTTCGTTGATCAAGACTTAACCACACCCAACTATACTCTTCTTTAAAACAAAAATAAGGTTAACATTTCTGAGTGAAAAAGGACATATTTTATGAACAAATAGGTGAGCTTCACTGGACAAGACGTATCCCGACACACAACTATAACCCTTTTAAATAAATCGAGAATGATTTCTCAGGACCTATTTATCAATTAAATTGGGATATGAATTGAACTTCATTAAATAATAATTTCTCACCTACAAGTACAGTTAAATTAGATATCTTGCATGTTAAGCTTCTTTTGTGAAATTTAGCCCCAAAATAGGTTTTTAAACCATGTTTTAGACTTATCCTCTTCTAGTGAGAAAGATAAGCTGAAACATGCGAAAGATGCTCGACGAGATTAGATGCTCGACGAAACAGTTAGATTGTCTTTCTCGTAGACCCTACCAGTGAAATGTTTCCGATGTGGAATTTAAAGCAAATAATCACCTTTTGGTTTCAGGCGATGGCAAACAATCACTTCCTCGGCGATCTGAATGTATACACTATCTTTCCTCAGCTTCGCTTCGGAAGATAGCTACATCCAGATCGCCTCGGAAGTGATAGTTTGTCCTATTACCTTCACCAACGGTAATTATTTGCTTACTACATGCTAAAATCGTTGCATTGTACATGTATTATAATACTTCTTGTCTGTTTGTGTCTACATGTATGTGTTTCAGATAGATTAAGTAAATGAAACTTGATTGATGATTGTTACCACACTAAGCATAAGTTGTGTTGCAATTCATTAAAGAGTGAAAAGGAAAGCAGAGTTACATCCATGTTATAGTGAAGTCATATACTGGCCTGAGTGCCTCATGGTTGTACATTGTAGATTGTGCTGTAATAATTAGGTTTTTAAATGCGTAGTACTATATCTAAATGCTACTTATATATTTGTAATAAAGTGAAACTAAACAATTGTATTATCTGCATGGTATAATTTGTTATCATTGTCGTTGTCGTTGCCCAGTGTTTGTAAATGGTTCAGTTTTGGTTCCAGCCATTTATATCATGTACAAAAAAATGGTAAATGTAACATTTAGGTACTTCAGACATATTTTTAATTTTTTAATTGATAAAAAATGAAAAAAATATGGAACGCTTCACGATTTTGCGTGTCATCCTTGCGCAGGGGCCATGCTATGTTTGTGTGCGTGCATGTGTGTGTGTGTGTTTGTGTCTGTAGTGTGCGTGTGTGTAACGGGTATAAGGCAACCAATTTGCCGCACAAAGTAATCCCCAATGGAGAAACAAATATGGAACTTGTCAATAAAGGTCACCTGTCTACAGTGGCCAATTTCTCTTATCCTCTTGGTGGTTGCTATACACAGGTTTGACTATAAATACATCATGGGGCGGCAGAACGGATGCATTGTGAACAATTAACTTCAAGGAACAAATTCTTGTGTGAAAAAGAAGACATATTTCATGAATGAATTTGTTACATTCATTTGAGCTTCGTTGATCAAGACTTAACCACACCCAACTATACTCTTCTTAAAACAAAAATAAGGTTAACATTTCTGAGTGAAAAAGGACATATTTTATGAACAAATAGGTGAGCTTCACTGGACAAGACGTATCCCGACACACAACTATAACCCTTTTAAATAAATCGAGAATGATTTCTCAGGACATATTTATCAATTAAATTGGGATATGAATTGAACTTCATTAAATAATAATTTCTCACCTACAAGTACAGTTAAATTAGATATCTTGCATGTTAAGCTTCTTTTGTGAAATTTAGCCCCAAAATAGGTTTTTAAACCATGTTTTAGACTTATCCTCTTCTAGTGAGAAAGATAAGCTGAAACATGCGAAAGATGCTCGACGAGATTAGATGCTCGACGAAACAGTTAGATTGTCTTTCTCGTAGACCCTACCAGTGAAATGTTTCCGATGTGGAATTTAAAGCAAATAATCACCTTTTGGTTTCAGGCGATGGCAAACTATCACTTCCTCGGCGATCTGAATGTATACGCTATCTTTCCTCAGCTTCGCTTCGGAAGATAGCTACATCCAGATCGCCTCGGAAGTGATAGTTTGTCCTATTACCTTCACCAACGGTAATTATTTGCTTACTACATGCTAACATCGTTGTATTGTACATGTATTATAATACTTCTTGTCTGTTTGTGTCTACATGTATGTGTTTCAGATAGATTAAGTAAATGAAACTTGATTGATGATTGTTACCACACTAAGCATAAGTTGTGTTGCAATTCATTAAAGGGTGAAAAGGAAAGCAGAGTTACATCCATGTTATAGTGAAGTCATATACTGGCCTGAGTGCCTCATGGTTGTACATTGTAGATTGTGCTGTAATAATTAGGTTTTTAAATGCGTAGTACTATATCTACATGCTACTTATATATTTGTAATAAAGTGAAACTAAACAATTGTATTATCTGCATGGTATAATTTGTTATCATTGTCGTTGTCGTTGCCCAGTGTTTGTAAATGGTTCAGTTTTGGTTCCAGCCATTTATATCATGTACAAAAAAGATGGTAAATGTAACATTTAGGTACTTCAGACATATTTTAAATTTTTTAATTGATAAAAAATGAAAAAAAATATGGAACGCTTCACGATTTTGCGTGTCATCCTTGCGCAGGGGCCATGCTATGTTTGTGTGCGTGCATGTGTGTGTGTGTGTTTGTGTCTGTAGTGTGCGTGTGTGTAACGGGTAGAAGGCAACAAATTTGCCGCACAAAGTAATCCTAAATGGAGAAACAAATATGGAACTTGTCAATAAAGGTCACCTGTCTACAGTGGCCAATTTCTCTTATCCTCTTGGTGGTTGCTATACACAGGTTTGACTATAAATACATCATGGGGCGGCAGAACGGATGCATTGTGAACAATTAACTTCAAGGAACAAATTCTTGTGTGAAAAAGAAGACATATTTCATGAATGAATTTGTTACATTCATTTGAGCTTCGTTGATCAAGACTTAACCACACCCAACTATACTCTTCTTTAAAACAAAAATAAGGTTAAAATTTCTGAGTGAAAAAGGACATATTTTATGAACAAATAGGTGAGCTTCACTGGACAAGACGTATCCCGACACACAACTATAACCCTTTTAAATAAATCGAGAATGATTTCTCAGGACCTATTTATCAATTAAATTGGGATATGAATTGAACTTCATTAAATAATAATTTCTCACCTACAAGTACAGTTAAATTAGATATCTTGCATGTTAAGCTTCTTTTGTGAAATTTAGCCCCAAAATAGGTTATTAAACCATGTTTTAGACTTATCCTCTTCTAGTGAGAAAGATAAGCTGAAACATGCGAAAGATGCTCGACGAGATTAGATGCTCGACGAAACAGTTAGATTGTCTTTCTCGTAGACCCTACCAGTGAAATGTTTCCGATGTTGAATTTAAAGCAAATAATCCCCTTTTGGTTTCAGGCGATGGCAAACAATCACTTCCTCGGCGATCTGAATGTATACACTATCTTTCCTCAGCTTCGCTTCGGAAGATAGCTACATCCAGATCGCCTCGGAAGTGATAGTTTGTCCTATTACCTTCACCAACGGTAATTATTTGCTTACTACATGCTAAAATCGTTGCATTGTACATGTATTATAATACTTCTTGTCTGTTTGTGTCTACATGTATGTGTTTCAGATAGATTAAGTAAATGAAACTTGATTGATGATTGTTACCACACTAAGCATAAGTTGTGTTGCAATTCATTAAAGAGTGAAAAGGAAAGCAGAGTTACATCCATGTTATAGTGAAGTCATATACTGGCCTGAGTGCCTCATGGTTGTACATTGTAGATTGTGCTGTAATAATTAGGTTTTTAAATGCGTAGTACTATATCTAAATGCTACTTATATATTTGTAATAAAGTGAAACTAAACAATTGTATTATCTGCATGGTATAATTTGTTATCATTGTCGTTGTCGTTGCCCAGTGTTTGTAAATGGTTCAGTTTTGGTTCCAGCCATTTATATCATGTACAAAAAAATGGTAAATGTAACATTTAGGTACTTCAGACATATTTTTAATTTTTTAATTGATAAAAAATGAAAAAAATATGGAACGCTTCACGATTTTGCGTGTCATCCTTGCGCAGGGGCCATGCTATGTTTGTGTGCGTGCATGTGTGTGTGTGTGTTTGTGTCTGTAGTGGGCGTGTGTGTAACGGGTATAAGGCAACCAATTTGCCGCACAAAGTAATCCCCAATGGAGAAACAAATATGGAACTTGTCAATAAAGGTCACCTGTCTACAGTGGCCAATTTCTCTTATCCTCTTGGTGGTTGCTATACACAGGTTTGACTATAAATACATCATGGGGCGGCAGAACGGATGCATTGTGAACAATTAACTTCAAGGAACAAATTCTTGTGTGAAAAAGAAGACATATTTCATGAATGAATTTGTTACATTCATTTGAGCTTCGTTGATCAAGACTTAACCACACCCAACTATACTCTTCTTTAAAACAAAAATAAGGTTAACATTTCTGAGTGAAAAAGGACATATTATATGAACAAATAGGTGAGCTTCACTGGACAAGACGTATCCCGACACACAACTATAACCCTTTTAAATAAATCGAGAATGATTTCTCAGGACATATTTATCAATTAAATTGGGATATGAATTGAACTTCATTAAATAATAATTTCTCACCTACAAGTACAGTTAAATTAGATATCTTGCATGTTAAGCTTCTTTTGTGAAATTTAGCCCCAAAATAGGTTTTTAAACCATGTTTTAGACTTATCCTCTTCTAGTGAGAAAGATAAGCTGAAACATGCGAAAGATGCTCGACGAGATTAGATGCTCGACGAAACAGTTAGATTGTCTTTCTCGTAGACCCTACCAGTGAAATGTTTCCGATGTGGAATTTAAAGCAAATAATCACCTTTTGGTTTCAGGCGATGGCAAACTATCACTTCCTCGGCGATCTGAATGTATACGCTATCTTTCCTCAGCTTCGCTTCGGAAGATAGCTACATCCAGATCGCCTCGGAAGTGATAGTTTGTCCTATTACCTTCACCAACGGTAATTATTTGCTTACTACATGCTAACATCGTTGTATTGTACATGTATTATAATACTTCTTGTCTGTTTGTGTCTACATGTATGTGTTTCAGATAGATTAAGTAAATGAAACTTGATTGATGATTGTTACCACACTAAGCATAAGTTGTGTTGCAATTCATTAAGGAGTGAAAAGGAAAGCAGAGTTACATCCATGTTATAGTGAAGTCATATACTGGCCTGAGTGCCTCATGGTTGTACATTGTAGATTGTGCTGTAATAATTAGGTTTTTAAATGCGTAGTACTATATCTACATGCTACTTATATATTTGTAATAAAGTGAAACTAAACAATTGTATTATCTGCATGGTATCATTTGTTATCATTGTCGTTGTCGTTGCCCAGTGTTTGTAAATGGTTCAGTTTTGGTTCCAGCCATTTATATCATGTACAAAAAAGATGGTAAATGTAACATTTAGGTACTTCAGACATATTTTTAATTTTTTAATTGATAAAAAATGAAAAAAAAATATGGAACGCTTCACGATTTTGCGTGTCATCCTTGCGCAGGGGCCATGCTATGTTTGTGTGCGTGCATGTGTGTGTGTGTGTTTGTGTCTGTAGTGTGCGTGTGTGTAACGGGTAGAAGGCAACCAATTTGCCGCACAAAGTAATCCTAAATGGAGAAACAAATATGGAACTTGTCAATAAAGGTCACCTGTCTACAGTGGCCAATTTCTCTTATCCTCTTGGTGGTTGCTATACACAGGTTTGACTATAAATACATCATGGGGCGGCAGAACGGATGCATTGTGAACAATTAACTTCAAGGAACAAATTCTTGTGTGAAAAAAGAAGACATATTTCATGAATGAATTTGTTACATTCATTTGAGCTTCGTTGATCAAGACTTAACCACACCCAACTATACTCTTCTCTAAAACAAAAATAAGGTTAACATTTCTGAGTGAAAAAGGACATATTTTATGAACAAATAGGTGAGCTTCACTGGACAAGACGTATCCCGACACACAACTATAACCCTTTTAAATAAATCGAGAATGATTTCTCAGGACATATTTATCAATTCAATTGGGATATGAATTGAACTTCATTAAATAATAATTTCTCACCTACAAGTACAGTTAAATTAGATATCTTGCATGTTAAGCTTCTTTTGTGAAATTTAGCCCCAAAATAGGTTTTTAAACCATGTTTTAGACTTATCCTCTTCTAGTGAGAAAGATAAGCTGAAACATGCGAAAGATGCTGGACGAGATTAGATGCTCGACGAAACAGTTAGATTGTCTTTCTCGTAGACCCTACCAGTGAAATGTTTCCGATGTGGAATTTAAAGCAAATAATCACCTTTTGGTTTCAGGCGATGGCAAACAATCACTTCCTCGGCGATCTGAATGTATACACTATCTTTCCTCAGCTTCGCTTCGGAAGATAGCTACATCCAGATCGCCTCGGAAGTGATAGTTTGTCCTATTACCTTCACCAACGGTAATTATTTGCTTACTACATGCTAACATCGTTGTATTGTACATGTATCATAATACTTCTTGTCTGTTTGTGTCTACATGTATGTGTTTCAGATAGATTAAGTAAATGAAACTTGATTGATGATTGTTACCACACTAAGCATAAGTTGTGTTGCAATTCATTAAGGAGTGAAAAGGAAAGCAGAGTTACATCCATGTTATAGTGAAGTCATATACTGGTCTGAGTGCCTCATGGTTGTACATTGTAGATTGTGCTGTAATAATTAGGTTTTTAAATGCGTAGTATTATATCTACATGCTACTTATATATTTGTAATAAAGTGAAACTAAACAATTGTATTATCTGCATGGTATAATTTGTTATCATTGTCGTTGTCGTTGCCCAGTGTTTGTAAATGGTTCAGTTTTGGTTCCAGCCATTTATATCATGTACAAAAAAGATGGTAAATGTAACATTTAGGTACTTCAGACATATTTTTAATTTTTTAATTGATAAAAATGAAAAAAAAAAATGGAACGCTTCACGATTTTGCGTGTCATCCTTGCGCAGGGGCCATGCTATGTTTGTGTGCGTGCATGTGTGTGTTTGTGTCTGTAGTGTGCGTGTGTGTAACGGGTATAAGGCAACCAATTTGCCGCACAAAGTAATCCCCAATGGAGAAACAAATATGGAACTTGTCAATAAAGGTCACCTGTCTACAGTGGCCAATTTCTCTTATCCTCTTGGTGGTTGCTATACACAGGTTTGACTATAAATACATCATGGGGCGGCAGAACGGATGCATTGTGAACAATTAACTTAAGGAACAAATTCTTGTGTGAAAAAGAAAAGACATATTTCATGAATGAATTTGTTACATTCATTTGAGCTTCGTTGATCAAGACTTAACCACACCCAACTATACTCTTCTTTAAAACAAAAATAAGGTTAACATTTCTGAGTGAAAAAGGACATATTTTATGAACAAATAGGTGAGCTTCACTGGACAAGACGTATCCCGACACACAACTATAACCCTTTTAAATAAATCGAGAATGATTTCTCAGGACATATTTATCAATTAAATTGGGATATGAATTGAACTTCATTAAATCATAATTTCTCACCTACAAGTACAGTTAAATTAGATATCTTGCATGTTAAGCTTCTTTTGTGAAATTTAGCCCCAAAATAGGTTTTTAAACCATGTTTTAGACTTATCCTCTTCTAGTGAGAAAGATAAGCTGAAACATGCGAAAGATGCTCGACGAGATTAGATGCTCGACGAAACAGTTAGATTGTCTTTCTCGTAGACCCTACCAGTGAAATGTTTCCGATGTGGAATTTAAAGCAAATAATCACCTTTTGGTTTCAGGCGATGGCAAACAATCACTTCCTCGGCGATCTGAATGTATACGCTATCTTTCCTCAGCTTCGCTTCGGAAGATAGCTACATCCAGATCGCCTCGGAAGTGATAGTTTGTCCTATTACCTTCACCAACGGTAATTATTTGCTTACTACATGCTAACATCGTTGTATTGTACATGTATTATAATACTTCTTGTCTGTTTGTGTCTACATGTATGTGTTTCAGATAGATTAAGTAAATGAAACTTGATTGATGATTGTTACCACACTAAGCATAAGTTGTGTTGCAATTCATTAAAGAGTGAAAAGGAAAGCAGAGTTACATTCATGTAATAGTGAAGTCATATACTGGCCTGAGTGCCTCATGGTTGTACATTGTAGATTGTGCTGTAATAATTAGGTTTTTAAATGCGTAGTACTATATCTACATGCTACTTATATATTTGTAATAAAGTGAAACTAAACAATTGTATTATCTGCATGGTATAATTTGTTATCATTGTCGTTGTCGTTGCCCAGTGTTTGTAAATGGTTCAGTTTTGGTTCCAGCCATTTATATCATGTACAAAAAAATGGTAAATGTAACATTTAGGTACTTCAGACATATTTTTAATTTTTTAATTGATCAAAAATGAAAAAAAATATGGAACGCTTTACGATTTTGCGTGTCATCCTTGCGCAGGGGCCATGCTATGTTTGTGTGCGTGCATGTGTGTGTGTGTGTGTGTTTGTGTCTAGTGTGCGTGTGTGTAACGGGTAGAAGGCAACCAATTTGCCGCACAAAGTAATACTAAATGGAGAAACAAATATGGAACTTGTCAATAAAGGTCACCTGTCTACAGTGGCCAATTTCTCTTATCCTCTTGGTGGTTGCTATACACAGGTTTGACTATAAATACATCATGGGGCGGCAGAACGGATGCATTGTGAACAATTATTTTCAAGGAACAAATTCTTGTGTGAAAAAGAAGACATATTTCATGAATGAATTTGTTACATTCATTTGAGCTTCGTTGATCAAGACTTAACCACACCCAACTATACTCTTCTTTAAAACAAAAATAAGGTTAACATTTCTGAGTGAAAAAGGACATATTTTATGAACAAATAGGTGAGCTTCACTGGACAAGACGTATCCCGACACACAACTATAACCCTTTTAAATAAATCGAGAATGATTTCTCAGGACATATTTATCAATTAAATTGGGATATGAATTGAACTTCATTAAATAATAATTTCTCACCTACAAGTACAGTTAAATTAGATATCTTGCATGTTAAGCTTCTTTTGTGAAATTTAGCCCCAAAATAGGTTTTTAAACCATGTTTTAGACTTATCCTCTTCTAGTGAGAAAGATAA
Source organism: Echinarachnius parma (assembly GCA_037951105.1). Classification (NCBI taxonomy): domain Eukaryota; kingdom Metazoa; phylum Echinodermata; class Echinoidea; order Clypeasteroida; family Echinarachniidae; genus Echinarachnius; species Echinarachnius parma. The sequence continues at coordinate 39,357 of JBAMJV010003081.1, forward strand.
GCTGAAACATGCGAAAGATGCTCGACGAGATTAGATGCTCGACGAAACAGTTAGATTGTCTTTCTCGTAGACCCTACCAGTGAAATGTTTCCGATGTGGAATTTAAAGCAAATAATCACCTTTTGGTTTCAGGCGATGGCAAACTATCACTTCCTCGGCGATCTAAATGTATACGCTATCTTTCCTCAGCTTCGCTTCGGAAGATAGCTACATCCAGATCGCCTCGGAAGTGATAGTTTGTCCTATTACCTTCACCAACGGTAATTATTTGCTTACTACATGCTAACATCGTTGCATTGTACATGTATTATAATACTTCTTGTCTGTTTGTGTCTACATGTATGTGTTTCAGATAGATTAAGTAAATGAAACTTGATTGATGATTGTTACCACACTAAGCATAAGTTGTGTTGCAATTCATTAAGGAGTGAAAAGGAAAGCAGAGTTACATCCATGTTATAGTGAAGTCATATACTGGCCTGAGTGCCTCATGGTTGTACATTGTAGATTGTGCTGTAATAATTAGGTTTTTAAATGCGTAGTACTATATATAAATGCTACTTATATATTTGTAATAAAGTGAAACTAAACAAATGTATTATCTGCATGGTATAATTTGTTATCATTGTCGTTGTCGTTGCCAAGTGTTTGTAAATGGTTCAGTTTTGGTTCCAGCCATTTATATCATGTACAAAAAAATGGTAAATGTAACATTTAGGTACTTCAGACATATTTTTAATTTTTTAATTAATAAAAAATGAAAAAAATATGGAACGCTTCACGATTTTGCGTGTCATCCTTGCGCAGGGGCCATGCTATGTTTGTGTGCGTGCATGTGTGTGTTTGTGTCTGTAGTGTGCGTGTGTGTAACGGGTATAAGGCAACCAATTTGCCGCACAAAGTAATCCCCAATGGAGAAACAAATATGGAACTTGTCAATAAAGGTCACCTGTCTACAGTGGCCAATTTCTCTTATCCTCTTGGTGGTTGCTATACACAGGTTTGACTATAAATACATCATGGGGCGGCAGAACGGATGCATTGTGAACAATTAACTTCAAGGAACAAATTCTTGTGTGAAAAAGAAGACATATTTCATGAATGAATTTGTTACATTCATTTGAGCTTCGTTGATCAAGACTTAACCACACCCAACTATACTCCTCTTTAAAACAAAAATAAGGTTAACATTTCTGAGTGAAAAAGGACATATTTTATGAACAAATAGGTGAGCTTCACTGGACAAGACGTATCCCGACACACAACTATAACCCTTTTAAATAAATCGAGAATGATTTCTCAGGACATATTTATCAATTAAATTGGGATATGAATTGAACTTCATTAAATAATAATTTCTCACCTACAAGTACAGTTAAATTAGATATCTTGCATGTTAAGCTTCTTTTGTGAAATTTAGCCCCAAAATAGGTTTTTAAACCATGTTTTAGACTTATCCTCTTCTAGTGAGAAAGATAAGCTGAAACATGCGAAAGATGCTCGACGAGATTAGATGCTCGACGAAACAGTTAGATTGTCTTTCTCGTAGACCCTACCAGTGAAATGTTTCCGATGTGGAATTTAAAGCAAATAATCACCTTTTGGTTTCAGGCGATGGCAAACTATCACTTCCTCGGCGATCTGAATGTATACGCTATCTTTCCTCAGCTTCGCTTCGGAAGATAGCTACATCCAGATCGCCTCGGAAGTGATAGTTTGTCCTATTACCTTCACCAACGGTAATTATTTGCTTACTACATGCTAACATCGTTGTATTGTACATGTATTATAATACTTCTTGTCTGTTTGTGTCTACATGTATGTGTTTCAGATAGATTAAGTAAATGAAACTTGATTGATGATTGTTACCACACTAAGCATAAGTTGTGTTGCAATTCATTAAAGGGTGAAAAGGAAAGCAGAGTTACATCCATGTTATAGTGAAGTCATATACTGGCCTGAGTGCCTCATGGTTGTACATTGTAGATTGTGCTGTAATAATTAGGTTTTTAAATGCGTAGTACTATATCTACATGCTACTTATATATTTGTAATAAAGTGAAACTAAACAATTGTATTATCTGCATGGTATAATTTGTTATCATTGTCGTTGTCGTTGCCCAGTGTTTGTAAATGGTTCAGTTTTGGTTCCAGCCATTTATATCATGTACAAAAAAATGGTAAATGTAACATTTAGGTACTTCAGACATATTTTTAATTTTTTAATTGATCAAAAATGAAAAAAAATATGGAACGCTTTACGATTTTGCGTGTCATCCTTGCGCAGGGGCCATGCTATGTGTGTGTGCGTGCATGTGTGTGTGTGTGTGTGTTTGTGTCTGTAGTGTGCGTGTGTGTAACGGGTAGAAGGCAACCAATTTGCCGCACAAAGTAATACTAAATGGAGAAACAAATATGGAACTTGTCAATAAAGGTCACCTGTCTACAGTGGCCAATTTCTCTTATCCTCTTGGTGGTTGCTATACACAGGTTTGACTATAAATACATCATGGGGCGGCAGAACGGATGCATTGTGAACAATTATTTTCAAGGAACAAATTCTTGTGTGAAAAAGAAGACATATTTCATGAATGAATTTGTTACATTCATTTGAGCTTCGTTGATCAAGACTTAACCACACCCAACTATACTCTTCTTTAAAACAAAAATAAGGTTAACATTTCTGAGTGAAAAAGGACATATTTTATGAACAAATAGGTGAGCTTCACTGGACAAGACGTATCCCGACACACAACTATAACCCTTTTAAATAAATCGAGAATGATTTCTCAGGACATATTTATCAATTAAATTGGGATATGAATTGAACTTCATTAAATAATAATTTCTCACCTACAAGTACAGTTAAATTAGATATCTTGCATGTTAAGCTTCTTTTGTGAAATTTAGCCCCAAAATAGGTTTTTAAACCATGTTTTAGACTTATCCTCTTCTAGTGAGAAAGATAAGCTGAAACATGCGAAAGATGCTCGACGAGATTAGATGCTCGACGAAACAGTTAGATTGTCTTTCTCGTAGACCCTACCAGTGAAATGTTTCCGATGTGGAATTTAAAGCAAATAATCACCTTTTGGTTTCAGGCGATGGCAAACTATCACTTCCTCGGCGATCTAAATGTATACGCTATCTTTCCTCAGCTTCGCTTCGGAAGATAGCTACATCCAGATCGCCTCGGAAGTGATAGTTTGTCCTATTACCTTCACCAACGGTAATTATTTGCTTACTACATGCTAACATCGTTGCATTGTACATGTATTATAATACTTCTTGTCTGTTTGTGTCTACATGTATGTGTTTCAGATAGATTAAGTAAATGAAACTTGATTGATGATTGTTACCACACTAAGCATAAGTTGTGTTGCAATTCATTAAGGAGTGAAAAGGAAAGCAGAGTTACATCCATGTTATAGTGAAGTCATATACTGGCCTGAGTGCCTCATGGTTGTACATTGTAGATTGTGCTGTAATAATTAGGTTTTTAAATGCGTAGTACTATATATAAATGCTACTTATATATTTGTAATAAAGTGAAACTAAACAAATGTATTATCTGCATGGTATAATTTGTTATCATTGTCGTTGTCGTTGCCAAGTGTTTGTAAATGGTTCAGTTTTGGTTCCAGCCATTTATATCATGTACAAAAAAATGGTAAATGTAACATTTAGGTACTTCAGACATATTTTTAATTTTTTAATTAATAAAAAATGAAAAAAATATGGAACGCTTCACGATTTTGCGTGTCATCCTTGCGCAGGGGCCATGCTATGTTTGTGTGCGTGCATGTGTGTGTTTGTGTCTGTAGTGTGCGTGTGTGTAACGGGTATAAGGCAACCAATTTGCCGCACAAAGTAATCCCCAATGGAGAAACAAATATGGAACTTGTCAATAAAGGTCACCTGTCTACAGTGGCCAATTTCTCTTATCCTCTTGGTGGTTGCTATACACAGGTTTGACTATAAATACATCATGGGGCGGCAGAACGGATGCATTGTGAACAATTAACTTCAAGGAACAAATTCTTGTGTGAAAAAGAAGACATATTTCATGAATGAATTTGTTACATTCATTTGAGCTTCGTTGATCAAGACTTAACCACACCCAACTATACTCTTCTTTAAAACAAAAATAAGGTTAACATTTCTGAGTGAAAAAGGACATATTTTATGAACAAATAGGTGAGCTTCACTGGACAAGACGTATCCCGACACACAACTATAACCCTTTTAAATAAATCGAGAATGATTTCTCAGGACATATTTATCAATTAAATTGGGATATGAATTGAACTTCATTAAATAATAATTTCTCACCTACAAGTACAGTTAAATTAGATATCTTGCATGTTAAGCTTCTTTTGTGAAATTTAGCCCCAAAATAGGTTTTTAAACCATGTTTTAGACTTATCCTCTTCTAGTGAGAAAGATAAGCTGAAACATGCGAAAGATGCTCGACGAGATTAGATGCTCGACGAAACAGTTAGATTGTCTTTCTCGTAGACCCTACCAGTGAAATGTTTCCGATGTGGAATTTAAAGCAAATAATCACCTTTTGGTTTCAGGCGATGGCAAACTATCACTTCCTCGGCGATCTGAATGTATACGCTATCTTTCCTCAGCTTCGCTTCGGAAGATAGCTACATCCAGATCGCCTCGGAAGTGATAGTTTGTCCTATTACCTTCACCAACGGTAATTATTTGCTTACTACATGCTAACATCGTTGTATTGTACATGTATTATAATACTTCTTGTCTGTTTGTGTCTACATGTATGTGTTTCAGATAGATTAAGTAAATGAAACTTGATTGATGATTGTTACCACACTAAGCATAAGTTGTGTTGCAATTCATTAAAGGGTGAAAAGGAAAGCAGAGTTACATCCATGTTATAGTGAAGTCATATACTGGCCTGAGTGCCTCATGGTTGTACATTGTAGATTGTGCTGTAATAATTAGGTTTTTAAATGCGTAGTACTATATCTACATGCTACTTATATATTTGTAATAAAGTGAAACTAAACAATTGTATTATCTGCATGGTATAATTTGTTATCATTGTCGTTGTCGTTGCCCAGTGTTTGTAAATGGTTCAGTTTTGGTTCCAGCCATTTATATCATGTATAAAAAAGATGGTAAATGTAACATTTAGGTACTTCAGACATATTTTTAATTTTTTAATTGATAAAAAATGAAAAAAAATATGGAACGCTTCACGATTTTGCGTGTCATCCTTGCGCAGGGGCCATGCTATGTTTGTGTGCGTGCATGTGTGTGTGTGTGTTTGTGTCTGTAGTGTGCGTGTGTGTAACGGGTAGAAGGCAACAAATTTGCCGCACAAAGTAATCCTAAATGGAGAAACAAATATGGAACTTGTCAATAAAGGTCACCTGTCTACAGTGGCCAATTTCTCTTATCCTCTTGGTGGTTGCTATACACAGGTTTGACTATAAATACATCATGGGGCGGCAGAACGGATGCATTGTGAACAATTAACTTCAAGGAACAAATTCTTGTGTGAAAAAGAAGACATATTTCATGAATGAATTTGTTACATTCATTTGAGCTTCGTTGATCAAGACTTAACCACACCCAACTATACTCTTCTTTAAAACAAAAATAAGGTTAACATTTCTGAGTGAAAAAGGACATATTTTATGAACAAATAGGTGAGCTTCACTGGACAAGACGTATCCCGACACACAACTATAACCCTTTTAAATAAATCGAGAATGATTTCTCAGGACCTATTTATCAATTAAATTGGGATATGAATTGAACTTCATTAAATAATAATTTCTCACCTACAAGTACAGTTAAATTAGATATCTTGCATGTTAAGCTTCTTTTGTGAAATTTAGCCCCAAAATAGGTTTTTAAACCATGTTTTAGACTTATCCTCTTCTAGTGAGAAAGATAAGCTGAAACATGCGAAAGATGCTCGACGAGATTAGATGCTCGACGAAACAGTTAGATTGTCTTTCTCGTAGACCCTACCAGTGAAATGTTTCCGATGTGGAATTTAAAGCAAATAATCACCTTTTGGTTTCAGGCGATGGCAAACAATCACTTCCTCGGCGATCTGAATGTATACACTATCTTTCCTCAGCTTCGCTTTGGAAGATAGCTACATCCAGATCGCCTCGGAAGTGATAGTTTGTCCTATTACCTTCACCAACGGTAATTATTTGCTTACTACATGCTAAAATCGTTGCATTGTACATGTATTATAATACTTCTTGTCTGTTTGTGTCTACATGTATGTGTTTCAGATAGATTAAGTAAATGAAACTTGATTGATGATTGTTACCACACTAAGCATAAGTTGTGTTGCAATTCATTAAAGAGTGAAAAGGAAAGCAGAGTTACATCCATGTTATAGTGAAGTCATATACTGGCCTGAGTGCCTCATGGTTGTACATTGTAGATTGTGCTGTAATAATTAGGTTTTTAAATGCGTAGTACTATATCTAAATGCTACTTATATATTTGTAATAAAGTGAAACTAAACAATTGTATTATCTGCATGGTATAATTTGTTATCATTGTCGTTGTCGTTGCCCAGTGTTTGTAAATGGTTCAGTTTTGGTTCCAGCCATTTATATCATGTACAAAAAAATGGTAAATGTAACATTTAGGTACTTCAGACATATTTTTAATTTTTTAATTGATAAAAAATGAAAAAAATATGGAACGCTTCACGATTTTGCGTGTCATCCTTGCGCAGGGGCCATGCTATGTTTGTGTGCGTGCATGTGTGTGTGTGTGTTTGTGTCTGTAGTGTGCGTGTGTGTAACGGGTATAAGGCAACCAATTTGCCGCACAAAGTAATCCCCAATGGAGAAACAAATATGGAACTTGTCAATAAAGGTCACCTGTCTACAGTGGCCAATTTCTCTTATCCTCTTGGTGGTTGCTATACACAGGTTTGACTATAAATACATCATGGGGCGGCAGAACGGATGCATTGTGAACAATTAACTTCAAGGAACAAATTCTTGTGTGAAAAAGAAGACATATTTCATGAATGAATTTGTTACATTCATTTGAGCTTCGTTGATCAAGACTTAACCACACCCAACTATACTCTTCTTTAAAACAAAAATAAGGTTAACATTTCTGAGTGAAAAAGGACATATTTTATGAACAAATAGGTGAGCTTCACTGGACAAGACGTATCCCGACACACAACTATAACCCTTTTAAATAAATCGAGAATGATTTCTCAGGACATATTTATCAATTAAATTGGGATATGAATTGAACTTCATTAAATAATAATTTCTCACCTACAAGTACAGTTAAATTAGATATCTTGCATGTTAAGCTTCTTTTGTGAAATTTAGCCCCAAAATAGGTTTTTAAACCATGTTTTAGACTTATCCTCTTCTAGTGAGAAAGATAAGCTGAAACATGCGAAAGATGCTCGACGAGATTAGATGCTCGACGAAACAGTTAGATTGTCTTTCTCGTAGACCCTACCAGTGAAATGTTTCCGATGTGGAATTTAAAGCAAATAATCACCTTTTGGTTTCAGGCGATGGCAAACTATCACTTCCTCGGCGATCTGAATGTATACGCTATCTTTCCTCAGCTTCGCTTCGGAAGATAGCTACATCCAGATCGCCTCGGAAGTGATAGTTTGTCCTATTACCTTCACCAACGGTAATTATTTGCTTACTACATGCTAACATCGTTGTATTGTACATGTATTATAATACTTCTTGTCTGTTTGTGTCTACATGTATGTGTTTCAGATAGATTAAGTAAATGAAACTTGATTGATGATTGTTACCACACTAAGCATAAGTTGTGTTGCAATTCATTAAAGGGTGAAAAGGAAAGCAGAGTTACATCCATGTTATAGTGAAGTCATATACTGGCCTGAGTGCCTCATGGTTGTACATTGTAGATTGTGCTGTAATAATTAGGTTTTTAAATGCGTAGTACTATATCTACATGCTACTTATATATTTGTAATAAAGTGAAACTAAACAATTGTATTATCTGCATGGTATAATTTGTTATCATTGTCGTTGTCGTTGCCCAGTGTTTGTAAATGGTTCAGTTTTGGTTCCAGCCATTTATATCATGTACAAAAAAGATGGTAAATGTAACATTTAGGTACTTCAGACATATTTTTAATTTTTTAATTGATAAAAAATGAAAAAAAATATGGAACGCTTCACGATTTTGCGTGTCATCCTTGCGCAGGGGCCATGCTATGTTTGTGTGCGTGCATGTGTGTGTGTGTGTTTGTGTCTGTAGTGTGCGTGTGTGTAACGGGTAGAAGGCAACAAATTTGCCGCACAAAGTAATCCTAAATGGAGAAACAAATATGGAACTTGTCAATAAAGGTCACCTGTCTACAGTGGCCAATTTCTCTTATCCTCTTGGTGGTTGCTATACACAGGTTTGACTATAAATACATCATGGGGCGGCAGAACGGATGCATTGTGAACAATTAACTTCAAGGAACAAATTCTTGTGTGAAAAAGAAGACATATTTCATGAATGAATTTGTTACATTCATTTGAGCTTCGTTGATCAAGACTTAACCACACCCAACTATACTCTTCTTTAAAACAAAAATAAGGTTAACATTTCTGAGTGAAAAAGGACATATTTTATGAACAAATAGGTGAGCTTCACTGGACAAGACGTATCCCGACACACAACTATAACCCTTTTAAATAAATCGAGAATGATTTCTCAGGACCTATTTATCAATTAAATTGGGATATGAATTGAACTTCATTAAATAATAATTTCTCACCTACAAGTACAGTTAAATTAGATATCTTGCATGTTAAGCTTCTTTTGTGAAATTTAGCCCCAAAATAGGTTTTTAAACCATGTTTTAGACTTATCCTCTTCTAGTGAGAAAGATAAGCTGAAACATGCGAAAGATGCTCGACGAGATTAGATGCTCGACGAAACAGTTAGATTGTCTTTCTCGTAGACCCTACCAGTGAAATGTTTCCGATGTGGAATTTAAAGCAAATAATCACCTTTTGGTTTCAGGCGATGGCAAACAATCACTTCCTCGGCGATCTGAATGTATACACTATCTTTCCTCAGCTTCGCTTTGGAAGATAGCTACATCCAGATCGCCTCGGAAGTGATAGTTTGTCCTATTACCTTCACCAACGGTAATTATTTGCTTACTACATGCTAAAATCGTTGCATTGTACATGTATTATAATACTTCTTGTCTGTTTGTGTCTACATGTATGTGTTTCAGATAGATTAAGTAAATGAAACTTGATTGATGATTGTTACCACACTAAGCATAAGTTGTGTTGCAATTCATTAAAGAGTGAAAAGGAAAGCAGAGTTACATCCATGTTATAGTGAAGTCATATACTGGCCTGAGTGCCTCATGGTTGTACATTGTAGATTGTGCTGTAATAATTAGGTTTTTAAATGCGTAGTACTATATCTAAATGCTACTTATATATTTGTAATAAAGTGAAACTAAACAATTGTATTATCTGCATGGTATAATTTGTTATCATTGTCGTTGTCGTTGCCCAGTGTTTGTAAATGGTTCAGTTTTGGTTCCAGCCATTTATATCATGTACAAAAAAATGGTAAATGTAACATTTAGGTACTTCAGACATATTTTTAATTTTTTAATTGATAAAAAATGAAAAAAATATGGAACGCTTCACGATTTTGCGTGTCATCCTTGCGCAGGGGCCATGCTATGTTTGTGTGCGTGCATGTGTGTGTGTGTGTTTGTGTCTGTAGTGTGCGTGTGTGTAACGGGTATAAGGCAACCAATTTGCCGCACAAAGTAATCCCCAATGGAGAAACAAATATGGAACTTGTCAATAAAGGTCACCTGTCTACAGTGGCCAATTTCTCTTATCCTCTTGGTGGTTGCTATACACAGGTTTGACTATAAATACATCATGGGGCGGCAGAACGGATGCATTGTGAACAATTAACTTCAAGGAACAAATTCTTGTGTGAAAAAGAAAAGACATAGTTCATGAATGAATTTGTTACATTCATTTGAGCTTCGTTGATCAAGACTTAACCACACCCAACTATACTCTTCTTTAAAACAAAAATAAGGTTAACATTTCTGAGTGAAAAAGGACATATTTTATGAACAAATAGGTGAGCTTCACTGGACAAGGCGTATCCCGACACACAACTATAACCCTTTTAAATAAATCGAGAATGATTTCTCAGGACCTATTTATCAATTAAATTGGGATATGAATTGAACTTCATTAAATAATAATTTCTCACCTACAAGTACAGTTAAATTAGATATCTTGCATGTTAAGCTTCTTTTGTGAAATTTAGCCCCAAAATAGGTTTTTAAACCATGTTTTAGACTTATCCTCTTCTAGTGAGAAAGATAAGCTGAAACATGCGAAAGATGCTCGACGAGATTAGATGCTCGACGAAACAGTTAGATTGTCTTTCTCGTAGACCCTACCAGTGATATGTTTCCGATGTGGAATTGAAAGCAAATAATCACCTTTTGGTTTCAGGCGATGGCAAACAATCACTTCCTCGGCGATCTGAATGTATACACTATCTTTCCTCAGCTTCGCTTCGGAAGATAGCTACATCCAGATCGCCTCGGAAGTGATAGTTTGTCCTATTACCTTCACCAACGGTAATTATTTGCTTACTACATGCTAAAATCGTTGTATTGTACATGTATTATAATACTTCTTGTCTGTTTGTGTCTACATGTATGTGTTTCAGATAGATTAAGTAAATGAAACTTGATTGATGATTGTTACCACACTAAGCATAAGTTGTGTTGCAATTCATTAAGGGGTGAAAAGGAAAGCAGAGTTACATCCATGTTATAGTGAAGTCATATACTGGCCTGAGTGCCTCATGGTTGTACATTGTAGATTGTGCTGTAATAATTAGGTTTTTAAATGCGTAGTACTATATCTACATGCTACTTATATATTTGTAATAAAGTGAAACTAAACAATTGTATTATCTGCATGGTATAATTTGTTATCATTGTCGTTGTCGTTGCCCAGTGTTTGTAAATGGTTCAGTTTTGGTTCCAGCCATTTATATCATGTACAAAAAAGATGGTAAATGTAACATTTAGGTACTTCAGACATATTTTTAATTTTTTAATTGATAAAAAATGAAAAAAAAATATGGAACGCTTCACGATTTTGCGTGTCATCCTTGCGCAGGGGCCATGCTATGTTTGTGTGCGTGCATGTGTGTGTGTGTGTTTGTGTCTGTAGTGTGCGTGTGTGTAACGGGTAGAAGGCAACCAATTTGCCGCACAAAGTAATCCTAAATGGAGAAACAAATATGGAACTTGTCAATAAAGGTCACCTGTCTACAGTGGCCAATTTCTCTTATCCTCTTGGTGGTTGCTATACACAGGTTTGACTATAAATACATCATGGGGCGGCAGAACGGATGCATTGTGAACAATTAACTTCAAGGAACAAATTCTTGTGTGAAAAAGAAGACATATTTCATGAATGAATTTGTTACATTCATTTGAGCTTCGTTGATCAAGACTTAACCACACCCAACTATACTCTTCTTTAAAACAAAAATAAGGTTAACATTTCTGAGTGAAAAAGGACATATTTTATGAACAAATAGGTGAGCTTCACTGGACAAGACGTATCCCGACACACAACTATAACCCTTTTAAATAAATCGAGAATGATTTCTCAGGACATATTTATCAATTAAATTGGGATATGAATTGAACTTCATTAAATAATAATTTCTCACCTACAAGTACAGTTAAATTAGATATCTTGCATGTTAAGCTTCTTTTGTGAAATTTAGCCCCAAAATAGGTTTTTAAACCATGTTTTAGACTTATCCTCTTCTAGTGAGAAAGATAAGCTGAAACATGCGAAAGATGCTCGACGAGATTAGATGCTCGACGAAACAGTTAGATTGTCTTTCTCGTAGACCCTACCAGTGAAATGTTTCCGATGTGGAATTTAAAGCAAATAATCACCTTTTGGTTTCAGGCGATGGCAAACTATCACTTCCTCGGCGATCTGAATGTATACGCTATCTTTCCTCAGCTTCGCTTCGGAAGATAGCTACATCCAGATCGCCTCGGAAGTGATAGTTTGTCCTATTACCTTCACCAACGGTAATTATTTGCTTACTACATGCTAACATCGTTGTATTGTACATGTATTATAATACTTCTTGTCTGTTTGTGTCTACATGTATGTGTTTCAGATAGATTAAGTAAATGAAACTTGATTGATGATTGTTACCACACTAAGCATAAGTTGTGTTGCAATTCATTAAAGAGTGAAAAGGAAAGCAGAGTTACATCCATGTTATAGTGAAGTCATATACTGGCCTGATTGCCTCATGGTTGTACATTGTAGATTGTGCTGTAATAATTAGGTTTTTAAATGCGTAGTACTATATCTACATGCTACTTATATATTTGTAATAAAGTGAAACTAAACAATTGTATTATCTGCATGGTATAATTTGTTATCATTGTGGTTGTCGTTGCCCAGTGTTTGTAAATGGTTCAGTTTTGGTTCCAGCCATTTATATCATGTACAAAAAAATGGTAAATGTAACATTTAGGTACTTCAGACATATTTTTAATTTTTTAATTGATAAAAAATGAAAAAAAATATGGAACGCTTCACGATTTTGCGTGTCATCCTTGCGCAGGGGCCATGCTATGTTTGTGTGCGTGCATGTGTGTGTGTGTGTTTGTGTCTGTAGTGTGCGTGTGTGTAACGGGTAGAAGGCAACCAATTTGCCGCACAAAGTAATCCCCAATGGAGAAACAAATATGGAACTTGTCAATAAAGGTCACCTGTCTACAGTGGCCAATTTCTCTTATCCTCTTGGTGGTTGCTATACACAGGTTTGACTATAAATACATCATGGGGCGGCAGAACGGATGCATTGTGAACAATTAACTTAAGGAACAAATTCTTGTGTGAAAAAGAAAAGACATATTTCATGAATGAATTTGTTACATTCATTTGAGCTTCGTTGATCAAGACTTAACCACACCCAACTATACTCTTCTTTAAAACAAAAATAAGGTTAACATTTCTGAGTGAAAAAGGACATATTTTATGAACAAATAGGTGAGCTTCACTGGACAAGACGTATCCCGACACACAACTATAACCCTTTTAAATAAATCGAGAATGATTTCTCAGGACATATTTATCAATTAAATTGGGATATGAATTGAACTTCATTAAATAATAATTTCTCACCTACAAGTACAGTTAAATTAGATATCTTGCATGTTAAGCTTCTTTTGTGAAATTTAGCCCCAAAATAGGTTTTTAAACCATGTTTTAGACTTATCCTCTTCTAGTGAGAAAGATAAGCTGAAACATGCGAAGGATGCTCGACGAGATTAGATGCTCGACGAAACAGTTAGATTTTCTTTCTCGTAGACCCTACCAGTGAAATGTTTCCGATGTGGAATTTAAAGCAAATAATCACCTTTTGGTTTCAGGCGATGGCAAACTATCACTTCCTCGGCGATCTGAATGTATACGCTATCTTTCCTCAGCTTCGCTTCGGAAGATAGCTACATCCAGATCGCCTCGGAAGTGATAGTTTGTCCTATTACCTTCACCAACGGTAATTATTTGCTTACTACATGCTAACATCGTTGTATTGTACATGTATTATAATACTTCTTGTCTGTTTGTGTCTACATGTATGTGTTTCAGATAGATTAAGTAAATGAAACTTGATTGATGATTGTTACCACACTAAGCATAAGTTGTGTTGCAATTCATTAAAGAGTGAAAACGAAAGCAGAGTTACATCCATGTTATAGTGAAGTCATATACTGGCCTGATTGCCTCATGGTTGTACATTGTAGATTGTGCTGTAATAATTAGGTTTTTAAATGCGTAGTACTATATCTACATGCTACTTATATATTTGTAATAAAGTGAAAATACACAATTGTATTATCTGCATGGTATAATTTGTTATCATTGTCGTTGTCGTTGCCCAGTGTTTGTAAATGGTTCAGTTTTGGTTCCAGCCATTTATATCATGTACAAAAAAGATGGTAAATGTAACATTTAGGTACTTCAGACATATTTTTAATTTTTTAATTGATAAAAAATGAAAACAAATATGGAACGCTTCACGATTTTGCGTGTGATCCTTGCGCAGGGGCCATGCTATGTTTGTGTGCGTGCATGTGTGTGTGTGTGTGTGTTTGTGTCTGTAGTGTGCGTGTGTGTAACGGGTATAAGGCAACCAATTTGCCGCACAAAGTAATCCCCAATGGAGAAACAAATATGGAACTTGTCAATACAGGTCACCTGTCTACAGTGGCCAATTTCTCTTATCCTTTTGGTGGTTGCTATACACAGGTTTGACTATAAATACATCATGGGGCGGCAGAACGGATGCATTGTGAACAATTAACTTCAAGGAACAAATTCTTGTGTGAAAAAAAAAAGACATAGTTCATGAATGAATTTGTTACATTCATTTGAGCTTCGTTGATCAAGACTTAACCACACCCAACTATACTCTTCTTTAAAACAAAAATAAGGTTAACATTTCTGAGTGAAAAAGGACATATTTTATGAACAAATAGGTGAGCTTCACTGGACAAGGCGTATCCCGACACACAACTATAACCCTTTTAAATAAATCGAGAATGATTTCTCAGGACCTATTTATCAATTAAATTGGGATATGAATTGAACTTCATTAAATAATAATTTCTCACCTACAAGTACAGTTAAATTAGATATCTTGCATGTTAAGCTTCTTTTGTGAAATTTAGCCCCAAAATAGGTTTTTAAACCATGTTTTAGACTTATCCTCTTCTAGTGAGAAAGATAAGCTGAAACATGCGAAAGATGCTCGACGAGATTAGATGCTCGACGAAACAGTTAGATTGTCTTTCTCGTAGACCCTACCAGTGATATGTTTCCGATGTGGAATTGAAAGCAAATAATCACCTTTTGGTTTCAGGCGATGGCAAACAATCACTTCCTCGGCGATCTGAATGTATACACTATCTTTCCTCAGCTTCGCTTCGGAAGATAGCTACATCCAGATCGCCTCGGAAGTGATAGTTTGTCCTATTACCTTCACCAACGGTAATTATTTGCTTACTACATGCTAACATCGTTGCATTGTACATGTATTATAATACTTCTTGTCTGTTTGTGTCTACATGTATGTGTTTCAGATAGATTAAGTAAATGAAACTTGATTGATGATTGTTACCACACTAAGCATAAGTTGTGTTGCAATTCATTAAGGGGTGAAAAGGAAAGCAGAGTTACATCCATGTTATAGTGAAGTCATATACTGGCCTGAGTGCCTCATGGTTGTACATTGTAGATTGTGCTGTAATAATTAGGTTTTTAAATGCGTAGTACTATATCTAAATGCTACTTATATATTTGTAATAAAGTGAAACTAAACAATTGTATTATCTGCATGGTATAATTTGTTATCATTGTCGTTGTCGTTGCCCAGTGTTTGTAAATGGTTCAGTTTTGGTTCCAGCCATTTATATCATGTACAAAAAAATGGTAAATGTAACATTTAGGTACTTCAGACATATTTTTAATTTTTTAATTGATAAAAAATGAAAAAAATATGGAACGCTTCACGATTTTGCGTGTCATCCTTGCGCAGGGGCCATGCTATGTTTGTGTGCGTGCATGTGTGTGTGTGTGTTTGTGTCTGTAGTGTGCGTGTGTGTAACGGGTAGAAGGCAACCAATTTGCCGCACAAAGTAATCCCCAATGGAGAAACAAATATGGAACTTGTCAATAAAGGTCACCTGTCTACAGTGGCCAATTTCTCTTATCCTCTTGGTGGTTGCTATACACAGGTTTGACTATAAATACATCATGGGGCGGCAGAACGGATGCATTGTGAACAATTAACTTCAAGGAACAAATTCTTGTGTGAAAAAGAAGACATATTTCATGAATGAATGTGTTACATTCATTTGAGCTTCGTTGATCAAGACTTAACCACACCCAACTATACTCTTCTTTAAAACAAAAATAAGGTTAACATTTCTGAGTGAAAAAGGACATATTTTATGAACAAATAGGTGAGCTTCACTGGACAAGACGTATCCCGACACACAACTATAACCCTTTTAAATAAATCGAGAATGATTTCTCAGGACATATTTATCAATTAAATTGGGATATGAATTGAACTTCATTAAATAATAATTTCTCACCTACAAGTACAGTTAAATTAGATATCTTGCATGTTAAGCTTCTTTTGTGAAATTTAGCCCCAAAATAGGTTTTTAAACCATGTTTTAGACTTATCCTCTTCTAGTGAGAAAGATAAGCTGAAACATGCGAAAGATGCTCGACGAGATTAGATGCTCGACGAAACAGTTAGATTGTCTTTCTCGTAGACCCTACCAGTGAAATGTTTCCGATGTGGAATTTAAAGCAAATAATCACCTTTTGGTTTCAGGCGATGGCAAACTATCACTTCCTCGGCGATCTGAATGTATACGCTATCTTTCCTCAGCTTCGCTTCGGAAGATAGCTACATCCAGATCGCCTCGGAAGTGATAGTTTGTCCTATTACCTTCACCAACGGTAATTATTTGCTTACTACATGCTAACATCGTTGTATTGTACATGTATTATAATACTTCTTGTCTGTTTGTGTCTACATGTATGTGTTTCAGATAGATTAAGTAAATGAAACTTGATTGATGATTGTTACCACACTAAGCATAAGTTGTGTTGCAATTCATTAAAGAGTGAAAAGGAAAGCAGAGTTACATCCATGTTATAGTGAAGTCATATACTGGCCTGAGTGCCTCATGGTTGTACATTGTAGATTGTGCTGTAATAATTAGGTTTTTAAATGCGTAGTACTATATCTAAATGCTACTTATATATTTGTAATAAAGTGAAACTAAACAATTGTATTATCTGCATGGTATAATTTGTTAGCATTGTCGTTGTCGTTGCCCAGTGTTTGTAAATGGTTCAGTTTTGGTTCCAGCCATTTATATCATGTACAAAAAAATGGTAAATGTAACATTTAGGTACTTCAGACATATTTTTAATTTTTTAATTGATAAAAAATGAAAAAAATATGGAACGCTTCACGATTTTGCGTGTCATCCTTGCGCAGGGGCCATGCTATGTTTGTGTGCGTGCATGTGTGTGTGTGTGTTTGTGTCTGTAGTGTGCGTGTGTGTAACGGGTAGAAGGCAACCAATTTGCCGCACAAAGTAATCCCCAATGGAGAAACAAATATGGAACTTGTCAATAAAGGTCACCTGTCTACAGTGGCCAATTTCTCTTATCCTCTTGGTGGTTGCTATACACAGGTTTGACTATAAATACATCATGGGGCGGCAGAACGGATGCATTGTGAACAATTAACTTCAAGGAACAAATTCTTGTGTGAAAAAGAAGACATATTTCATGAATGAATGTGTTACATTCATTTGAGCTTCGTTGATCAAGACTTAACCACACCCAACTATACTCTTCTTTAAAACAAAAATAAGGTTAACATTTCTGAGTGAAAAAGGACATATTTTATGAACAAATAGGTGAGCTTCACTGGACAAGACGTATCCCGACACACAACTATAACCCTTTTAAATAAATCGAGAATGATTTCTCAGGACATATTTATCAATTAAATTGGGATATGAATTGAACTTCATTAAATAATAATTTCTCACCTACAAGTACAGTTAAATTAGATATCTTGCATGTTAAGCTTCTTTTGTGAAATTTAGCCCCAAAATAGGTTTTTAAACCATGTTTTAGACTTATCCTCTTCTAGTGAGAAAGATAAGCTGAAACATGCGAAAGATGCTCGACGAGATTAGATGCTCGACGAAACAGTTAGATTGTCTTTCTCGTAGACCCTACCAGTGAAATGTTTCCGATGTGGAATTTAAAGCAAATAATCACCTTTTGGTTTCAGGCGATGGCAAACTATCACTTCCTCGGCGATCTGAATGTATACGCTATCTTTCCTCAGCTTCGCTTCGGAAGATAGCTACATCCAGATCGCCTCGGAAGTGATAGTTTGTCCTATTACCTTCACCAACGGTAATTATTTGCTTACTACATGCTAACATCGTTGTATTGTACATGTATTATAATACTTCTTGTCTGTTTGTGTCTACATGTATGTGTTTCAGATAGATTAAGTAAATGAAACTTGATTGATGATTGTTACCACACTAAGCATAAGTTGTGTTGCAATTCATTAAAGAGTGAAAAGGAAAGCAGAGTTACATCCATGTTATAGTGAAGTCATATACTGGCCTGAGTGCCTCATGGTTGTACATTGTAGATTGTGCTGTAATAATTAGGTTTTTAAATGCGTAGTACTATATCTAAATGCTACTTATATATTTGTAATAAAGTGAAACTAAACAATTGTATTATCTGCATGGTATAATTTGTTAGCATTGTCGTTGTCGTTGCCCAGTGTTTGTAAATGGTTCAGTTTTGGTTCCAGCCATTTATATCATGTACAAAAAAATGGTAAATGTAACATTTAGGTACTTCAGACATATTTTTAATTTTTTAATTGATAAAAAATGAAAAAAATATGGAACGCTTCACGATTTTGCGTGTCATCCTTGCGCCTGCCAGCTCCGAATCTTGGAACGGCGAAATTGGAACCGGTAGACCAATCAGAGCGCTGGATTGAACTCTGTACCAAAAGTGAGCGGCCAATTTGGAGCCTCGTGAAAATGAACAACTAGCGTCCTGTAGTTTGCGTACGGTACATACGGGCTAGCGTATGCAAATAAGGTAAAACTTTTGGAACGTATAGTGATTGCTTACCTTGGAGTTTGCGAACATTCAAGACAGGCGATTTTCTGCTCTCAAAACTGCAAATTATTCCGGCATTCGGCGGATCCTTCTGGTGAGTTATCATTCATTCTTCTGCTATTTTCATCAAGATTGATTTGGTATAGATTTAAATCCTATTCTTCTCCGATTACCTGAGATTTTAGTACATTTCTTTTGACTTTCGTCACGATGAATGGTCGCGTGCTCCTGAAAGCTGAATTGGTATAGTACGTGTGAAAGTAATTGTGTGTGCGTGTCCATGTGTATCGAATTAGCCTTTCAACAATCCGAAGGCTCGAGGGTCTTATTAATTTGTCAAATGTAATTTGTCAGCAGTTGATTGACGTTGGGTAATGGGTTTGTGAACACGTATGGAACCCAGTGACTGCTAGATTGACAAGTGTAGCCTTTTCATGAACTCTATTAGTATTACAATTACATGCTTTTATATTTAATTTGATTTTTGATTGTCTTGCAATAATTCACACTTATAATTATATCAGCATGATCAGTTATCTGTGCCTGTAAAACAAAAATGTAAATATGTACAGATTACAAAACTAACTTAGTAAATACTTTAGTACTTGTCTTAGATGACTCGTACTCGTACTCGTCTCCTATCAGGACCATTTACAATACATTTGTAGATGTGGGTACGTACTCGTAGGCTACCAAGTCCAAGACAATGAATGGAATCACTTATGCAAGCTGTAACTATTTTTCAAAATTTATTCATAATTACATTCGATCAAGAAACTGTTAATGTTATGTCTTATGATTGATTGAATATGAGTTGTGTGGCATGATGATGTCATTCATGTTGATGATCGATGATGGTTGTGATTACAGGGGTGTCGATCTGTTCGGAAAACACAATACATTGGAGGGGCGAGCTATTGTTCACAAACAATGCTCGCCCCCCCAATGCATTGTGTTTTCCGAACAGATCGACACCCCTGTGTGATTATGTAATTGACACGAGATGATCGATGTATGATGGTTGGTAATTGGTATTATGATGTTATTCTCATTCTTGTTGGATTTTGATGGTGATGATAATGATTATAATCAATAATGCTCATCGTTACAAGTCAGGTGATGATGGTGGTGATAATCATGAATTATGATCTTATAATTTTTAATTGTGATGATGGAACGTGTGGAATGTATTGTTTATTGTAAAATTTTGCCAACCGTGAATGATGATGATGATGTTGATGATGATTGATCACTAGTCATTCATGGTGTTGTTGTTGATGGTTGGGATATGGCTCAATCTTCAAGTATGACCATGATGATGGTAAGGATAATGCCCAGTCATTTAATATGGCCACGATGATGATATAAACATTAACATTATGTTGATGATGTTAACTTGATGGTGATACTGATAGATCTTATTCTTAGGACCTTTTATAAACCTGCTAAGACTAAGAGTGATTTTGTTCAGCTTCCACACTAATTTTTTTCTCTACTGTCTCAATCGTAAAAGTAAAACCATGTATTATTTGAATTCCACTCCTTTCCGGTGCACTATACCATATCGGGTCCTTCACTGTACACCATCCAGATCCAGATCCTCCATTTTGAAATATTTTTTACAACACACAAGTTTATGGAATTATTACGATTGATTTTTCAAAATGAATTATCCTCTAACCTGAAGTAAAATATCCCTCTAATTTCCTTTTCTTTGTCTTTTTTTTTTCTGCAGGAAGGAGTGCGCTTTACATTTGTTTGTTTGTTTGTTTGTTTGTTTGTTTGTTTGATTGTGAGAGAGAGTGAGTACTTTTGTTCTTTATACAGGTGAAGGACTGGACTGAGGACGCAACCGAGGGACATCTGAGCTGAGCTGAACAGAGGGGAAAAGCTGTCAAGTAAGTGCTTCTTTTCCTTATTTGACTTCACTCTGTGGCATCCCCATGAAAATTGACTCATTGGTTTTTGAGATGCGGTTGATGGTAAAATGTTCTGTGCCGGCATACCGAGTCTAATTGAACCGTGTACACATTGTCTCACGAGTGCTCTGTGGCTGGGAAGGGGTCTCATGCTGTGACTGCATGGTCTCTTTACAGTTGGGAGGGGGCAATCTTGTGATGGAACTGGTCTCTGTGGCTTGGAGTGCCCAGGTCTTGTGCTGCGACGGCAAGAGCAGGGCTTAGTTAGAAAACTCCCATCTATTCGTCAAAGTACTCTTCCTGCAATGAATCATAGAAATTATGCTTTTATAATGCATGTTTTGATCGTAAGCAATGGGTCTGTAGGGTCAACCGCTGCCCTCACCAGAGGTGTAGAGGAATCCGAGCCTCTTGGTGCTGGAGCTGCTGGTACTGTCTGCGGTGAAAGACGTCTTCTCTTTGGGGTTCTCTTCTGTTCAACTGCAAACAAAAAATGTATATGACATAAAAAAATCATGGGATTCAGGTCCAGGCTTTGGCTAGCTAGGCCATCGTAGCACCTCTTCTTGCACTAACTGTTCTTCTAAACGCTGGCATTGTCACATTTTATGTGAGAATGCCAGCGTTTGGTTTCCCTTTAATTTAAATTTTACAGCATGTATGCACCGAGGTTCCAGCGTGGAGTTGGGGGAAGGCTGTCTGTGGGAACTACGATGGAGGCCAGGAGGGTAGAGGAGAAGAACAAAGGGAGAGCGATGGTCTGCAGATCTCTAGATGCTGTGAGGAAGGATGCTGAGGAGGAGGTCAAGCGGCTTGGTGGTCCTGTACAGCACGAGTTGTCCATTCTCTCGTGCTGTAAGCTTCAATTCGGCAAGTACTACGGGCAGTGCTTCAAGTGGCTGGTGGAGAATGCCCTAGGATACTGTGCCTTCATCGTGGACACGACGACGGAGATGGAATCTGGTGCCAATCTGTCGAAGAACAAGTTTGCGCTCATCAAGTACGTGCTGGCCTTTCCTGAGGGACAAGAAGCTGTCAAGATGAGACGTCAGCCCCAACCAGGAAGCGCGACTGGACCACAGACTTCTAAAGGTATTTATTGAATTTGTTGTTATACACAAAATCCAATGCATGTGCAATAACATAGAGCAGCCCCACCCCAAATTGTTAACATAAAAGCTCGGCCATCTGGGAGAATATATGTTGCCTCATCCAGGCATGGTCATCTCACCAACCCACCCCCCCCCCCCCCCCCCCCCCCCCCTTAAAAAAAGTAAATAAAATAATAAAAATGATTTTAAAAAAGGATAGTAGAAAAAACCCTCTTGACCTGAATTACATGGATAACTAAAGGATGATAAGGAGAGTAACCACCCCTACAAGATAAGGGGTTAACAGCATGCTGCATTAACCCCTTACTCCTTTGCATGGTAAAAAAAGCTTGATGGTCAGCTGCCCTCATTGTGCAAGCAAACACTGGGGAAATCCCCTGTCGGCCTAGCCTTAAACTAGATGTTTTTTCACACTATCAATTTGATGTGATGCAGCTGTACTATATAGTAAGATTAACATGGTCATGATTGAATGAAGGCCTCATTGAATAGTAGTTCAAAGCTGGCTGTACATAGTCACAGATTAAGATTGACCTACATTCTTTGTTACACTTAAACAAAAGCTAAACCAGGGCCCATGGCCAGCCATACCAGGCAGTCAATTCATAAATGTATGCACAGACAATAGACACAGATGTTGCAAGATCCTTTCAAATAGCCAGTCATTGCATTTTTTTGTACCACTGTTCTGCAGTTTCAGTAGGAATTTGAGAATTTGACTGGGCAAAAGCCTAAATATGTCAACAACTGGCCTACTTTTGTAGTTAGAAGGCAGTTACAGTTACAGCTTTGAGAAGATAAGATCTTCCCACTGAAGATTATATATTCAAAAAGGAATTAAAAGTACTTTTTACATCAGATGGCTCAATGTAAGTTTCAAATTATGTTTAATTCTACCCTCCTACTATCCACAATTGGTTTATTTGGTGAGATTATACTTTATTATAGCTAGAAATATTTGTACATTTTTGGTTAATCTCACAAACTTGTTTACTGTGCTTTCTATATGGCATTGGTCACAGAGTGGAGAGTAACTGTCTATTTTGTCAAATTGTCAATACATTTCTCTAATTCCTATATTCCTCATTTTCCTTCAGATACACCTAGCATGGATGATGACATCACCGACGAGGACCTCCTTGCAGCTGCTGCATTGTTGGAATCCGGTAAGCCACTCATAATGCAAGTGCTTTCTGCATTCACATCTGATTTACTTGCACTGCTTCTCAATAGTGTAATTATATCTATCTTTGCCATCTTATAAGCAATGATTGTACATTAAAACAGCTTATCAAAGATGATTACTATTATATTGTTCCTGTATTACATATTTACATCATGCTTCCATGGTTTTATCATTTTATTCAAAATTTATAGTATAAGAATGTTTTCTCCACTATGCTCTACAGTCCCTCAACTTGTATTCTTAATTTTGTATCAATGAATGAACAAGTACTACACTAATTATATGAACAAATGCTGAATATGTTTGTGCTGTCAGGAAAAGAAATTTCTCTACTTTTTATTTAATAATTTTCTTTTCTTGATATTTACAGAGACATCGACACCTGGTACATCCTCTGGACCTGCTGCTTCAGCCTCCAAGACGAAGAGCGGGATGGGCTACAGGGGAACATCAGCTGTTGGTGATGATGATACAGGTAATTAATTAATATGCCATGTTGTAAATTAGAACAGGGATGACACTCGCTTTCTGAAATGTATTTTTACAAGCTGGATATCTGAATCATTACAACAGATGATACTTGTTCTTTTGATATAATTCTGTTCAGTCTACTTAGATATGTTTTACAAAACAGAAAATAAATGAATCAATAAATAAGTCAATAAGAATAATAAACCAAATTTTCTTAAATTGAATGAAAGCTTAAACCCCTGTTTTTTTATATTGTGCAGGTATTATTACAACTTGTGATTTGTTATGCGTTTCAATTTTTTTTTCACAGAGTATTGTCTTACAGATGGATGGAAGCAGACCCTACCACGCTTTGACCACCGGTGGGTTTCTCAGACATTCTTCAAGACCAACGTTCAAGGAAAGCCAGCAGTGGACATGGGCAAGATCCAGAAGCTTTGGTACTCCCCTCCAGAACCAAGGTGCATCCATGGCAAGCCACCGAAACCGGACCTCTTCTATGCCAGCCGTATCCTCATGTGGATGCCCCGCAAGCTCTTCGGTGTCCGACTAGTTTGTCCACAGCCGACTTGCAACAAGCGGGAGCTCACTTCAGCGGGCATGTACCCGAAAGTGCGACAGGTTATGGAGACGTCCGGATACTACAACTTGGCATCTGAGTACCTGGTGTGCTCTGTCTGCAAGAGGAAGGTCATAGGTTGGAGTGGGAACATCCTTGAACAGCTGCCATTGAACATACGTCTGAAGTTTCCTGCAACACTGACATACAGGTAAGTTTGAATGTTTTACTAATGCTAGTTCATGTGTAAATTTATCATTTTGTAATTGTTCACATATATTGTGACCGATCTTCTCGAGTCCACTGAGCGCTTGGAAGGAATACTCCCCACAGAGTGGAGATGATGCACACAATGTGTGCTGGTTTGCATTGTATCATATGACCGGAGTAATAATACAATTTTAAAGCACTTCGAGACGATCATCAATCGTGATTGGTGATATATAAATACTAGATATTATTATTATTATTATTAAATATTTATGTGCAAAATCTTGCACCAAATACTTAAAGGAAATTGCGAAAACAAAAAATGAAGAAGAGACGTTCATAAGTTGATAGAAATTATCACTGTTTTTTTTTTTTTCCAATTTCTTCCTTCTTGATTGCAGGTATGGATGCGACACCGAGGTGGTCGTCTTCACTCGAGACAGAAGTCTTGGGAACGGACCGTTCCAGATGATGAAGAAGCTCCAGGAACAGCACACTAAGGCATGGGTGGCGAAGACTGCAGACTACCTGACAGCCTGTGAGGAATTTGTGGAAGCAAGCGCTAGAGGACTCATCAAGCGACCCGTGTGTGCCACGCCTCCTCCGATGCCTGCCCTTCCAACCTACAAGTGGCTACTCAGTGTCTACTGCAACGATGTTCTGGAGCGCATTGTTGAGGTGAAGGCCGCCATCACGTCAACGTTTGGACGAGTGCTGAAGCTGGATTCAACAAAGAAGGTGAATATGCTTAGATCTCTATTCTTGTATCTTCCTTTTTAAGGAGAGAAGATAAATAAAACAAGCTAAATTTGACTTCATATAATATCCTAGATATATATTGAATGGTAGCATCAAATAATCACAAATGATTGAAGGAATTTATAATTAAAACAATGTTTGACTCCAAATGGAGAAATAGAAGCTGTATGTATTATTTCTACTCTATGATATATGAAATATATGTACATTAATGTTATATTTGTTTGCTTCAATTATAATTTCTATCTGCTAATTAAATGTTTTTTCTCATTATTTCATTCATTAAGATCACAAGAAAACTGGCAGGAGAGGATGCTGGAACCGCTTCGTGGGCAACCAATGTCGGCAACGAGCATGGACAGGTCCTCATTTCTGTCATGACAGCTGCCGAGGGTGCAGGGTTGACCCAGATGATCCAGGGACTCGTCAGACGCTACGCCCATGCAGAAGTACCGCCCCCGCAGCTCTTGTATGTGGACAGAGACTGCTGTGGTGGAGACGCCAAGCTCTTCAGGGAATGGCCGGATATGTCTGTTCGACTCGACATCTGGCATTTTATGAGGAGGCTTGCCAGGGGCTGCTCTACGGAACATCACCCATTGTACTCCTTCTTTATGAGAAGCATCTCGACCTGCATCTTTGTGTGGGATCCCGAGGATGCTGAGAAGCTGGCTCGGGCCAAGGAAGCCGAGCTTGCAGCGATGCACATGAGACGACCCGCAGATGACGACATCTACAAGCGCATCGGAAGGAAGGAGATGGCACGCCACTGCAGGAGGAAGACCAGAGGCACCGAGGAGACAACAAAGCTGATCGGTGACCTACTGACATCCTTGGACGGGCACGAAGGACGCGACACCTTGGGAGTACCACTCTTTGACAGCGAGAGGATGTGGGAGATATGGAAATCACAGAAGAAACACATCGCCTGCATCCAGGACCCACCAGGAGTGCCGCTGTACCGAAAGACTGGGGAGTTGAAGAAAGGTGGAATCATGCTGCCCGTCTACAGGTGTGCTCGAGGTTCGACATCACTCGAGAGCTTTCATCTGCACTTGAATCGCTTCATTCCAGGTAACTAATTATCATTATTTATTTATTTTTTATTTTTTAAATGGAAGCATTAATTGATGACATAATTAGATGAAATGTGGTCCTTCAAACTCATCACAGCTTCAAGAATATTTGAATGAACCTTTGTTTTTACAATATATTCTATACAAAATGAGTTAATGATATTCAATAATGTGAATCATTTAAATTAAGGAATAAAGATTTTGTTGATATGTACAGGTGTACAAATGAGGAAGGTTGATTCTACTTGGCATGACTATGTATTTTTGTATAAATTTTTATAAATGTTTTGAAATAAACAGAACAGGTGATTTGTAATTCCTTTGCAACTTTTATTCACAGGGACATCGGCCAACAATGTCCACTTCCAGGCATACCTGTTGGAAGGACTGAGTCGCTGGAATGCGGACCGTGAAGCACAGGCTTCAGGGGAAAAGACGAACCTCCGGACTTACGACGTAGCCCTGCAGTATCGTCTGAACGCTCTGGCAGAGAGTGTCTGCGGGAAGAAGATCGTCCCTGATCGAGTGCCAAATCAGTACACTGGTAAGTTTCTAATTATATTTTGTTTGTACAGGGAAACCCCGTTATAATGAGGTAAAATCGGTGGTTCCGACTTCCTCGTTATAACGGGGTTTCCTCCTACTGATATTATTGAAAATCATCTCCAATTGTTCCTTAATGGAGATGAATAGAACTGCAAAATTGTCTTGCTGAAACAGCAACTACTATATTATATCCCACAGCATAGAGAGTGCATAATCTACACCATCATGCATACTTTGACCTGATATCTGATATCATACTTGTAATTTTTTTTGTTTTTCCTTTTTAATAATCCAGGTGAGCTGATTGGGCTGGAGTATCTGTACAGCCAAACTGGCGAAGCGCTGGACAACCTGGCTCCAGACGACGTCGAGGGAGATGACACAGAGGACATGGTACAAGGAGAGGAACCAGAGGATCCAACGCAGCCTCCTCCCGAACATCCAGAGGTTGCCAAGGTTCCTGCTAGGCCTGCTTCTTCCCATCGCTCAGTTGACGTGTCTCCTCGCAGAAGCATCGTGCCACCTGTCTCGGGTACATATTATATTACATCTCTACCTCCTACTACTGCTCTTGCAAACAAATTTGTTATATCCATGTGATGATTATTTGTTTTCGCTGTGTGGTTATTTCTTTTTATTATGTTTTTTATTTCCTTTCCAGTTGAAGCAACAACCAGGGATACAGTGGCGCCATCACCAACACCACAACCACGTAGACGCAGATCAAGAGCACCTGCTACCATATCCAGGTGCCCAGACTCGCCACCACCACCACCACCACCACCTCCACCTCCACCCAAACCTTCATCTTCGATCTTCAGAGTGGTCTCTAGGGGGGCATCTACCA
Organism: Echinarachnius parma; assembly: GCA_037951105.1. Taxonomy (NCBI): domain Eukaryota; kingdom Metazoa; phylum Echinodermata; class Echinoidea; order Clypeasteroida; family Echinarachniidae; genus Echinarachnius; species Echinarachnius parma. The sequence goes on from JBAMJV010003081.1 coordinate 66,869, forward strand.
CGGCTAGTCCACCAAGAGCTTTGAACCCAGCTACCATCTTCAAAGTTGTGTCCCGAGCACCATCCACCATTTCGAGATGCCCGGATTCACCAACATTGGACAGCGACGTGGCCATGGACAGCGAACACGACATTCTGGATTCTTCTGATGTAAGTATTTTTGGTAAATTTGTACTGATGTTTAGATTTCATATAATACTGACTATATAGAATGATGAAGTCATATATTGTAATATTCCTTCATTGTAAGAATGGTTAGCATCTCTTGATGTTACAGGTGATATAAATGGTAACCTAGGGTACCTAATGAAAGTCCGCCATTTTGATTAATTATTTATTTATTTTTCAGGGCTGTATACTGGGGTACCAAAGAGTATGAAATAATTATTAACATTCAAAAGGCTATCTTTTCTGGCGGAGCAGTGATTGTATGCACAAGGGAATGGCGTCTGCCATTGCCCTGCAGTACTGTTTTACTTCAAGTGGACACAAGATGGCGCTACACAACGCGGGATACCAGGGTACCGTTCGGCGTTTGTCATAATTTCTTAATGTTGCCATAGATTTGATATTTACAAAGCTTCTTTTTTATTGCTTGCAGGAAGAGTTTGCTGGTCCAGACAACGCCCTTGCCTATGAGCGAGTACTGGCTCTTGCTGACTACCTCATGCAGTTCAGAGGCAGGGAAAGCCTCATCAGCACCACACAAGCGAAGGAGGTCGTGAGGCTTTGGACCCGACTTGACGACTACGACCGCACCGTCGAGCGCATGCCGAGATATCAAGAGAAACTGACGAAGGGTCGCTTCAAGGCAGGGAAGACATGTGTTCCTGGAGCTGACAGTAGCAAACGGTGAGTGTCACCTATTGTTATCAAATGGGTAGAAGAATCCCTGCATTCTGATTGTCAATTAATATGTAAGAGTTTTTTACTGATGCATGGCTTACTTAAGTTTAATTTTCAAAATTTGTTGTGCCTATTTTATTATTTTAACAGTGCACAGGCATATTTTCTTGATTGGGACGAATTTGGAAATAGTCTTAAAACAATTCCAAAGTTAAATTTGTGCATCCAATTCTTACCGATCCACTCATGGCTGTATAATGTATAATGATGATCGTAATACAATTCTTACATATTTTAATGTATTTTGCCTTTTGTAACAGAAGAGTTTTATGTAAAGAAAAACATATATTTCATATTATTTTAGACATTAAAGTCTGTTCAAATGTTTATAAAATTTTTTTTTTACAGATGTGTGCTCGGCAGTAACTCCGGACAATGTTCGAAGCCCAATACCAACCGGTACATGGAGTGTATCTTCGAGAAGCTCTGCGAGGAGTTCCCTGAGCATGGGAGGGTGAAGGGAAAGGTCAAGCAGAGATGGGCCCTCATCCTGCCTGCCTACAAGAACATCCGGAGGAAAGTCCTTGCCAATCATCACATCCAGACCAACTCTAGAATCCAGCTGGCAGATGTCAATCGCTACACTCTCATACAATGGTATATGCTTTTTCTTTATTTCGAAGCCCCATATTAATTCCATTTTCATTGTGTGCATGTTAAGCTAAATCTCATCAATTTATTTCTTCATATTTATAACCTGTTGTAAGCAGATATGTGGTAAATGAATGTCATATGCTCCACTAGAAAATTGAAATATGAAAACTGCAGGTTTAATCTTTCAGAAAAGTGACAAGTCTGTGACACAGATCTGTCCCATGCTTGGTAATTTTAATTTGGTTAACTTTGACAAATGTATATGACTTACACATTCTTCTCTTTTTTAAAATTTATTACATTCAGGCACAACAGCACCTCCAAAAGGATGAACCAGACTGGACTGGAAGCAGGGAGTTCAACTCACTTTGACGCGATTGATCTCGACCCCACCGACCCACCTGTTGTCGATGGATCCATCACAAAGGGCAACGAGCCGAAGACTTCCATCTCACTGAGCACCTTGAGAGCTGGTATCGCTAATACAAAAGAGCTAGCTCCCAACCGTAGCTTCGCTCTTCCTCCCGAGCGACTGCCCATGACAATTACACCCGTACCCATGACCATCACAGGACCACTGAAGCGGCCAGTGCGACCACATCCTCCGAGCGGCTCGTTGACCCATAACACCATGCCCCCTCCCATTCCTCGCAGCACCAAGTGTTACAGGAAACGTAAACTGAAAGAAGAGGAAGAAGGCGGACCAGGGAAGCGCTACAAGCCACGTACAAAGCCTGTCGTATGCCAACAATGTAAAGAAGACCGGGACACCCAGAACCACAAGCAGTACTTTGGCATCTGGTTTTGTGCAAGAACACAACGTCAATCATACGAGGAATGGTATGCTGCTGCAAAAGCCACAAGACAGCTAAAGAAGGAGGAACAGCAGTGAAAGTAAATGGCAGATTGTGGTTGGTGCTGGTCTACTAGAGCACTTGTGAGTTATGTCCCAGCAGGATTTACTCCTTAAATTGCTGGGGAACAGTGCAGTAGACTGGGGCACCAGCTCTTTTTCTGTCATTTGTTATTTATGTTCTGCATTCATTAAACTCATTTTGATGAATATTTATCTGGTAAACCAATCAATTCTATCTTATTGGGTCATTTCTTTTTTTCTTAACAAAAATTTAACATTTAAATTGTCTTTCATCAGTTAATTTCCCTTTTCAAAATTGTATCTGGAATTTCCATTTAGCTAAATTCAATTTCCATGCAGGGAAAAACAATTCCATCTTTTTGGGGGCACGTTTTCAAGATAGCTTGCATGAAATCATTTCATTAAAAAAATATAAAAATAATGGGGCCTCAGGGGTTTTAATTTGTCATTTCAAGGTAAATTCGCCCTGAGCCCCTGTATATTCTTTGACTCGTTCTGTAAGAATTATTCAGCCACACTTTAAGGAGCTCTGATTTTGTCGATCATTGTTCTCTCTCAAAAAAGGGAAATTGTTAGGTGTACGGCATGTGAGCCCAGTTAGTCACAGTGCTATACCGGGGCGCCATGCAGTGACGTAAGCTAGGGGATTGTACACTTCGCGGGTCTGACTGTTGAGCTCCGATTATTTTAATCGTTGCAACACAGATGAGTACTGTCAGTGAAGTGTGCGCTACAAACTAGTGTGATAATGTCAACTAGTTGGTTTTTAATGCTGCCAAATAAAAGGATGATGACATGTTTCTCTATAAAAAAAAAATTAGAACTTCATCATCCTTTTATTTGAAGGTCCCAAGCCCTTAATAAAAAAGCAGAGGGAAAACCAAGAAAAAATATAAACTAGTGTCAAAAGGTAACTTTGGTTTTTAATGCTGCCAAATAAAAGGATGATGACATATTTCTCTATAAAAAAGAGAACTTCGTCATCCTTTTACTTGAAGGTCCCAAGCCCTTAATAATAAAGCAGAGGGAAAACCAAGAAAACAAAAGATTGGCTCGAGTCTTATTCATTTGTCAAGTAAAAGGACGATGACATATTTCTCTTTAAAAAAAAAAGAACTCCATCATCCTTTTACTTGAATGTGTCCATGTGTTGTGTAAGTGGGTATGTCCATGTGTGTGTGTGTGTGTGTGTGTGTGTGTGTGTGGGGGAATGTCCATGTGCATGTTTGTGTGTGTATGTATGTGTGTGTGTATGTACGTATGTTCAATATGAATGTATGGACGTTTCTTTGTATGAGTTTATGTTTTGGGGAAAGGGAATTTATAATTATTATTAAATTAATAACAATCAAGATTTATCTTCAAGATTAATGCTATAAATTCATACTTTATATTTTTATATTAATTTAAATTTAAACTCTGTATCTATTTTGAATACTAGATGATAATAATAATAATAATAATATTAAAATACAATGTAGTACAAAATAAAATACTTGACTATACTATGAATACAAATCAATAAATAACCGCCCTGAATAAAACTCAAGATTAATGCTATAAAGTCATACTTTATATTTTTATATTAATTTAAATTTAAATTCTGTATCTATTTTGAATACTAGATGATAATAATAATAATAATAATATTAAAATACAATGTAGTACAAAATAAAATACTTGACTATACTATGAATACAAATCAATAAATAACCGCCCTGAATAAAACTACAAGAAACAAACAAACAAAACACAAAGAAAGAAACAAACATACATACATACAATCAGTTATTGCCTAGTTCATGTTTTATTATGTGTACCAAAGGGCAATCGATATCAAAACGGAAATAACACAATTAATAGTCAATCGATCTATGATTTGTCGATCGATCGATAATAAAAACTTTGAAATATTTACAAACAAAAAAATAAACTTAATAGAAATAGATTCACATAAATATCACATTGCTACTGTATCGTCTTGCATTGTCACGCATTTTGGAGTCACCAATAATTTGTTTTAATTAAATACGAACCGTAAAATGAATTTTATGATCGATCCCGACGGGCCTAAAAAAAGGACAGCTCTGAAAAGGGATCGGAAACTATCTTCGTAGTAAAAAAAAATCAAAACAAACCCACGTGATCGGGGGATTTCCCCGATAGAAGGTCTAAGCCACGCCCACAAGTGCCCGACTGTGGAGCGCGCTCGCGACGAAAAAGTGCAAAACCCGGCGGTAATGTGGAACGCCGCGGTAGCGTTGCGCTCTAGCGGCGAGCGCGGGGTGAGACGATCGCGCCAGAGCTTTTGCGCCTGCCAGCTCCGAATCTTGGAACGGCGAAATTGGAACCGGTAGACCAATCAGAGCGCTGGATTGAACTCTGTACCAAAAGTGAGCGGCCAATTTGGAGCCTCGTGAAAATGAACAACTAGCGTCCTGTAGTTTGCGTACGGTACATACGGGCTAGCGTATGCAAATAAGGTAAAACTTTTGGAACGTATAGTGATTGCTTACCTTGGAGTTTGCGAACATTCAAGACAGGCGATTTTCTGCTCTCAAAACTGCAAATTATTCCGGCATTCGGCGGATCCTTCTGGTGAGTTATCATTCATTCTTCTGCTATTTTCATCAAGATTGATTTGGTATAGATTTAAATCCTATTCTTCTCCGATTACCTGAGATTTTAGTACATTTCTTTTGACTTTCGTCACGATGAATGGTCGCGTGCTCCTGAAAGCTGAATTGGTATAGTACGTGTGAAAGTAATTGTGTGTGCGTGTCCATGTGTATCGAATTAGCCTTTCAACAATCCGAAGGCTCGAGGGTCTTATTAATTTGTCAAATGTAATTTGTCAGCAGTTGATTGACGTTGGGTAATGGGTTTGTGAACACGTATGGAACCCAGTGACTGCTAGATTGACAAGTGTAGCCTTTTCATGAACTCTATTAGTATTACAATTACATGCTTTTATATTTAATTTGATTTTTGATTGTCTTGCAATAATTCACACTTATAATTATATCAGCATGATCAGTTATCTGTGCCTGTAAAACAAAAATGTAAATATGTACAGATTACAAAACTAACTTAGTAAATACTTTAGTACTTGTCTTAGATGACTCGTACTCGTACTCGTCTCCTATCAGGACCATTTACAATACATTTGTAGATGTGGGTACGTACTCGTAGGCTACCAAGTCCAAGACAATGAATGGAATCACTTATGCAAGCTGTAACTATTTTTCAAAATTTATTCATAATTACATTCGATCAAGAAACTGTTAATGTTATGTCTTATGATTGATTGAATATGAGTTGTGTGGCATGATGATGTCATTCATGTTGATGATCGATGATGGTTGTGATTACAGGGGTGTCGATCTGTTCGGAAAACACAATACATTGGAGGGGCGAGCTATTGTTCACAAACAATGCTCGCCCCCCCAATGCATTGTGTTTTCCGAACAGATCGACACCCCTGTGTGATTATGTAATTGACACGAGATGATCGATGTATGATGGTTGGTAATTGGTATTATGATGTTATTCTCATTCTTGTTGGATTTTGATGGTGATGATAATGATTATAATCAATAATGCTCATCGTTACAAGTCAGGTGATGATGGTGGTGATAATCATGAATTATGATCTTATAATTTTTAATTGTGATGATGGAACGTGTGGAATGTATTGTTTATTGTAAAATTTTGCCAACCGTGAATGATGATGATGATGTTGATGATGATTGATCACTAGTCATTCATGGTGTTGTTGTTGATGGTTGGGATATGGCTCAATCTTCAAGTATGACCATGATGATGGTAAGGATAATGCCCAGTCATTTAATATGGCCACGATGATGATATAAACATTAACATTATGTTGATGATGTTAACTTGATGGTGATACTGATAGATCTTATTCTTAGGACCTTTTATAAACCTGCTAAGACTAAGAGTGATTTTGTTCAGCTTCCACACTAATTTTTTTCTCTACTGTCTCAATCGTAAAAGTAAAACCATGTATTATTTGAATTCCACTCCTTTCCGGTGCACTATACCATATCGGGTCCTTCACTGTACACCATCCAGATCCAGATCCTCCATTTTGAAATATTTTTTACAACACACAAGTTTATGGAATTATTACGATTGATTTTTCAAAATGAATTATCCTCTAACCTGAAGTAAAATATCCCTCTAATTTCCTTTTCTTTGTCTTTTTTTTTTCTGCAGGAAGGAGTGCGCTTTACATTTGTTTGTTTGTTTGTTTGTTTGTTTGTTTGTTTGATTGTGAGAGAGAGTGAGTACTTTTGTTCTTTATACAGGTGAAGGACTGGACTGAGGACGCAACCGAGGGACATCTGAGCTGAGCTGAACAGAGGGGAAAAGCTGTCAAGTAAGTGCTTCTTTTCCTTATTTGACTTCACTCTGTGGCATCCCCATGAAAATTGACTCATTGGTTTTTGAGATGCGGTTGATGGTAAAATGTTCTGTGCCGGCATACCGAGTCTAATTGAACCGTGTACACATTGTCTCACGAGTGCTCTGTGGCTGGGAAGGGGTCTCATGCTGTGACTGCATGGTCTCTTTACAGTTGGGAGGGGGCAATCTTGTGATGGAACTGGTCTCTGTGGCTTGGAGTGCCCAGGTCTTGTGCTGCGACGGCAAGAGCAGGGCTTAGTTAGAAAACTCCCATCTATTCGTCAAAGTACTCTTCCTGCAATGAATCATAGAAATTATGCTTTTATAATGCATGTTTTGATCGTAAGCAATGGGTCTGTAGGGTCAACCGCTGCCCTCACCAGAGGTGTAGAGGAATCCGAGCCTCTTGGTGCTGGAGCTGCTGGTACTGTCTGCGGTGAAAGACGTCTTCTCTTTGGGGTTCTCTTCTGTTCAACTGCAAACAAAAAATGTATATGACATAAAAAAATCATGGGATTCAGGTCCAGGCTTTGGCTAGCTAGGCCATCGTAGCACCTCTTCTTGCACTAACTGTTCTTCTAAACGCTGGCATTGTCACATTTTATGTGAGAATGCCAGCGTTTGGTTTCCCTTTAATTTAAATTTTACAGCATGTATGCACCGAGGTTCCAGCGTGGAGTTGGGGGAAGGCTGTCTGTGGGAACTACGATGGAGGCCAGGAGGGTAGAGGAGAAGAACAAAGGGAGAGCGATGGTCTGCAGATCTCTAGATGCTGTGAGGAAGGATGCTGAGGAGGAGGTCAAGCGGCTTGGTGGTCCTGTACAGCACGAGTTGTCCATTCTCTCGTGCTGTAAGCTTCAATTCGGCAAGTACTACGGGCAGTGCTTCAAGTGGCTGGTGGAGAATGCCCTAGGATACTGTGCCTTCATCGTGGACACGACGACGGAGATGGAATCTGGTGCCAATCTGTCGAAGAACAAGTTTGCGCTCATCAAGTACGTGCTGGCCTTTCCTGAGGGACAAGAAGCTGTCAAGATGAGACGTCAGCCCCAACCAGGAAGCGCGACTGGACCACAGACTTCTAAAGGTATTTATTGAATTTGTTGTTATACACAAAATCCAATGCATGTGCAATAACATAGAGCAGCCCCACCCCAAATTGTTAACATAAAAGCTCGGCCATCTGGGAGAATATATGTTGCCTCATCCAGGCATGGTCATCTCACCAACCCACCCCCCCCCCCCCCCCCCCCCCCCCCTTAAAAAAAGTAAATAAAATAATAAAAATGATTTTAAAAAAGGATAGTAGAAAAAACCCTCTTGACCTGAATTACATGGATAACTAAAGGATGATAAGGAGAGTAACCACCCCTACAAGATAAGGGGTTAACAGCATGCTGCATTAACCCCTTACTCCTTTGCATGGTAAAAAAAGCTTGATGGTCAGCTGCCCTCATTGTGCAAGCAAACACTGGGGAAATCCCCTGTCGGCCTAGCCTTAAACTAGATGTTTTTTCACACTATCAATTTGATGTGATGCAGCTGTACTATATAGTAAGATTAACATGGTCATGATTGAATGAAGGCCTCATTGAATAGTAGTTCAAAGCTGGCTGTACATAGTCACAGATTAAGATTGACCTACATTCTTTGTTACACTTAAACAAAAGCTAAACCAGGGCCCATGGCCAGCCATACCAGGCAGTCAATTCATAAATGTATGCACAGACAATAGACACAGATGTTGCAAGATCCTTTCAAATAGCCAGTCATTGCATTTTTTTGTACCACTGTTCTGCAGTTTCAGTAGGAATTTGAGAATTTGACTGGGCAAAAGCCTAAATATGTCAACAACTGGCCTACTTTTGTAGTTAGAAGGCAGTTACAGTTACAGCTTTGAGAAGATAAGATCTTCCCACTGAAGATTATATATTCAAAAAGGAATTAAAAGTACTTTTTACATCAGATGGCTCAATGTAAGTTTCAAATTATGTTTAATTCTACCCTCCTACTATCCACAATTGGTTTATTTGGTGAGATTATACTTTATTATAGCTAGAAATATTTGTACATTTTTGGTTAATCTCACAAACTTGTTTACTGTGCTTTCTATATGGCATTGGTCACAGAGTGGAGAGTAACTGTCTATTTTGTCAAATTGTCAATACATTTCTCTAATTCCTATATTCCTCATTTTCCTTCAGATACACCTAGCATGGATGATGACATCACCGACGAGGACCTCCTTGCAGCTGCTGCATTGTTGGAATCCGGTAAGCCACTCATAATGCAAGTGCTTTCTGCATTCACATCTGATTTACTTGCACTGCTTCTCAATAGTGTAATTATATCTATCTTTGCCATCTTATAAGCAATGATTGTACATTAAAACAGCTTATCAAAGATGATTACTATTATATTGTTCCTGTATTACATATTTACATCATGCTTCCATGGTTTTATCATTTTATTCAAAATTTATAGTATAAGAATGTTTTCTCCACTATGCTCTACAGTCCCTCAACTTGTATTCTTAATTTTGTATCAATGAATGAACAAGTACTACACTAATTATATGAACAAATGCTGAATATGTTTGTGCTGTCAGGAAAAGAAATTTCTCTACTTTTTATTTAATAATTTTCTTTTCTTGATATTTACAGAGACATCGACACCTGGTACATCCTCTGGACCTGCTGCTTCAGCCTCCAAGACGAAGAGCGGGATGGGCTACAGGGGAACATCAGCTGTTGGTGATGATGATACAGGTAATTAATTAATATGCCATGTTGTAAATTAGAACAGGGATGACACTCGCTTTCTGAAATGTATTTTTACAAGCTGGATATCTGAATCATTACAACAGATGATACTTGTTCTTTTGATATAATTCTGTTCAGTCTACTTAGATATGTTTTACAAAACAGAAAATAAATGAATCAATAAATAAGTCAATAAGAATAATAAACCAAATTTTCTTAAATTGAATGAAAGCTTAAACCCCTGTTTTTTTATATTGTGCAGGTATTATTACAACTTGTGATTTGTTATGCGTTTCAATTTTTTTTTCACAGAGTATTGTCTTACAGATGGATGGAAGCAGACCCTACCACGCTTTGACCACCGGTGGGTTTCTCAGACATTCTTCAAGACCAACGTTCAAGGAAAGCCAGCAGTGGACATGGGCAAGATCCAGAAGCTTTGGTACTCCCCTCCAGAACCAAGGTGCATCCATGGCAAGCCACCGAAACCGGACCTCTTCTATGCCAGCCGTATCCTCATGTGGATGCCCCGCAAGCTCTTCGGTGTCCGACTAGTTTGTCCACAGCCGACTTGCAACAAGCGGGAGCTCACTTCAGCGGGCATGTACCCGAAAGTGCGACAGGTTATGGAGACGTCCGGATACTACAACTTGGCATCTGAGTACCTGGTGTGCTCTGTCTGCAAGAGGAAGGTCATAGGTTGGAGTGGGAACATCCTTGAACAGCTGCCATTGAACATACGTCTGAAGTTTCCTGCAACACTGACATACAGGTAAGTTTGAATGTTTTACTAATGCTAGTTCATGTGTAAATTTATCATTTTGTAATTGTTCACATATATTGTGACCGATCTTCTCGAGTCCACTGAGCGCTTGGAAGGAATACTCCCCACAGAGTGGAGATGATGCACACAATGTGTGCTGGTTTGCATTGTATCATATGACCGGAGTAATAATACAATTTTAAAGCACTTCGAGACGATCATCAATCGTGATTGGTGATATATAAATACTAGATATTATTATTATTATTATTAAATATTTATGTGCAAAATCTTGCACCAAATACTTAAAGGAAATTGCGAAAACAAAAAATGAAGAAGAGACGTTCATAAGTTGATAGAAATTATCACTGTTTTTTTTTTTTTCCAATTTCTTCCTTCTTGATTGCAGGTATGGATGCGACACCGAGGTGGTCGTCTTCACTCGAGACAGAAGTCTTGGGAACGGACCGTTCCAGATGATGAAGAAGCTCCAGGAACAGCACACTAAGGCATGGGTGGCGAAGACTGCAGACTACCTGACAGCCTGTGAGGAATTTGTGGAAGCAAGCGCTAGAGGACTCATCAAGCGACCCGTGTGTGCCACGCCTCCTCCGATGCCTGCCCTTCCAACCTACAAGTGGCTACTCAGTGTCTACTGCAACGATGTTCTGGAGCGCATTGTTGAGGTGAAGGCCGCCATCACGTCAACGTTTGGACGAGTGCTGAAGCTGGATTCAACAAAGAAGGTGAATATGCTTAGATCTCTATTCTTGTATCTTCCTTTTTAAGGAGAGAAGATAAATAAAACAAGCTAAATTTGACTTCATATAATATCCTAGATATATATTGAATGGTAGCATCAAATAATCACAAATGATTGAAGGAATTTATAATTAAAACAATGTTTGACTCCAAATGGAGAAATAGAAGCTGTATGTATTATTTCTACTCTATGATATATGAAATATATGTACATTAATGTTATATTTGTTTGCTTCAATTATAATTTCTATCTGCTAATTAAATGTTTTTTCTCATTATTTCATTCATTAAGATCACAAGAAAACTGGCAGGAGAGGATGCTGGAACCGCTTCGTGGGCAACCAATGTCGGCAACGAGCATGGACAGGTCCTCATTTCTGTCATGACAGCTGCCGAGGGTGCAGGGTTGACCCAGATGATCCAGGGACTCGTCAGACGCTACGCCCATGCAGAAGTACCGCCCCCGCAGCTCTTGTATGTGGACAGAGACTGCTGTGGTGGAGACGCCAAGCTCTTCAGGGAATGGCCGGATATGTCTGTTCGACTCGACATCTGGCATTTTATGAGGAGGCTTGCCAGGGGCTGCTCTACGGAACATCACCCATTGTACTCCTTCTTTATGAGAAGCATCTCGACCTGCATCTTTGTGTGGGATCCCGAGGATGCTGAGAAGCTGGCTCGGGCCAAGGAAGCCGAGCTTGCAGCGATGCACATGAGACGACCCGCAGATGACGACATCTACAAGCGCATCGGAAGGAAGGAGATGGCACGCCACTGCAGGAGGAAGACCAGAGGCACCGAGGAGACAACAAAGCTGATCGGTGACCTACTGACATCCTTGGACGGGCACGAAGGACGCGACACCTTGGGAGTACCACTCTTTGACAGCGAGAGGATGTGGGAGATATGGAAATCACAGAAGAAACACATCGCCTGCATCCAGGACCCACCAGGAGTGCCGCTGTACCGAAAGACTGGGGAGTTGAAGAAAGGTGGAATCATGCTGCCCGTCTACAGGTGTGCTCGAGGTTCGACATCACTCGAGAGCTTTCATCTGCACTTGAATCGCTTCATTCCAGGTAACTAATTATCATTATTTATTTATTTTTTATTTTTTAAATGGAAGCATTAATTGATGACATAATTAGATGAAATGTGGTCCTTCAAACTCATCACAGCTTCAAGAATATTTGAATGAACCTTTGTTTTTACAATATATTCTATACAAAATGAGTTAATGATATTCAATAATGTGAATCATTTAAATTAAGGAATAAAGATTTTGTTGATATGTACAGGTGTACAAATGAGGAAGGTTGATTCTACTTGGCATGACTATGTATTTTTGTATAAATTTTTATAAATGTTTTGAAATAAACAGAACAGGTGATTTGTAATTCCTTTGCAACTTTTATTCACAGGGACATCGGCCAACAATGTCCACTTCCAGGCATACCTGTTGGAAGGACTGAGTCGCTGGAATGCGGACCGTGAAGCACAGGCTTCAGGGGAAAAGACGAACCTCCGGACTTACGACGTAGCCCTGCAGTATCGTCTGAACGCTCTGGCAGAGAGTGTCTGCGGGAAGAAGATCGTCCCTGATCGAGTGCCAAATCAGTACACTGGTAAGTTTCTAATTATATTTTGTTTGTACAGGGAAACCCCGTTATAATGAGGTAAAATCGGTGGTTCCGACTTCCTCGTTATAACGGGGTTTCCTCCTACTGATATTATTGAAAATCATCTCCAATTGTTCCTTAATGGAGATGAATAGAACTGCAAAATTGTCTTGCTGAAACAGCAACTACTATATTATATCCCACAGCATAGAGAGTGCATAATCTACACCATCATGCATACTTTGACCTGATATCTGATATCATACTTGTAATTTTTTTTGTTTTTCCTTTTTAATAATCCAGGTGAGCTGATTGGGCTGGAGTATCTGTACAGCCAAACTGGCGAAGCGCTGGACAACCTGGCTCCAGACGACGTCGAGGGAGATGACACAGAGGACATGGTACAAGGAGAGGAACCAGAGGATCCAACGCAGCCTCCTCCCGAACATCCAGAGGTTGCCAAGGTTCCTGCTAGGCCTGCTTCTTCCCATCGCTCAGTTGACGTGTCTCCTCGCAGAAGCATCGTGCCACCTGTCTCGGGTACATATTATATTACATCTCTACCTCCTACTACTGCTCTTGCAAACAAATTTGTTATATCCATGTGATGATTATTTGTTTTCGCTGTGTGGTTATTTCTTTTTATTATGTTTTTTATTTCCTTTCCAGTTGAAGCAACAACCAGGGATACAGTGGCGCCATCACCAACACCACAACCACGTAGACGCAGATCAAGAGCACCTGCTACCATATCCAGGTGCCCAGACTCGCCACCACCACCACCACCACCACCTCCACCTCCACCCAAACCTTCATCTTCGATCTTCAGAGTGGTCTCTAGGGGGGCATCTACCACGGCTAGTCCACCAAGAGCTTTGAACCCAGCTACCATCTTCAAAGTTGTGTCCCGAGCACCATCCACCATTTCGAGATGCCCGGATTCACCAACATTGGACAGCGACGTGGCCATGGACAGCGAACACGACATTCTGGATTCTTCTGATGTAAGTATTTTTGGTAAATTTGTACTGATGTTTAGATTTCATATAATACTGACTATATAGAATGATGAAGTCATATATTGTAATATTCCTTCATTGTAAGAATGGTTAGCATCTCTTGATGTTACAGGTGATATAAATGGTAACCTAGGGTACCTAATGAAAGTCCGCCATTTTGATTAATTATTTATTTATTTTTCAGGGCTGTATACTGGGGTACCAAAGAGTATGAAATAATTATTAACATTCAAAAGGCTATCTTTTCTGGCGGAGCAGTGATTGTATGCACAAGGGAATGGCGTCTGCCATTGCCCTGCAGTACTGTTTTACTTCAAGTGGACACAAGATGGCGCTACACAACGCGGGATACCAGGGTACCGTTCGGCGTTTGTCATAATTTCTTAATGTTGCCATAGATTTGATATTTACAAAGCTTCTTTTTTATTGCTTGCAGGAAGAGTTTGCTGGTCCAGACAACGCCCTTGCCTATGAGCGAGTACTGGCTCTTGCTGACTACCTCATGCAGTTCAGAGGCAGGGAAAGCCTCATCAGCACCACACAAGCGAAGGAGGTCGTGAGGCTTTGGACCCGACTTGACGACTACGACCGCACCGTCGAGCGCATGCCGAGATATCAAGAGAAACTGACGAAGGGTCGCTTCAAGGCAGGGAAGACATGTGTTCCTGGAGCTGACAGTAGCAAACGGTGAGTGTCACCTATTGTTATCAAATGGGTAGAAGAATCCCTGCATTCTGATTGTCAATTAATATGTAAGAGTTTTTTACTGATGCATGGCTTACTTAAGTTTAATTTTCAAAATTTGTTGTGCCTATTTTATTATTTTAACAGTGCACAGGCATATTTTCTTGATTGGGACGAATTTGGAAATAGTCTTAAAACAATTCCAAAGTTAAATTTGTGCATCCAATTCTTACCGATCCACTCATGGCTGTATAATGTATAATGATGATCGTAATACAATTCTTACATATTTTAATGTATTTTGCCTTTTGTAACAGAAGAGTTTTATGTAAAGAAAAACATATATTTCATATTATTTTAGACATTAAAGTCTGTTCAAATGTTTATAAAATTTTTTTTTTACAGATGTGTGCTCGGCAGTAACTCCGGACAATGTTCGAAGCCCAATACCAACCGGTACATGGAGTGTATCTTCGAGAAGCTCTGCGAGGAGTTCCCTGAGCATGGGAGGGTGAAGGGAAAGGTCAAGCAGAGATGGGCCCTCATCCTGCCTGCCTACAAGAACATCCGGAGGAAAGTCCTTGCCAATCATCACATCCAGACCAACTCTAGAATCCAGCTGGCAGATGTCAATCGCTACACTCTCATACAATGGTATATGCTTTTTCTTTATTTCGAAGCCCCATATTAATTCCATTTTCATTGTGTGCATGTTAAGCTAAATCTCATCAATTTATTTCTTCATATTTATAACCTGTTGTAAGCAGATATGTGGTAAATGAATGTCATATGCTCCACTAGAAAATTGAAATATGAAAACTGCAGGTTTAATCTTTCAGAAAAGTGACAAGTCTGTGACACAGATCTGTCCCATGCTTGGTAATTTTAATTTGGTTAACTTTGACAAATGTATATGACTTACACATTCTTCTCTTTTTTAAAATTTATTACATTCAGGCACAACAGCACCTCCAAAAGGATGAACCAGACTGGACTGGAAGCAGGGAGTTCAACTCACTTTGACGCGATTGATCTCGACCCCACCGACCCACCTGTTGTCGATGGATCCATCACAAAGGGCAACGAGCCGAAGACTTCCATCTCACTGAGCACCTTGAGAGCTGGTATCGCTAATACAAAAGAGCTAGCTCCCAACCGTAGCTTCGCTCTTCCTCCCGAGCGACTGCCCATGACAATTACACCCGTACCCATGACCATCACAGGACCACTGAAGCGGCCAGTGCGACCACATCCTCCGAGCGGCTCGTTGACCCATAACACCATGCCCCCTCCCATTCCTCGCAGCACCAAGTGTTACAGGAAACGTAAACTGAAAGAAGAGGAAGAAGGCGGACCAGGGAAGCGCTACAAGCCACGTACAAAGCCTGTCGTATGCCAACAATGTAAAGAAGACCGGGACACCCAGAACCACAAGCAGTACTTTGGCATCTGGTTTTGTGCAAGAACACAACGTCAATCATACGAGGAATGGTATGCTGCTGCAAAAGCCACAAGACAGCTAAAGAAGGAGGAACAGCAGTGAAAGTAAATGGCAGATTGTGGTTGGTGCTGGTCTACTAGAGCACTTGTGAGTTATGTCCCAGCAGGATTTACTCCTTAAATTGCTGGGGAACAGTGCAGTAGACTGGGGCACCAGCTCTTTTTCTGTCATTTGTTATTTATGTTCTGCATTCATTAAACTCATTTTGATGAATATTTATCTGGTAAACCAATCAATTCTATCTTATTGGGTCATTTCTTTTTTTCTTAACAAAAATTTAACATTTAAATTGTCTTTCATCAGTTAATTTCCCTTTTCAAAATTGTATCTGGAATTTCCATTTAGCTAAATTCAATTTCCATGCAGGGAAAAACAATTCCATCTTTTTGGGGGCACGTTTTCAAGATAGCTTGCATGAAATCATTTCATTAAAAAAATATAAAAATAATGGGGCCTCAGGGGTTTTAATTTGTCATTTCAAGGTAAATTCGCCCTGAGCCCCTGTATATTCTTTGACTCGTTCTGTAAGAATTATTCAGCCACACTTTAAGGAGCTCTGATTTTGTCGATCATTGTTCTCTCTCAAAAAAGGGAAATTGTTAGGTGTACGGCATGTGAGCCCAGTTAGTCACAGTGCTATACCGGGGCGCCATGCAGTGACGTAAGCTAGGGGATTGTACACTTCGCGGGTCTGACTGTTGAGCTCCGATTATTTTAATCGTTGCAACACAGATGAGTACTGTCAGTGAAGTGTGCGCTACAAACTAGTGTGATAATGTCAACTAGTTGGTTTTTAATGCTGCCAAATAAAAGGATGATGACATGTTTCTCTATAAAAAAAAAATTAGAACTTCATCATCCTTTTATTTGAAGGTCCCAAGCCCTTAATAAAAAAGCAGAGGGAAAACCAAGAAAAAATATAAACTAGTGTCAAAAGGTAACTTTGGTTTTTAATGCTGCCAAATAAAAGGATGATGACATATTTCTCTATAAAAAAGAGAACTTCGTCATCCTTTTACTTGAAGGTCCCAAGCCCTTAATAATAAAGCAGAGGGAAAACCAAGAAAACAAAAGATTGGCTCGAGTCTTATTCATTTGTCAAGTAAAAGGACGATGACATATTTCTCTTTAAAAAAAAAAGAACTCCATCATCCTTTTACTTGAATGTGTCCATGTGTTGTGTAAGTGGGTATGTCCATGTGTGTGTGTGTGTGTGTGTGTGTGTGTGTGTGGGGGAATGTCCATGTGCATGTTTGTGTGTGTATGTATGTGTGTGTGTATGTACGTATGTTCAATATGAATGTATGGACGTTTCTTTGTATGAGTTTATGTTTTGGGGAAAGGGAATTTATAATTATTATTAAATTAATAACAATCAAGATTTATCTTCAAGATTAATGCTATAAATTCATACTTTATATTTTTATATTAATTTAAATTTAAACTCTGTATCTATTTTGAATACTAGATGATAATAATAATAATAATAATATTAAAATACAATGTAGTACAAAATAAAATACTTGACTATACTATGAATACAAATCAATAAATAACCGCCCTGAATAAAACTCAAGATTAATGCTATAAAGTCATACTTTATATTTTTATATTAATTTAAATTTAAATTCTGTATCTATTTTGAATACTAGATGATAATAATAATAATAATAATATTAAAATACAATGTAGTACAAAATAAAATACTTGACTATACTATGAATACAAATCAATAAATAACCGCCCTGAATAAAACTACAAGAAACAAACAAACAAAACACAAAGAAAGAAACAAACATACATACATACAATCAGTTATTGCCTAGTTCATGTTTTATTATGTGTACCAAAGGGCAATCGATATCAAAACGGAAATAACACAATTAATAGTCAATCGATCTATGATTTGTCGATCGATCGATAATAAAAACTTTGAAATATTTACAAACAAAAAAATAAACTTAATAGAAATAGATTCACATAAATATCACATTGCTACTGTATCGTCTTGCATTGTCACGCATTTTGGAGTCACCAATAATTTGTTTTAATTAAATACGAACCGTAAAATGAATTTTATGATCGATCCCGACGGGCCTAAAAAAAGGACAGCTCTGAAAAGGGATCGGAAACTATCTTCGTAGTAAAAAAAAATCAAAACAAACCCACGTGATCGGGGGATTTCCCCGATAGAAGGTCTAAGCCACGCCCACAAGTGCCCGACTGTGGAGCGCGCTCGCGACGAAAAAGTGCAAAACCCGGCGGTAATGTGGAACGCCGCGGTAGCGTTGCGCTCTAGCGGCGAGCGCGGGGTGAGACGATCGCGCCAGAGCTTTTGCGCAGGGGCCATGCTAATCTTCTCTGTATCGTTCCAATTTTAATAGATGTGTAACCGAAGTTGCACGATTAACATATAATTCCCGTAAGTATATATATACCACGTCTTACAGACAAATTTTAAACAAGTTTATGTTTAAATTCACATTTTTGTTTAGTGAATCTCAAAATATACTCAATGATATGTCAGTAGATCATCACTTAACATGGTAAGACCCAGAATTTATAAATATAGGACTAAAAACCCTAATTTTACCTTTAATATATAAAACACAACATTGAGACAATAATGAAATATGCACAATTTAGGAATGCGTGGAATGTTGCAATCGATCGATAGCACGTTATTTGTGATCGTTTGATCGATCGTTTGATAGGATGCTGTCTAATCGACACTTTAAATTTGTTTTAAAAGCAATTATTTCCCTTTAAACTGTTTTTTAAAAAATTGTTATGGTATTCTTGTACTGAGACTAGTTCCGAAAGTTGTTGATGATATCATCGGGAGTTCCCCTCGTCGCCGTCACAGCGTACGCAGGGTCACGACCTTCAGCACGTTGGCGCTTACGGACTAGTAATCTTAAAATGATAAGACGGCAAGACGATAACATCAACAACAACATCATAGGCTGTGTACATATCTATGGGCGGCACCCGCGGTTTATCCTCGGAAGTGCAAAAAGTACGGTGGATGCAGCTCATCTGATTACCCACAAGAAAACACGCCACAGAAGCCGTTTGAAAACACGAATTTCAGCGATCGGTAAGTTGTGATCGATCACAAACCATGTTTTCTCGTAGATTATATATCGATTTATACATAGAAATGTCTAAACTTGGTATTTAGTCGATTTTGATGATAGAAAATGTCAAGAAAAGTTACATTTTTTTGGTCGTTCACAGCTAGCTCTTGCTCCTCACCGTACCCTTGCCGCCGCAGTGATGTCCGCGCTCCCATCTCCTGGCCGTGTGTGTACGATGGGTGATGCGAAGGGTATGGTATACAATAGCACACCCCCATAGCATTTAAAAAGTACGCAGCTGATTCTTTAGAAAATCACACACAGTGATCATATAATTATCATTGACAAGTGACGAAAATTTCAAAGCAATCCGAAGACGGTAACTCACGATATCGGTGTCGACATCCGACGCGACGAGAAGTAGTTAGACGTAACGCTCGATAGCCGGGTTGTGATCGATCACGTGCGATCTTAACATGTGATCGATCGATTACAAATAGTCTTCTTATTATTCGTTTTTTCCATAAATTTGTAAAAACAGTAAAGCTATCGACTTGATCATTTATATTGATATATTTTCTTAGTATTGTTATTATAGTAATTGTATTTATGCCGACTAACTTGTCATTGATATTGATTTCTTCTTTATATTGTTATTTATATTTACTAATTATTATTACCAACACTGCAACAGAACACAACACAGCACAGTGTTTATGCTTTCGTGAGAGTAATTCTTCATGGTTAAAGGCTAAGGTTCCTGGCTATTTGTATTGGTATAACTGTTAATTAGGTGATACGTATAGCGTATCACCTATTGTTATTACTCAGCGGGTGCTTCCACAATCGCACAATACGTCACGATCATCTCTGGCTTTGTTTATATAATGCGTGTCATGTTACAAGACTCGATCTCGATAAGATCTTGTTCATAACATATCAAACTATCATGCGACAACATTTGATACACGCGGTACCCCGGGGTACCGTTGTACCCCGGGGTACCGCGTTGTGTAGCGCCATCTTGTGTCCACTCGAAGTACAACCGTATTGCGTTGTGCATGCAGTGCAGCGCGCGCTTGTATGCACGCTATACCCCAGTACAGCCCTAAAAATTAAATAAATAATTCAACAAAATGGCGGATACTTGTCTGGTACCCCAGGGTACCGTTTATGTCATCATATACCGCAATTGTGGAAGCAATTATAATTTGTTTTTTTTCTTTCGCAGTTTTTTGTGTGTCGTGTCTGTAAAATTTGGCTGGGGAGATGATAATGAAACCTGGTGAATATTATAGACCTTGGTCCGAAATTGTGCACCTGGGTAATGATTATGACGTCACTACCCTGTGACGTCATAGAGACGCCATTTTGTGAAATATTTCAACAGCCGATATCTTTCTTACGTAATGGTATATTTTAACCAAATCTTGTATAATGGAAAGCTAAGGCCAAGGGCTATTTTAAAATGTCGCACCCAAGGTCGTACAGACAACGACGGACGCGTACGCGCGCGTCAAAGGGTAAAATTCCTTGAAAAATTCTCAAATCGACCCGCGAACCAATTTTCCATACGTTTCAGGTAATTTCGAGCATTTCAAAATTTTGCGCGCGTGCACGTTTGCGCGCGCGCTTTTTCACGCGTAGCGCGCACGGAACGAAAAAGTCGCGTTTTTTTTCTTGGAAACTGTTCCCAATACTTTCTATGATAAATTAAAACAGTTTCCAGATGTCCTCGACCAAAAATGCCCGAATGCGAGGGCGTAAAACCTTAAAATCCGCGAGTGCTGCTATGCGCAAAATATGTACAAAATATGCCCTTTTTTAATTGATAATAATTTTTAAAATCCGTGGTCAATTTTGTTAAAAATATTTTTCCTTGCAGACTAATGAGTTGTAGATATGACGTCATGCATCCTTATTGCCAAACAAACATCATTATGTAATCATATGACCATGAGAAGTGAACATTAGCAGTTTTCAACGATTTTATCATTTGCGATTATGTATATATCGTGTTTGGATTCCGATATCTCAGTCAATTCTGCTTGAATCTGTCTCAAGTTTTGATATTTTGTAGTTATGATTCTGAACAATTACTAGCTCTTTCCGACCAGAAATGTGCCGATGCGCGCGTGTTACACATGAAATCCGCGCGTGTTGCTTTATGTAAAATATGTGAAAATGTGGTAAAAACATGCCCTTTTTCAATTGATCATAATTTTGAAAATCCATGTTCAGTGTTTTGGTTGTTGTGTATTCGTGACAGAGTATGAGTTGTAGATATGGTGCGATATTCAAAAATCGCCAATCGGACATCATGACGTCATCAATTTGCCATGAAAAGCGAAAATTTAATTTTGATTGATTTCATAAATTTTGTGTTATGTTTTGAAGGTGCAGTTGTGTGTCTATCTCCTTCGATTCTGCTCGAATACGTCTACAATTTTGATATGTTGTAGCGGAGATCTGGAGGAAAAATAATATGTTCCGATTATGTTGCTCAAATAATGGAAACATTTGTTTTCCCTCTATTGCAATGTAGCATACAAATAATTCAAGATATTCCGAGTAAGCCGTTATATTTCTTTTGTTTCGTAACTTATGGTGTTTTTAATTAAATGTTTGAAAACAGTAATTGGTTCTCCAAACAGGGCACATCAAATTGATGCATATAATGCCTTGCTAATTAACGTGACTAAGCCGCCCTCCCCAAAGTATGTGGCTTCGCCCCTATTACTACGTCATACAATTTCATATAACGCCCACCTCTTTCAGTAACGGTCAAAATAATCTCTCAACCCTAGCGTTTGCGTGTAGTAATCCCTATTAGCGCTGCAATAATGGAGAAAGGTGATTTTGACTCGACCTGTATCAACGTAATTCGATCCCTACGAACTGAAGTACCGCGATAACACGGCCCTCTCTTCCTACACACGAAGTGGGGATCAAGTATTGTGCCTGGAAAGTTTTTGTCTCTTCTCTGATTAACACGTTATTTTACAGGTAAGACAATATAATTTCTATCTTACATGGATAATTGAAGTTCCATCGCATTTTATAATGTTAAGGTAGTCATGTTAAAGTTATTTATTTATAATGAATGAGATGGACACTAGTGGAATTATGAGGGAAGAGTTTGAGAGAGATTATACTAGTTATAGTCGTATAACTTGCTGAATATTGAGAATAATCTTTGTATTGTTTATGGTAATTATCTAAGTAATAATTATATACTAGTTGATCAATGTAAAAGAGAGACACAAGTTGTGAATTAATACATGTATATTATAAGTGAGTATACTGTTGCATAAAGATTTAGCATGAGGTACTGCTGTGAACAGTGAAGATTAACTTTGAATGTTCGATGTGAACGGGACTTATAATTATTTTTCTGTGTGTTCTCCTATACTTATGATTGTATACATTTGTGGAACCAGCCAAAGCATAAAGCCGTGTGTATGAAAAAGGTTTAGTTATTCCAATCGCCCCTTACCGAAACTAAAATTGAGATAAACAAACGTATATATCTGCAGTCTGTCTCATTCACGAAATGGTTGACAAAGTGTAGTCTTATGGATCAGACCCATTTAGTATATCATTTTGTATTGTACATCGACGAAACATACACAATACATAGTTGACCTTAGAATAGTAATTCAAATTGTCTGGAATATAGAATAACTAGGAAGACTGGTAATTGTGTATGTGGAAAATGATGTATTCGCTTCTCTGAGAAACCTCCCAAAAGAATAACTTTGTACGATTGCATGGTTTAAAGGTACACTTGAGTATTGGTAGGCCTACTTCCCGAAATGCCCCATGACACAAAATTGGTTGGTTCTAATTCAATTAGAAAGTTCCTTGAATAAAACATGTAAAATGAGAATCATTCCCTTTCAAATGTTCTCATAATTGTAAAATTTCATTTAAAAATATTTTATTTATATATCGTCTAGACAATCGATATCTTGATTTTTTTTTTAAATACTTAAAATGCATATACACTTCTTAAAAAAAAAAAAAAGAGGTTTTTAAATAGTTGATACTATCTTTATCTAATCATTATTTTCACAAAACATCACATGCACAATGTTGCTTTCTTAGAAAGCACCCTCTTGAGTTGTAACAGCTATTAAAAAAAAAAAATGATAACCGGGTCTTTACTTTGTCGTTTGTTATTTTCTATACATGTCAACCATGGTTGAGTTATAACTGTTAGGTTGTACTGTAATGGTGCAGGTTTTGATTAATACAATTTAGTTTGACTAAAACTCAATTATCCCTTTAAGAATATTTTTGATAGTTTTTTCCCCTATCATCCCCTCAGTACACCAGGGATTCAGGAATTGTTTATTTTAGTTCGGTCACTTCACAAACATGTTGTAGATTCGAGTAGCCATTTTGACGCTAGGATTTAAAGTGCCATTGTCAGTTTTGAGATTTAGTTTAGTAATTTGATATTATTTATAAAGTTAATATTTTTTTTAAAAATATGAAATACATTATTTGATACTTGATTATTATAAGGAGTTTTTGTGATAACTGTTTAATAATGTTTAATGTTTAATAATTCTTTATAAGCATGCATGATAGGTCTGTTGGTGACAGGGTGTAGTCTTATCGTTCAGGCCCATGAAAGTATATTACTTTGTGTTATACATAAACTTCACTGTTAGTAGTAATTGTGCATCTTGATTGTGTGGTAAATGATATAGTTATTCAAAGTGTCTGGAACATATATAATCACTAAGACGACGGATACTTGTGATGATGATAGATAGTGGCGATTTTTTCAGAGGGGGGGGGGGGGGGGTTATTTCGTCAACCAAAATTGTCAAGGGGTGCCGGTTGAGGGGTTGTTAATAAAGAATTTTCCAGGGGTGGGCGTCGATGAAGATTTGTCGGGGGGGGGGGGGGGGGTGTCGGTGAAGATTTTTCGAGGGGGGTGTCAGTGAAGATTATTCGAGGGGAGGGGGAAGTCGGTGAAGGTCAAAGGTCATGCGTATCACCTTATTCGTCAAAATGACGAATAACATGTCTAGTTGTATTTTATTTTCATATTATATGTACTAATTATATAAGGGTATGAAATGAACCATATATTACCTCCTTGGTTTGAGGTGGTTTAAATAAATATGAACAGAGAATGTAACTACTGTCCGGAGGGGAATAGGTGGAGGGGGGCATAACTAATGGTTTCTGGATGGCTAAGGGTAACCATGGAGGGTGGGTGGATGCTGGATAAGGGGATATTTAAAGGAGTATTTAATTAAATATGAACAGAGAATGGGACGACTGTCGGAATGGGAGAAGGGGAGGGCATACCAATGTTTTATGGATGGCTAACGTTGGCCAAGGGGGGGGGGGGGTAGCTTGGGGGCACTGACCATCGCTGTATGGACCCTCTCAGAAGACTGGGGGCTCCGTCCTTATGTTAAGGAGCTCCCTCAGAGCATGAATAAAGCCTAGGGGCACCGCACATATAATCAGAGACTCCTCAGAGCATGATCGAAGCTGGATATGGGGATATCAAAGACTACATTATAATATATTTAATACCTCCTTGGTTTTAGGGTTTTAATAAAATATGAACGGAAAATGTGACTAGTGTCGGGAGGGGAGAATGGGAAGGGCATAACAATGGTTTATGGATGACAAGGGGTAGCCAGGGAGGTGGGGGGGGGGGGGGGTCTGGATAAGGGGATATACAGCAGTAAATGTAACTCCTTGGTTTATGGTTTTAATTATGAACAGAGAATGGGACTAGTGTTTGGAGGGAGAAGGGGGAGGGCATAACAATGTTTTATGGATTGCCAGGGGTTGCCAGGGGGGGGGGGTGGGGTTGGAAAAGGGGATATAAAGAAGTATTATGTTACCTCCTTGGTTTTAGGGTTTTAATTAAATATGAACAGAGCATGGGACTAGTGTCGGGAGGGGAGAAGGCGAAGGGCATAACAATATTATATGGATTGCTAGGGGTAGCCAAGGGGAGGGGGGGGGGGGGGCAGGTCTGGATAAGGGAATATAAAGAACCATATATTACCTCCTTGGTTTTAGGGTTTTAATTAAATATGAACGAAGCTGGATATGGGGATATCAAAGACTACATTATAATATATTTAATACCTCCTTGGTTTTAGGGTTTTAATAAAATATGAACGGAAAATGTGACTAGTGTCGGGAGGGGAGAATGGGAAGGGGCATAACAATGGTTTATGGATGACAAGGGGTAGCCAGGGGGGGGGGGCTGGATAAAGGGGTATATAAAGCAGTATACCTCCTTGGTTTCAGGGTTTTTAATTAAATATGAACAGAGAATGGGACTAGTGTCGGAATGGGAGAAGGGGGAGGGCCATACCAATGTTTTATGGATGGCTAGGGTTAGCCAAGGGGGGGGGGGGGGGGTAGCTTGGGGGCACTGCCCATTCGCTGTCTTAGAAGACTGGGGCTCTGTCCTTATGTTGGAGAAGCCCCCTCAGAGCATGGAAAAAACCTTGGGCACCGTCCATCTATTTGAGCCCCTTCACAGCATGACTAAAGCTAGGGGGCATCCGTCTGTCTTTTTAGAGGGTCCATAAAGCAATTGGCAGTGCCCCCAAGCTTTGGGTATTATCAGAGGGGTTCTAAATAAATATGCAGAGTCCCCAGTTTTCTCAAAGGGCCCCCCACTTTGATGGGGGATGCTCCTAGCATAAATCATGCTCCGAGGGGGCTCCATATATATGGGCGTTGCCCCTAGGGTTTATTCATGCTCTGAGGGGGCTCCTAAATATAAGGATGGAGCCCCCAGTCTTCAGAAGGGGTCCCAAAAGAGATGAGCGGTGCCCTCAAGCTTCGGGTATGCTCAGAGGCTCCAACAAAATAAAGACGGAGCCCCCAGTCTTCTAATATGGTCCATAAAGCAATGGGCGGTTGCCCCTATGCTTTATTAATGCTTTGAGGGGCTCTCCAACATAAGGACGGAGCCCCCAGTATTTTGAGAGGGTCTTTAAAGCGATGGGCGGTGCCCCTAAGCTTTGGTTATGATCAGAGGGGGCTACAACAAATAAGAACGGAGCCCCCAGTCTTCTAAGAGGGTCCCCAAAGTGATGGGCGGTGCACCCTAGCTTTGATCATGCTCTGAGGGGGCTCCAATTATATTTGCGGTGCCCCTATGCTTTATTCATGCTCTGAGGGGGCTCCTGTAACATAAGGACGGAGCCCCAGTCTTCTGAGAGGGTCCTTAAAGCGATGGGTGGTTCCCCCAAGCTTTGGCTATGCTCAGAGGGGGCTCCAAATAAATAGGCAGAGCCCCCAGTCTTCTAAGAGGGCCCCCCCCCCCCCCATATGATGGGGGATGCCCCTAGCTTTAATCATGCTGTGAAGGGGCTCCAAATAGATGGACGGTGCCCCTATTTTTTTTTTCTCGAAAGGGGCTCCCCAACATAAAGACGGAGCCCCCAGGCTTCCGAGATGGTCCCAAAAGAGATGAGCGGTGCCCCCTAGATTCTTGTATGATCAGAGGGGGCTCCAACAAATAAGGACGGAGCCCCCAGTCTTCTAAGAGGGTCCCCAAAGTGATGGGCGGTGCACCTTAGCTTTGATCATGCTTTGTGGGGGCTCCAATAAGCCAGTTCGTAATTAGACCAAGGAGCTTGGGTGACGCTGAGGGCGTAGTCCGATGTTCCATCAACTCAGATCAACGGGCATCAACGTACAGTTAAGTGTATGGTATCATGTCATATTACCGGATAATTTTAGTTTGACAGCATAAAACAAACATTCGATGCATAAAATCAAAGTGGAAAAAATACGAGCAGCTGCATAAACTCATAAAGAACACATTTGATGTAAAGTATATTCAAGAATTTACTGATTTTTCCCCATATCAACTTTCTTGTGAATCATTTACACGCAATAATGCTACAAGGCGGGCGATAAGCATACCGCCAATTCGTACAATGTACCGTTTAAAATATCTATCTATCTATCTATCTATCTATCTATCTAATATATCTAATCTAATCTAAATCATACAGTATCTATATTATATAATTGAACGCATATGTTTTAGGACGCAATCGGAAGGAAAACAGACGGGATATAATATTTCTTTCTACATGTAGCGGTCTTCAAAACAAGAAAGTCGGTAATCATTATCAATTTATATACATTGTGGATCACATAAACGAAATTTTGTTTGCATTTGCTCATAAATGGAGAGAGAAATCAGTCGGCAAAAACTGTTTTTGCGTTGGATAGTGCAGCATTAAGCGGAATACGATAATACGTGCGTGCTAATACGCGCGTGCTATATAGCCAGGTCAAGCAAGGCTCGGTGAAATTATTGATCAATAAATATCATTACACATGAATAACACATTCTATCAAACCGGTTCTTGTTCTATGAAATAGTACATATTATGCTATTAACCTTGGATAGGGTGAATACAAAAACGATGGGCTGATTTTGATCCTGATCCAGATTTTTAAAACGTAAACAAATAATTCGCATTCAATTGCACGTGTGGCTCCTTTGATTCTCGCGATCGATGGAACCTGGCCGTAGAGAGCAGTAATTACGCGCATGCGCAGATTGTAACTACGAACTGGCTTATTATATGTGCAGTGCCCCTAGGCTTTATTCATGCTCTGAGTGAGCTCCCTAACATAAGGACGGAGCCCCCAGTCTTCTGAGAGGGTCCATACAGCGATGGGCAGTGCCCCAAGCTTTATATCCCCTTATCCAGCCCCCCCCCCCCCCTGGTTTCCCCTCGCCATCCATAAAACATTTGTATGCCCTCCCCCTCCCGACACTAGTCCCATTCTCTGTTCATATTTAATTAAATCCCTAAAACCAAGGAGGTAACATTATACTCCTTTATATGCCCTTATCCAGCACCCCCCCCCCCCAATACCAATACAAATAGCCAGGAACCTTAGCCTTTAACCATGAAGAATTACTCTCACGAAAGCATAAACACTGTGCTGTGTTGAAGAAAGAAGAAATCAATATCAATGACAAGTTAGTCGGCATAAATACAATTACTATTATTATTATAATAACAATACTAAGAAAATATATCAATATAAATGATCAAGTCAATAGCTTTTTTGTTTTTACAAATGTATTTAATGGAAAAAACGAATAATAAGAAGACTATTTATAATCGATCGATCACATGTTAAGATCGCTCGTGATCGATCACATGTTAAGATCGCTCGTGATCGATCACAAATCGGCTATCGAGCGTGACGTCCAACTACTTCTAGTCGCGTCGGATGTCGACGCCGATATCGTAAGTTACCGTCTTCGGATTGCTTTGAAATTTTCGTCACTTGTCAATGATAATTATATGATCACTGTGTGTGATTTTCAAAAGAATCGGCTGCGTACTTCTTAAATGCTAGGGGGGTGTGCAATTGTATACCTTTACCAGGGTATTGAAGAATCCCACACGTGGGAGCAGGTGGTCTGTCGCACTCTGCGTGGTCCGTATATGGCACGGTAGGTGTTATCGTACCATCGGACGGTTTGGACCGCCGCGTCCACGGTAGGGGGTTGTGCAAAAGCGCAGGACAGCGTGGCGTGCAACAACCAGCGCGCTCGGGGACATTGGGGAATGCGTTATACGCCAGTTCCTCCACCCGATATGCCCAATCATAGATTGATTCGTTGGGCGCTTGCCTGGCTGTCGATAATTCGAGCTGTGAAGCCTCTGGCACCGAAACGCTGTTCCATCTGCCAAACAAGATCTTGAAACTTGGCGTCAGGGTTGCGACTCAGGAGTGCACAATAAAAATCGCTTGCTTTGCCTTGTAAACACCATCAAATCTGCGATTTCTTGTCGCGGGGGGACCACTCCTCTTCCTCCGCAAACGTGTGGAATTTTGCATAGAAGGGTGTCCACGCCCCTGTTCCGTTGTGGGTAATCGATTCGGGCAGTGCGGATCCTGTTATATGAACCGTGGATCACGCGCTGGTGGTCGTGCACCTGGGCTTGCGGGTACAAACGTAAAGTCTGGCAGATCTAGTACCCTGGACCCTCCGTTGTACGTCCCGCTGCGTGCCACAGGCTGCATTGATGGACGCAGATTTGCACTGTCTAGCCCTACTGTAACTCGAACCATCGTGTGAAGGCGAGTAGTCGTTAGGAGACTGGTAAATCCTCCCACTTCCGGTATGAGGGAACGGTGTGCTGGTTGAGGTGGGGGTCTCCTGCACCGTTCTGAAAGTAGGGGTGTCCCTTGGAGGTGGTTGAGAGCACGGGGGCTGGCTGCTTCCTGGCGTGGAATGTGCCGGCGTGCCTGCTGCCCATGCTGGCTGGAAATCCAGGTAGCTCTCCCAATGGGTGTTGTCCTCCGGAACTAGTGATGCCACCATGTCCGGGGTGATCCCACCTGTTGTGTATTGCCACTCTAAGAGCTGGCCGGCACATGCTGGTCCGATACCTGGCACTTTAATAAGCTCCTGGATTGACGCACGGTTAATTGAAATCTTCGGCATGGCTTCCTCAGGTTTGCTTCCAAATATTTAAGTTCAAACTAATCAAAGTCCATCCGACGATCTACCTCGTTGATTGCAGCAAGTACAAACTTATAACAATTCACTAATAGCGTAATACTTCAACTGCGTGTCCAGTCCAATATAAAGGCGTAATTAAACACCAGTCCTTCTAACAAACAATATTTTATTCCCCAATACTGTCCTTCCATTAAAAGCAGGGGTTCAAATAAAAACGCTCGCTCTATCTAAACGTCCAAAAGCTTTTCAAAACAAACTTTAAAATATTACCACAAGACTATCTATATTATATGAGTCCAATCGCTCACTACATTATAAATGGCTGCCGAGGTTGGCGTCGGTGGAGTGTAATGAACTGGCGGCAGTCCCGCGAATCCAGTGTCCAATGTATAACCTGTACAAAAAAAACAGAGGTTAGCACCAGCATCACCCAAATCAAAATCACCACACTGCGCGCAGCCTATCTTACAATAAATCGCTACTCAACCTGTGTGAAAAATCACTATCTTGCGTGTGATTCTGCACACCGCAATCACACTCACAAGCAACTACTAAACAACACGTACAACATTCATATAAAACAGCGCAAGCAATTAAATATCCCCTTTAATCAAACGTACACTCCCAATTCTAAGGCATATTTAATTGCCTCTATATTTTCAAAACCATTTACTAATTTTATAATTTATAAAACCACTAAACAATTCCCCTAAACCTAAATGGCCTTTTAAAAATCGGACCATTAATCTTTCACTTCAAAACCTTAAAGTCATACCTGTTGTAAAGTGTCCAAATCCACGAAAATTACTTGGAGCTTCATCGTTTCTCTTCTACCGTGTTGTTTAGCTTATGGCACTGGCGTACTGGTGGGGGGTCATGGGGGGGCGCTTGACCCCCCAAATAAATTCAAATCATGGCTTTTATCTAATTCGATAAAAGTGATTGAAAGAAAAGAGTATTTCTTTAGAAGAGAAAACTCAGATCTTACTTCATGTCAAGTCAAATTTCCTTCCCAAGTATGCACCAGACTGCATAATTTCAATTAAAACATTGCAAAAGCACCTTTACCATGCACCCACCTACCATCACACCCTCCCATCACCCTTCCCCCTCTCGGTTATCGTTTCGCTCGCTCTGGAATCGGTCTTGTATACGTCTGGAATACAGTGTTCATGTTTTGTCATAAAATAATGCTTTTGATGCACTGTTTGAACTGAATATGTCACTTTGCGAATATTATTTTGGGGGTGCATTTTTGTTTTTCTTCACGAATCAATCATAACCTCTTCTGGTTAAGAATCATGACGATGATGACGCACTAGCGCACTCCGGGGGCGGGGGGGGGGGGGGGGGGGGAGGTACTCACGTATATTGGGTATACGGGGATGTGCCGCTGGGAAGGGTGACTTTTACCAGAAAGATCATTAGACATGGGTCCCATTTTCATTTTAAAAATCCTTAGACATGGGTCCCATTAAAAAAAAACCCTTAGACATGGGTCCCTTTTTTCATTTATTCCTTTCCCCTCTTTTCTCCCTCATTTTTCCGGGATTTTGGGATTTGCCGATGTGAAATTGCTAAAATTTTCAAGCTCGCTCCATTCGCTCGCATACATGATATTTCACAACCTCGGGTGTTATATAACGCCATATCATAAGTAATAAAACGAATATACCCATACAATATTGAAACAAATGACAATTTTCCGCTGTGAAATTGCTAAAATTTTCAAGCTCGCTCCGCTCGCTCGCATACATGATATTTCACAACCTCGGGTGTTTATATGTTACCCTTCATAACGCCATATTGTAAAAACGAAGATACCTATACAATAATATTGGAACAAAACATTTTCCGATGTGAAATTGCTAAAAATTTCAAGCTCGCTCCGCTCGCTCGCATAAATGATATTTCACAACCTCGAGTGTTTATATATTACCCTTCATAACGCCATATCATAAGTAATAAAAACGAATATACCCATATGATAATATTGAAACAAATGGCAATTTTGTCGCTGTGAAATTGCTAAAATTTTCAAGCTCGCTCCGCTCGCTCGCATTATTTATATTTATGCAAATTACCGCATCATAATTGAAGACTATTCACTGTTTTCAATCATTTTAAAAATTGAGAATTTCACCTCCGATATGCACCAGATAGCTCCATTCTAGTGTAAAAATTGCCCTCCCCCCACTCGGTCGCTTCGCACCCTCAATGTATACACTTTCGCCCTCCCTAGGAAAATACCCTGGCGCCGCCTCTGTAGTATGGTACAGTTCACTAATAATACAAAAATGTATCAAAAAAATGCAAAATGATTGGCCATTGTATTATATTACAGCTAAAAAATGTAATATTTAAAGTTCGAAATCCACAGACATGGGTCGATTTTTCAAAAAAAATCCATAGACATGAGTACCTATTTACAGCAAAAGGACCCTTGGATGTGGGTAAGGGTTGGCAGGTCTCAGCCGCACAACCCCGTCCGACTTTAATCTGAGGTCCCCCCCCCCCCCCCCCCCCCCCGGGTAACGCACATTATACTACATGTCGTCAAGTCAGAATTTCCTTTCCAGGTACATGTATGGACCAGATTGCACAGTTTCAAGTCCAAAAATGCAAAAGCTCCCTACCGTGGGAGGGGAGACACCCCCCTCCCACATGGGTCCTTAGACATGGGTCCCATTAAAAAAAAACCCTTAGACATGGGTCCCTTTTTTCATTTATTCCTTTCCCCTCTTTTCTCCCTCATTTTTCCGGGATTTTGGGATTTGCCGATGTGAAATTGCTAAAATTTTCAAGCTCGCTCCACTCGCTCGCATACATGATATTTCACAACCTCGGGTGTTATATAACGCCATATCATAAGTAATAAAACGAATATACCCATACAATATTGAAACAAATGACAATTTTCCGCTGTGAAATTGCTAAAATTTTCAAGCTCGCTCCGCTCGCTCGCATACATGATATTTCACAACCTCGGGTGTTTATATGTTACCCTTCATAACGCCATATTGTAAAAACGAAGATACCTATACAATAATATTGGAACAAAAAATTTTCCGATGTGAAATTGCTAAAAATTTCAAGCTCGCTCCGCTCGCTCGCACAAATGATATTTCACAACCTCGAGTGTTTATATATTACCCTTCATAACGCCATATCATAAGTAATGAGTACCTATTTACAGCAAAAGGACCCTTGGATGTGGGTAAGGGTTGGCAGGTCTCAGCCGCACAACCCCGTCCGACTATAATCTGAGTACCCCCCCCCCCCCCCCCGGGTAACGCACATTATACTACATGTCGTCAAGTCAGAATTTCCTTTCCAGGTACATGTATGGACCAGATTGCACAGTTTCAAGTCCAAAAATGCAAAAGCTCCCTACCGTGGGAGGGGGGACACCCCCTCCCACCCCCACCCCCGCTCAGTCGCTTCGCTCCTTCGCAGTGGCGGAGGGGGGGGGGGGGTTAGGGGGTTTAAACCCCTCCCCTTGGGCTGCCAAATTAAAAATAGCAACAAAAAATCGCCGCTTCGCGGCTCGTGGACGATGCTCCGCATCGTCATTGGTTCAAACCCCCCCTTAGCAAAAAAAGCATCACTTACGGGGATTCAAAATAGCAAAAAAATCGCCGCTTCGCGCCTCGTAGACGATGCTCCGCATCGTCATTGGGTCAACCCCCCCCCCCCCCCCACCTTAGCACAAAAAAAGCTAGATCCGCCCCTGCTTCGGGCTTGGTCGCTTCGCTCCCTCGCAATATCCGGTGGTGATACGGATTTGGTTCTGCCCCCCCAAAAGTTTTTGCTCATTACGCCACTGGCTTATGGTAAGAGAAGAATAAAATAGGGTTTGATTTTTTCAAATGTCCCTTTAGTATGAAGATAATTATCATTGAAAAATCATTATTTCTAAAGCGTTAATCAACGCAATTGAAAACAAGTACAATGTCTCAGCAGAGAACGTCCGCATGCAGCACCCGTGAGAACATTCCGGAGATTGAACTTTGAGCCGAGCGAGTTCAAATTCCATGAATTATGTACTACGTGTGTAAAAATACACGGGTGCGAATATCTCAAACGGATCATTCATTACTACGACAAAAGTATGGCAGACCATCAGTATTCGGTGATAAAATATGAACTCAATATTCGTTTTTTTCACTAGGTAAACAGTGTTCGTTTTCTTTCAAACTTTCACAAATCTTTCAATTGTATTTTACAATGATATTGATGTAGGATTGAAGTCTCAAATGTCATTTTGTGCAATATCTGACACTTTACAGGCATCACTTTAAACTTAAAGGGAGAGATCCTCTTTTGCAAGCCAAAATTCAAAAGTTGCGAGGTTATTGTCTTATATGAAAGGAAATGTCATTTAATAGCATTCCTGAAAAAATTAGGTCTTGAAATCTCTTTTTCGTGGAGTTATAGACCTAAAACTGATTAAACTGAGGGACGTCGGTTTAATGGGTACATACGTATTTTCGGCCGGTGAGTAAGTTCGTACACAGATTTCACAGAGTGCCAGATCGGTATGCATGACCCCTACGTGACCCGCGCTAGCTACGTGACCCGCGCATAAGAACTAATGTGTGAGCGTTTACAAAGCAAAATACCCAAACATCGCTTAAGCTGACTACATGTAATTATATATTCTTTATTTGTGAGATCTTTTTCCGTGACATACGTTAACAAATGTCGGTTTCACAATACCTTTACGAGAATTAGTACTATATTGTTGTAATATTATGCTAAACCAGTTGAACTCCTTTATTGACCGATATATAGTTTAAATGGAGGGACGCATTCGTTTTTCATTCGTAGAATCCAAATTAGAGGGTTGTTCGCTCTGATTTTTTTGTTTGCATGTTACATTGATCCCCATGCGTCAACTGAAAGCTGTTCAGTCGTTTTTGTAAAAGTGGACCTGTCCCTTTAAACAACATTAAAACATTTAATTATCTTCAGAATCAATAAATAATTAAAATTCAAAAACTAACAAATCTCTTTTTAATTTAAATAACCCAACAATGCCTTTAATATTATTTCCAAAACATAAAGGCACCCTTTAATAATTTATATCAACTACTCTAAATATTTATTGTATCCTAAATTTATTTTTAAAACCAAAAATATACCATCAATAAATAATATTTATTCTTTAATCCAAGCACTCTATCTATAAGTGCTCACTTTAATTTAAAACTCAAACGCAATACTACAAAAACTATATTGCGCTTTTAAAATACTTTCTTATTTATTTACATAATATAGCTGGGCTCTGCACAGGAGTGCCGTTGCGCCCAACAATTAATCAAATCACATGCAAGCGCTATCACAAAGAATTGAAAGATTAAACGAGAACTTGTTTGAGATTTAATCTCAATTATATAAGTAATATAAAATGAGGGATTACGTTAACTGAGAGCCCGTCAGTGCGCATGCGCTAATCCGCAATATTCGTAGATAGCCGAGGATGTGCCTGCTGAACCAAGGCAGAAAGATTACGAGAACTCGAATTAGTACCCAACATTAGGGAGGGTAAGGGAGGGACGTAATCCCTCATTTTATATTACTTATATAATTGAGATTAAATCTCAAACAAGTTCTCGTTTAATCTTTCAATTATACGACGTAATACCAATTTCGGGATTACGTTAACTGAGATTTTGAAGCTCAGCAGGTACATCCGATCCTGACAACAATATAATGTACAAATACATTTATTGAATGTAGGTATGGCCGGCATACAACAAGACCGTTGTACTGACAAAACCTTTTAGCCCAACTGACATTAGTGGTGTCTTAAAATCACTCTTGGCCATGTCCATTTGAGTCCATTAAGGACTTCATGAGAGCACCCGTAAATGTTATGCTCATATTCTACACAGATTTCATGTATGAGTGCAACTATGAAGTTAATGTTCCTGTTCTTCACTAATTTCATGTATAGCGTAGGAATACTTTCCTAAGACCAGCCTGCCTAATGGGCCAGAAGTTCCAGAACTCAACAGGAACAGTATAAATATAAAATAATATATTTTCTACACAAATTATTCCAGCTCTTAGCCAAATTAACATGTGCTTGAGGTACCGGCACTGTCCGTTACCCCCATAGTCCTTGTTCTGCGTAAGTTGTAAAAGATATCGCAGGTAGCTAAATACACATGAGCCTCCTACAGTGGGTGTGACTTCATAAGATAGTTGAAGTACATATACACACCCCGGATCCTTTTGTTAGAAGGTCCTTAATTTTAAGAGAGCCTCACTGCACTATTATAAGTCCAAAATACAAACAATTCAGTGGCTAGACCCCCTGGATCGATATAGAAAAATGTGCAAAGTATCATAGTCTAAGTCAAGCGTGAGGCGAAGACCTATGATAACATCCTAAACCTCCTTTAACCTCAGGAGGGCGTAATTAAAGACATCCTCGTACGACATAAGAGGGTGTTTATATTACTGGGTCTAATACCAGATATGCTGATAATGTGCTGCACGCCAGTAATCAATGACTCTGAAAATGCAAGCTTTCGTTTGTTCCGAAAGTCTGCCTGCAGCTCAACAACGTGTATACATCCACCTCTATAGATAGGCATTGTGACTCATATTCAATTGATTGAGCAGGTAAGTCTAGTCTCCTTAAAAAGAGCATGGGTTATTGGGTTAAACCAATATCCAGGGAAGACTGTTCGAACTATGAGCAGACCAGCTGCATCCCATCATTTTGAATTGTCCCAAAATGTTAAGGATAACAAAAAATGGGAATTTGGAGAAACTCAAACGTTGCAATCAACAGTGAATGCCTCAACTAGTAAATTCAATTTGCATATCTAACCAAATAAGGCTAGTTCTGGGAACCAAGTTCCAAACAACGCCATTGAATATGTATTCCGCACCTGAAAGTGCCTATACATATGGCCTGCCTCTGAGTTATTTTCCCGT
Source organism: Echinarachnius parma (assembly GCA_037951105.1). Taxonomy (NCBI): domain Eukaryota; kingdom Metazoa; phylum Echinodermata; class Echinoidea; order Clypeasteroida; family Echinarachniidae; genus Echinarachnius; species Echinarachnius parma. Next base: position 103,321 of record JBAMJV010003081.1, read on the forward strand.
TAAAATGGGAATTTACTAATAACATATATATGTATATGTTTTACTCGTGCATAATCCACAAGTAATGATTTATGTTGCCTCGTTGCTATCCGAGGGCTTGCATCTATTATATCATATTCAATACGGGTAGTACATGTACACTGTTCACATAGGCACACAATGATTGAATGTCACATTACCCAGCAGCTACCGTTACAAGGTAGTTCATGCCATAAGTTCTAGTTTGTAATTATAAGCCATTATTATCAGCCACCTGTGCATAATTAGGCTGAGGTTGATATATAGCATCCCAGCCATTCCCACTGGCATGGACGCCACTCAAGCTCCGATTTCGGGCTGATGGGGGCGAATAAAGATACCACATGGTCGGATCAACCCACCATAGAGATCATCCCCGCAACAGTGTCATTTTTTAATAAATAAAAGCTAACATTGAATGTTTGCTTTAAGTATTACAATTTTCTCTCTCTCAAATAGAGTATGATTGTAGAGAGGTTCACACATTGGCCTGCTGGAGAATCGGAAAAAATCTTCCAGATAACCATGGCAACGTACGTGCCTCATTGAGGACTCCAAATTGTTAATACAAATCTTCAAAGCCATTCTCTTTTGAGCGCTTTGCATTTAAATGTCTAAATATCATAACTCAATGTTCAAAATGAAGCCAATGAGTATAATTCTTTAGTGGGATGGGTACCGATTTCCCAGGGTGGATAAACCCGAGATGCACAAGGATGTCAAAGTAGCTTATAATAGCTTCCTTGAGTTGTAATCATCCCCAATAACAATAATCAGGATTGTGTCGTCCAGATTTCGAGACATGACACGACCAGCTTGAGAAAGCTGGTTTTGCAACTTGTACATAGACTTGGTGATGCACCAGAGCCATTGGATATGGCTAGAATTGCCAGCATTAATCATAGAATTAACTTTGAGGTATAAATTATCCTCATGGGTAGCTCAACACTATTTTGTCAAAGAGGTTGAGGGATGCTAGACAATATTCAGGGGATACAAGATCCCGCACCAAGTGCATGTAGGCCGTGTGGATGAAAATCCATGGCAGATGACCTAAAGTTAGTCGATTCTAAAAGGATCATCGAGGGCTAAATCGTACCCCATTCTGTTTAATCTAATACAACTATTAGATATGAATTCGCCCACTTCTATCTTGGCAGGGCTCAATAACATTCAATTATAGGCTATAAATAACCTCTTGTATGATTTCAGCATCGCAAGTGACGTTTTCCTATATTGTTTGAACGTTCATGAAGGATTAAATTTCCCACACCGGAAACTCAATCTAGCATCCAATGACAGTTTTGAAGTCTGTAATTCTTGCCAGTTTTCTGACAACCTCAGTCAACCCAAACTTGGGGTTTATTGGCATTTGTCGAATTGAATTCATTGAAATAAATTCAGAATAATCCACTTGCCTTGTCTGAATTTGGAGTTCTATTATCTCCCCTGCATGCTGGCCTACGGGCCAACTCTTGGCACCCGGCACTAGCAATACATCTGAGACGGGCTTAACTTAGCCTGTGACTGAGTGTGTGGAGGTAGTCTGTTCCTCCTTCCTGTGTGTACCCTAAAAAGGGGCCCATTCTTCAATCACTCCTGACATTGGCCTGGTATAGGCCTACACGGCCGGCCGTGGGCTTGGCTCAGCGAGTCCAAGCGGATATATTCCAATGAATTTATAGTCATGTAACGTCCCCGGTGGGGATGGAAGGCGAGGCGGATGATTGAAATTACCTCTCATGCTCATTGTAGCTCGTAATTTGTACGTCGCCAAAGTGCATAAATCTTGCATTAAAGTCAGGTTGTATTATCTCTTTTCACAGACATATTCAATTTTCAGGAGTTCAAGTATGAATTGCCATTGACTTAGCGATTCAACGCTAAGGGCCATCTTATCGATGTGTATCAGTATACCGCGGCCCATATAAATGGAGCGACTATAACAGTATAATAAGCATTGGCGCCACCAAGCTAGTACTGTGATACGTATTGAACTACATGTATACAAATTCAAGTCACGACATTCGTGGCTGTACATATCTGTAATTGCCTCAAATCTGACTGACAATATCAAGTTCTATTTGTATAGCGCATAATAAAGTCATTCTCTGTTATGCGCTTGCTTGGATATGGATATAAAAATAAGCGGAGAATCTTCAAGAAACAAGTGTCACCGTGGTCACCTCTAGTACTAGTAGGTGTGACATAAAGTAAAGAGTAGACAAGCTACTTCTTATTCAACAAAATTAATAGATTCTCAAATATATCCGATGCTAATTGCCATATTGCAAATATGCGGCGATAGAGGGAATGACAACTTTTCCAGGTTTGCCTGAAATATACCAACTTATAAGCCCGGTGGGCGGTATGTCATTCATGATTGCTTGAAATGGATATTTCCAGTCTTGGAGGTCTCGAGGCCGGCCTCGGCCTCGAGGCCGGCCTCGAGGCCGACTTTGCCAGGCCTCGGCCTTGGCCTTGGCCTCGTAATGCCGTGACTCGGACTCGTCCTCGGCCTCGTAGCATGCGGCCTCGGCCTCGATGACTCGAGGCCGGTTCGAGGCCGGAAGATTTCATAGAATCTGGTGAATTTAAGATTCAACATCTATTCACTATTTTGAAGTATTTTCCAATAATATTTCATTAAAAAAAAAAAAAAATGTAAATCATACGATTGATAGTTAAGTTCATGCGCAGCTACGACCTACGTACGTACCGTACCCATCGATATCTCTCGATGTAATATAGTACGGTACAGTCAAAGATCCTACATACAGCGCTGCAGTGCTCTGATATACAGCGTGCGCACCCTAGAATTTGAAGATCTTGGTTGTACAAAATTTTAAACAGCGTTGTTAGAGGGACCGGCTTAAACAGCGTTTTTGGTTGTTTAAAAAGTTGTTTAATTTGTTTTGCTGTGTATGCAGAAGGCAAAGTAAGTTACGCAATGGCATGTGATCGATTAGATCACGATTATTTGGTAATACTGAAGTATCTCGAAAATACTTTTGCATTTTCATGAAATTCTCAGTCTTGGAGGTCTTGAGGCCGGCCTCGGCCTCGAGGCCGGCCTCGAGGCCGACTTTGCCAGGCCTCGGCCTCGGCCTTGGCCTCGTAATGCCGTGACTCGGACTCGTCCTCGGCCTCGACCATGGTGACTCGGACTCGGACTCATTCATGATTGCTTGAAATGGATATTTCTCATTGCCGTGTGCTAACCCCCGTGGGGCCGCGGACGGGCTTGAGCAACCGTAGCAACGGGAGAGGCCAAGGCCTCGCAATTCACGCTTACAGTACAAGTAGCGCTTCCATATCCAGTCTATTACTGAACGAAAATATAGACTAGGGAATCAAGCTAGATTTCCCTTTATGATTGGAAATAGAGTCATTCTATTTCTCTGTCTCACTCATAGTCATATGCATAGCCTTATGCTTCGAATGTGAAGGGAATCATACTAGATTTCCCATTTGTTTACTATGTGAGCCTGACTCGCTCACACTCGGTCATAGCCTTTGGCTTCGAGTTCGAATACGATTAACTTTCCCCAACCCACTCTTGCTGACAGTGTCGACTGTGTCGACAGCGGCTGTGCCGCAAGAGAAGGCTAAATCCGCCCGTGAGAGCCCGTGGCTCCTGCGCTAGGCTGTGCCTAAGATGCAGACGGGGGACGGACTCGCTCGATCATTGCCTGTGGCTTCGAGTCTGACTTCGATTACTTTCCCCGCCCAGTATTGCCGACTGTGTCAGCAGCGGCTGAGTCGCCCATAGGAGCCCGTGGCTCTGGCCTGCGATAGGCTGTGCCTAATATTAATACGCAGCCCTGGGGAACATGCAGCCGAGCTGCAATCCATAATATGAGACGATCAAATCCGACGTAAAATATCACTTTGGATATACTTGATTTGATGCAAAAACCGTCTCAAAAGTACGAGTATATATCAAATACCAATTTAGAACGATTTCTTACCTTCAAAAGGCGGGGATTGCGCGGATAAAATTGCATATATTCTAGAGATCGAAAGGTGTCCTTTCGCTCAGAATGCACGCGAAACCAACGAATTGCGGATTAGCGCATGCGCACTGACGGGCTCTCAGTTAACGTAATCCCGAAATTGGTATTACGTCGTATAATTGAAATAATAGATGCAAAACAAAAACAATATAAGGCATTGCACTGAACACTACATAATAATTTGATATCAGCACAGTGAACATGTATAGTAATAATCAATAAGACAAATATCGTGCCACAACATTAACAACACTAACAATGTAACATAAACAATAATACAATGAAAGTGATAATATGAGAGGGGTGGCATTAACCATCTGTTAAGGGAATTTTGTTTCCTAATTCTAACCCTAGCTAGCAAAACATCAGGGACCAGTCATTGACAATTAGCCTACATTACATTTATGAGTTGACTCATGCTATAACTCTTCTGCTATTTACAATGCAGCTGCATATTTGTCAAGGAAAATAAGACAATTGTTAAAGGCCTGGTCACATCTGACCGGATTGCGTAAACGTATGCCAAACGTATAGAAAATATGCGAAATAAAATCATTCGGTGACGAACGTAATCTCCATTGCTGCTCGAAGAACGGATATGAAACGGATTTAACGTACAAAAACGCACGATTACCAGACATCACCGTATGAGCAATGGACAACACCGTACGAGTAACTTACAAGAACCGGTCAAAACGAAAGTGGAATGCATAAGAAACTGACAAAACGTTCTTCAAACGTATTTATTAGCCCGGTCATATCTGACCGGATTGCGAAAACGTATGCCAAACGAACAGCAAAATTGTCAATCCGTTCGTCTCCGTTCGTATACGTTTCTTGTCCTTTTCTTGTTCGGTGAATACGTTCCTTGTACGGCGATGTCTGTTCTATCCGTTTGAAAGTTTGAAAGCATGCACAAAACTTGAAACGGACACCACCGAATACAGTCGTCCGCTGGTCGTACGTTTGTTGTGCGCTGTGCATCCGTTTTGTTCGGAACTCGTACGTTTCTCGTCCTGTACTTGTCAGTTCGTATCCGTTGATGTCCGGTAGACAGGAAAACTAACGGATAACGCACAAAACGGATAGACAGCGTACAACAAAGGTACGACCAGCGGACGACTGTATTCGGTGGTGTCCGTTTCAAGTTCAAACGGATAGAACAGACATCGCCGTACAAGGAACGTATTCACCGAACAAGAAAAGGACAAGAAACGTATACGAACGGAGACGAATGGATTGACAATTTTGCTGTTCGTTTGGCATACGTTTACTCAATCCGGTCAGATGTGACCAGGCCATTAGGAGTAGGAACCAAATCATTTTTTTTGTGGGGGTGATCGATGGGCTAGTAAAACATGTAGGTTCAGTAAATTAACCGCTTATATTTAAACCCAATTGTAGGTTGTGCCTAGCTTCATACCACTATCATAAAGGTGGATTTTCTTTTCTAAAGAAAATTAGGCAATTGTTATGCAGTAAGCACCAATTAATTTGTGAGAGTGGGGGAGGTGGGGGGTGTGGAGGGAGTTAGTAAATCATTTGGTATCAGTCATTGACATTTACCAGGTACTCCAAACCGCCATTCAGAACTCTCTACATCCATCTATCATGTTAAATTAGATCTTTGGTCTGGGAAAGTTAGACATTTGCATTCAGATTACATCAATTTGTTTGCATGGAGGGGTGGGAGAGGGAGTAGCAAAGGAATCAGTTATTGATATTTTGATCTTCTCATACCAACTCCTTCCCACCCCCCCCCCCCCCCCCCCCCCGCGCCACTATACCCCTACTCAGTAAAGCTCTCATGTAAGTACATTTCTAAAGGAAAATTTTACAGTTGTCATGGAGTAAAACACCAATTTGTCTCAGTGAAAACTAGTGAAACATTCGGGATCCGTCGTTGACATTTAGATCCGCACGATCATTCATGACTAAGTGCTACTAAACAAACGGGTTCTTAGGCTCGGAAAATGTAAACTGCTTCTCATTAGCACTCTTAATTTTAAAGGTCAGGCATTTATTTTCGTTTGGCGCTGAAAGGTTGGCAACCATATAAAATTGTATAAATAGTTCATTATTTTATGGCGACTATATCATAGATTTTTAGGAATGTGTACAGTGCAGCACTATCTACATGCTGTATGTCATCATAACCAACAAGTGAAGAAGGCATGTTTCAAATGTGATGGACTCCCGTCACAAAATTGAATACAACAGTTGAAATGACACATTTGAAAAACTTCACGTTTCCATTATTCTGTACTTGAAACAGACTATACATACATTTTCTTAAACAAATATCCTGACATAAAAATATGTATCTTCTATGACACAAGATTCAAGCACACATATTTCAGAATAATAGGATTACAAAATTTCTTTCCTCTGTCTAATGTCAGTTGCAATAACTCAGCATATGTCTAGTTTGTAATTAAAAAAAACATGGAAATATTCGCTTGGGGCCATCAAAATGATGGACATGGTTCATGTTATTGCCTAGTAATTAAATGTTGGTCAGAGGCACAGGCAAGGGTAAAGAGGAGGGCCAAGTGGTAGCTGTCCCCCTTGATGCATTACTTATTTCTTACTACTCCAAATCAGGAAACATTCATTGAAAATTAAAATTATACCATTTTAATTTGTGGCATTTGTGGCATTTGCCATCCAAATGTCCCTCAATTAACCGTACATGGATTCAACATGATTTATGACATTGAATTTTTATTTCTTTTGAAAGAAGAATAATTGCTTTGTATCACTTTTTGTGTGCAAATTCCAATCTTATGAATGATATTATTTTGATTTTGTAGCACAATAATTTCTTGTTCTTCTCTTAACCGATGTGGATATGATCTTTTAATTACAATAGGAAACATGTAAAATAATAAGCCGTCCTCCTCCATTTCTTGAAAAGTAAAATCTAATGCACAATATTATTATAATTCTTTATTTGTGAGCAGTTTTTTTACATTATTTAATCTCGATTGAGTTCCCGATCCCCTCCTGTTAAGCCCACGTGTGCTCACCTCACCTTTCCCATCAACTTTTTCATTTTACTGCCAAACAAAGAAAATACACACAAATAATGGCAGCCTTGATTGTTTTGTTCCTTCAGAAGTCAAATAGGGAACAATTTTAATGAAAAGCCAATTAGAAATTGATTTCTATCGATCCTCTTTATCTCTCTTTGTGAATATTACTTTCTGCCAATATGTGACCCACTTTGGATGTTGACTTTGACGAATGATTTGGGTCACTACAAGGCTATTGCAAATGGAAAGACAAGGCAGCATTGACACATCATTGCCTACGGGAACCTGGCATACTGTGTATTAACCCATTGTTTATGGGAACTGAGTGGGCTAAGTACAGACTCTATGGGGACTTCAGAATCTGGAAGTGAACAGGTTAACTCTATTTAATAGGGAATGGGTTGAGATGTTTTGGTTGAGATAGTTGGAAGATTTCAATCTAGACAGGTGATTTTTAATTAGATATATTTTCTCATGTAATTTGCAGCAAATAAAACAAATTGCATTTCAAATTGCATTTTAGGTAGATGCAGAGGATTTATATCTTCCATATATTTCTCTATTAAAGACACATACTATTCCAAACTTGTTACATATATAGTTGGATAAAGAGGAGGATGGATACAGTGAGAGAGATAGGGGTGGGTATACATAGAAAGAGATAAACAAATAATTTAACCCCTTATGTCATTTGAGTGCCATTTGATACAGTTTTTAATACAATGACAGATCAATCAATGGGGATTTCATATTCCATTTTAATTCTCTTTCTTATCAATGTTATAATGCCTTTCTTGTGAGCCTTCCCACAATTTTAAATGAAAGGGGATGTGTTTCATTGTATTGTGTATTTCGAACAAAAATCTAGGTTTAAACTAAATTTTTGATGATGTAGCTTGGCAAAGAAAGAGTTGAATAGTGCAATTCTTGTTGACACTAGCTACAAGTATAACAAATAAAAGCAGATATTGGATATAATATATACATATTATATATAATATATAAAGACAAATGTATACAAAACAATGGAGACCACTAAACTAAACATATAACATATAATTTACATATCCACTAAATAGGTAGACTAACATGCTACACCTATTGAAAGAAAACTGGGGGATACAACTTTAAAGTTTGCAACTTTGATGAAAATGAAGATTTATAAGATAGCGATCCACAACTCTTTACCTGTTTTATTACAAATGGGTTGTTCTATCCATGTGCAATAAGGAAGAAAAACACAAAAACAATCATGTTTAGGTAGGGTATTGTGTGTTACCATCCATATTCAACATTTTGTACACTATGTTTGTTTTGATAAAGGTAGATACATAAATAGCTTCAATACACATACCGATCAGCACTTATTACTGGATCTGAACCTTCAAAGGATATAAATGGTATGTGGATTAAAAAACCCAAATCAAATCAAATCATACATCAGGGTTCAACAATCCCACTTGTCCGATTGCCCGGGGCAAGTGAAAAACAGTGTGGGGCAAGTACAAATTGAAGTCACTTGCCCCATCAGAGCAAGTAATCCAGATCCAAAATATCAGGATCAGGTAGATTAAAAAATATAGACAGCAACTTGTCCGCAATGTTTGCTCATGTTAATAAAGGGGTAATTCTTCTGAGAGCTCTACATGACAGTGACAAATTCAATGCTCTCTGTCTAATGTACCAGAACATGTTTTAGAGCCCTGCATAATAAATACAATATTTTCTGGATCATAAATCATGTGACTCATGCTTCTTAATACAGTCCTTCGGTGATTCTGCTTTTCAGTGCATGACACACACACTAACACAATTATGATTCCCAGAAAAAAAACAATGGGATGCCTATAAATTTACTGCCAAAGCGATAATTCAATGTTCACTGAGCTGTGCATGGTAGAAATTAACCCCTTAAAGATGGTTTTCATAAGACACATATATATATTCTTCATAGATCCTAGCCACAAAACCAGCGTAAAAAATAAGAATAAAATTTCAAGAGGACTTTTTTCAAATTTCGAGAAAAATTGCCCCCGTGAAAATACATTTACTATTCTCAGACATTAAAATAAATGATTATAAATTCCTATACGGAAAACAACAAGTATTCATGGTCAAATGAAAAGAACATTTTGCATGCATGGGACTGACTAAGATGTGACAAAGACAGCGATCAGGGGCGATTTTTTTCAACATTTTTTCTTTTCTTTCGGCCCTGTGTTTTGGCTCATGGGGGCGATTTCAAAGTTTCAGGGGGCAAATCACCCTTTGCCCCCATGTATTTTTTGTTTTGCTTCCCAAAACATAGTCTTAATCTCTACAACTGGGTTAATAATTCAGCATTTCCCAAGACCGTGCTCATCAGTATGTGACGCCCACTAATGAAGCCAAAGCGGTAATTAAACATTCACTGAGCTGTGCATGGGTGAAATCACCCTCTTGAGGACAATATATTATCACATTAATATTTTTTCACAGACCCCAGCTCAAAACATATTGGCTGGAATTAACTACGGATGTTTATTTAAACCATGGTTTAAGCTAAGGATGTTTATTTAAACCATCATGGTTTAAACTAAGGATGTTTATTTAAATCATGGTTTAAACCATGGAGAGCCGTTTGTAAGCTGATGTAAAAAGAAGGTACACATTTGCTAAAGACACCAAATATACATGTATAGCCTTTGTTTCCAGATGGAAAATTGTATTTGGTGCCAATGGTTATCATCACCACCAACGGCCGTCCATTAGCAATAGCAGATGTGATTCCTACTTTCTACTTGTCTACAAGTAGCACTTAGATATTGACCATGGTTCACATAAATCTCCTTTGTGAATTCCAGCCATTTGATTCAGTCCACAACAGGTATTTTGATGAACCCATTGCCTTCAGGACTCTATGGGGATTTCAAAATGTACATATCGTAGCCGGGAACAGGTTAAAGGGGAGCCAAACACTGCTATTTTCGCTAACTATTACTGATAAGTGCATAATTCCTGTCACTTCTAGTCACCCAAGAGGAACTAAAAGAGACAAGAATTCTGCATTCATGATCAGTAACAGCAAGCAAAAATTCCAGTGTTTCATTCCCCTTTAAATGCAGCATTTCCAAAGAGCACGCTCTGACGCTCATCACTGCGTTGCAGCCACCACCGGAACTACAATATGTATAATTCCTGGAACAACTGGAAAGCATGCCGATAAACTTCCCGCCAAAGTGATAATTAATTGAAAATTAGCCTCTACATGGGAGAAAATAACCCATACAGGATGATCTGTCTTTGGTAATTACAAATGTTCCATATAGTTCCCAGCAAAAGATACTTTAGACACCATCCACATAGACCTCATCAAATTGATATTTCATGTACATATTTTGTTAACCCATTTGCGATGCTAAGTTCAACACATATTCTCCCATAGATTAAAGCCCAAACTATGTCAGACTCAGCTCTCCATGGGTTAATGTATGTTTGATGTCTGACAGTTCCCTCCTGCACTTGAAACTTGAAAGCACAGAATGAATTGCGGCTTGATAAATTTGCCCTTTTGTGCTAGTGTTGGGGGAGGGCGGACATCGTACATTGCCCTTTATTAGCCAGCTCAGATATCCATGGAAATGCAGAAGTCAGTGACATTTATTTTAGGAGGGAGGTGCCTAGTTTAGCTATTCCCGAATGGATTTGTACCCAATTAAGCTTTGTTTATATTGCAAATCATCGTCATTCACCTATTTTAATTGTTTTTACCTTTCTTTATTGTGTACACTTGTTGGTAATGCTCTTTAAACCAAAACAACAACAAAAACCTTCCCTTTCATATTCTTTTTGGTGTCTGAATATTATATTCTTGTTGGTATCTGAAAATTCTGCCCCGCACTTGAAAACACAATATTAATTGCTGCTTGATGAGTTTGAACTTTGGTGTGCACTGTGTTGACTTTGAATGCCACATTTTGCACTGCACTTTTTTCTTAAACAAGTGTCAACAAGTCAAGTAGTAATATTTCCCAGTTATTTAATGTCCACTTCTTTGTTAGACCAAACAACAAAACTTTTTATATATGATGACACACGCGGTACCCCGGGGTACCGTTGTACCCCGGGGTACCGCGTTGTGTAGCGCCATCTTGTGTCAACTTAAAGCACAACCGCATTGCGTTGTGCATGCAGTGCAGCGCGCGTTTGTATGCACGCTATACCCCGGTACAGCCCTAAAAAATAAATAAATAATTAAACAAAATGGCGGATATTCGTTTGGTACCCCAGGGTACCATTTATGTCATCATATATATGTTAAATAGTTTATATAAAAATCATCATAGCTTTTCAGCATCATAGGGAATCATGACAAAGTCCATATAATGTATATGCAATTGTTTTCTACAAACCACCACCAACAAATGAGAATGATTTACTGTACAGAAAGCTCATGCCTTGTATGGCAAAACAGAACCTTCTTCTCTTATGATGAATGTGACGTACATATCACTTTCCAAAGAGCCTGAACATTTCTGGCAAGATAAATTAAATAAAAACAAAACAGAAACCCATATACTTAACAAGTACATAACCCAACATCTCTTAATAAATTGTTATTAAAATGTAATTTTTTTTAATGGTCATTTGAAACAAACAAACTGTATTATTATATTGTTTATATTTTTATCCTGAATATACAAAAAGCCTGTAGCAAGATACAAGTTCAGATCATTCAAACACAAACCAATATTCAAGACATGTACACAAACCTCATATTTGCGATTAAATATTTAATTTATATATATTTAATTTCCTAGGTAATATGAGGTTCGTATACATGTCTTAAATATTGGTTTGTGATTTAATTATCTGAACTGGTATCTTGCTAGAGGCTCTTTGTCATTATTATTCTTTTTCCACCGACAGAAAAGCTGCATGTGTACTATTGTTTATATAAATATTCTAACAACAGAGCCACAAATCATTGTGAGAGAATAAATAGTTCAGACAATACATGGACTCATATTCAAGACATGCACATGACTTCAAATTACTAGGAAATTAATCAAATTAAACTTGCACTTTCTAATAAATAGAAGGGCAGCGAACGAACATCCGGAATCTTATTATCTAATTTAAGATTCTGTTTACAATTTGTAACGCAATCAGGAATAGCTCATTCAATTAAAACAAGGTCATTTTTTTGTATCAAACTGTTTCTTCCTACATGCAGATAATGTACAAGTAATTCTGTAAGGTATACAGAGTTCCTGTCAGTAATTGATTAATTAAATTCTGTATTGAAACTTTAAAAATCAAATAGAGATAATTTCACAAGTCGAAGGGTAAATGTTTTAAATGAATGCCCAAATTTAATCAATCCGACCAAGCTTGATGAAATTGTCTATTAAAGGGACTACAGCGTCTAGATGGCCTAATTTCACAATTCGGCTCTCTATATGTAATTTTTCCCGAAGAAAAAGAATTTGGCAGTCATTTCTCATGAAATCAATCAATTTTGGGGTAATTAGTAAATATCTAATTGTCCTGGGAACGCCCCTTTTAAATCGCCAAAATGTGACGTCATCTAAAGAACGGACTAATGAACTAAAGTCTGTAGATGACGCGTCATGACGTAAGCCAATGTATTGTCAATCACACGTCGATCACGCCGCCGATTCCGGACCCTAAATGTGGATGGGGCGTAAACTGGCTGCTAAGTGAGATTTGGCATCAGAAAACTAGTCTTAAATCACTACTGTTTTTATTTTCATGGATTTTTTTTCGGCAGACCTATGTTTCAAGTCATCAACTATGGAATAAGTGTCAAAGTACGTTGTATTCTTTAGGTCCTTTAACCCATTTGACTAAGGAACCTGATGGACCCTGTATTAACTCTATGGGGATTACACAATCTAGTAGGCAAGGGGTTAAGATCCATATTCATGGCATGGGGGACAAGGCTGTGGTATTACTTGTAAACAACTTCTTTGCATTTAACATTCTTATTTCATCTGATACAAAAATACCCTACTTAAAAGTCAGAAGATATTGATGATGTAATTGTTTCTGTGGTAACCAGTGTCTTAAACCACTTTGGACTGTGTGAGCAGGATTTAAGAATGATAAAACTTGAATCAATTTGTGAGAATATCTTATAACTGTTCTAACTGTTCTAAATAGGGATGGAAAAACTGTTTCATATCATTAAAAGTTGAATTTTCAATTCATCAATATTTTGTACAATATTGCCATGTACACAGCACTGGTAAATTTTTTCTTCATAAAATCCTTCATCTACCTTCTGATGACTTATTTCAATAAGAATTGGAAAGTCGTGAAACAGACCAAAACAGTAATGTACAACTAATGTTGTAGGATTGATATTTTGACATTTGGTTATTTAAATAATGATTTTCCTTTCTTCATCATGTTAACCTCTTGACCACGGGAACCGAGTGGGTTGTGTACAAAGTCTATGGAGATTTCATAAACTCGTAGGGAACGGGTTAAGTTCCTGCATCAAACTATTATTATCATTTTGTTGTTTACACACATCAGCAGGTGATCTCTATAGACAGGTTTATTAACCTGTAAACTGCATTCCATCTCTATAGGTACATGTACATGTAGGTGGTCTTTATATACAGGTGGTAACAAGAGCAGATTGGACTGTAAAAATGCTTTATAATGGACTATTATCATAATAAGACTTACCTGTGTGATGTCATCTGAGTGGCATTCCTTGTACGTTCCTAGCATATTAGAACTTCTTCTATCCCTACAGGAAGAAAATAAAAGAAAAAGGAAGAACAAAGTTTGTTAACTGTCTTTGAAATTCACAAGAAAAAACAAGATACGTTATATAAAAAGCAGTTACTGATTTCTGGAAAAAAGACACTCTGTGCATACATCGTAATCAGGTACAGTCATACCTTTGTATGGTGACAACCTAAGGAAAACAAGAAAGTTTGCCACTGTAGGCAGGTGACCTCTATAGACAGGTTCCACAACATTGTTTATATCTGCAGGGGATCTTTTTTGGTAGCATGTATGTATATGCAGGCTACAGAAAGGTGGCTGTTAAGGACAGTCTGACTGTATCAAGGATGGAATTCCCACATATTTGTGGGTTGGTAGTCATACACCTTAGCAAGAAGATAAAAAGTTATATGAAGTATACAAGGAGAAAGAGCATAAATTTCTCTATTTTTAGAGCCCTATTTTGTTACTCTACCTGCTTTAGTTATTTTTTTATGATTTTTATTATTGCGTAGATTGCTATAATTTAGGAAAATCTTTAAATTGGCAACACATTGTGATATTTTAAAAACAGATTTCGGAATTTAAATTGGCAACTTTACGGCAAAGTCACTTCATATTTATCTTAAATTAAAATTTCTAAATATTTTCCACATTTTTATGTCAGTAAAAGGTAGTACAAATCTAGGAGTTGCCAATTTGTAGAGGAAAATAATGATCAATTTTGCCATAAAATAGCTCTCGTCCTTGATGGGTTAAATTACTTACAGAGTGCAAAGTGTAGGAAGGGCACAAATGTATGAAATAATTTTGTAATACATTTTAAATGTGCATTTGGATTACATGAGACTGAGTCATGCTCAACAGGCTATGAAACCAGTATGACTTATGTATGGCAACCTTCTGTATTAGGAATGCAAACAAAAAATGATTAAAACCAGTTTCTGACATCTCAGAAAAAGCCATGAGCAAGCATACTACTCATCCATACAATGCGACTTGTAAAGGGCATAAGTATGCAGAGGCAAAACTTGTTACAATGTTAGGAACCTCCGGGAACACGAGATTGCAACATGCCCAACTAGAGCAGCGTGAGGTCACTATGTAACATATAATGATTAACGTAAAAGAAATTTCTCAGAAAAGTCATGAGTGGGCTAATACTGTAAATTAATATTACAGCTGGTCGTGTACGTCTAAACATGGATCAATATAAACAGGTATCCCCCTTTTCTGGGAAATCAAACACAATAGAGTGAAAATATGTAGAAATGTAACTTGTTCCATTTAAAGGGCTAGTTGAGTTTTGGTAGAGAGGGCGCTACACAAAATAATTTGTTTGTGAGATAATGAAAAACTGAGTGTCAAATTTGAAAGAGCATACAATTTTAATGGCAGAATAAACTTTATTTGATCAAAATCGGTTCAGAAACGGCTGAAATATCCAAAAACATAACCATTTGTAATAAATGTGGGGCCCCACAAGTATTCGATAATTTTGAACCAGCCGTACAGTTAAAATTCGTTTTAAAATGCTTCCTCTTTTCAAAAATTTTCAAAAGAGGTTTTTAGATAGTTGTTGATTATCTCTCTATCTAATCACTATTTCAACAAACCATCACATGCACAATATTTTATTTAAAATGGTTAAAACAAATTCGTTTTTTGAAAGCGCCCTCTTTCGTTAAACAGTTCTTTTTTAATGATAACAGGCTTTTTACTTAGTCGTTTGTAATTTTTGTATTCCTTTTGAGCATGATGGTGGAGTTACTAACTATTAGTTTGTAATGTAATGGTGCAGGTTTTGGTTACTAAAATTCAGTTTGACTAAAACTGTACTCTCTCTACCAGAACTCAACTATCCCTTTAAATGGTGGATTTCCTTACATCATAATACGAGGAAGGAAAATAAGAGCATGACAGAAAATTCAATCAAACTTCCAAGTCTTTTCCATTTCCATGGGACTGTAGATTCTCTGTGTGATAATGTAACATGTGAAAATGAAGTATTAGGTGAAAAAAAACATAAAACAAGCATTTCCCATGTTTATTATTCCACATGTGGATCGCCTCTACATTATAATCAAATTCCCTGAGCATCTCACATCACATCAGTACACCATTGTGCACTGACCAGAAAGCTCTGTGATCTTTGAAAACCCCCTAAGCAATCAAAATCTAGCTGGTTGATGCCCCCACCCCCCCCCCCCCCCAAAAAAAAAAACCTGGCCCATATACAAGTGAAATCCTTAATAAAAATCTAGCCATGTTGGGGAGCCCCTTTATAACCATGATTGAACTTTTGTTAGAGTGTTTTAACAAGAGAGAATTAAAACAAATGCAACATTCTTAAAGGGGAGGGAACTCCTAGCCTTTTGACTTACTGGATGTGATGAGAGCATAACTCCTGTCATTTCTAGTCACTTATTTCCTCATGAATATTCCCAATAATAAAAATAATCAATATTTGATGGACCTCTGTCGCCAGCTTTCAATGCCCACAGGAGGCGGCCATTTCTTCAACTTCTCGTGGTGAAATGACGTGTCAGGCGGAGAACACAATAGCTGGTTACGATAATGCTATTGTGTTCTCTGCCTGCCACGTCATTTCACCGCGAGAAGTTGAAGAAATGGCCGCCTCCTATGGGCATTGAAAGCAGACGACAGTGGTCCATAAAATATTGATTATTTTTGTAATCGGGAATATTCATGAGGAAGTAAGTGACTAGCAATGATAGTAGTTATGCTCTCATCACATCCAGTAAGTCAAAAGGCTAGGGGTTCCTTCCCCTTTAACTAATACTAGAATATTAAATTCGGCCTGTCAATAGATTTCCCCACCATTACAATATATGGGAGACAACATGGTGCTGCAATCTGCATAAAAGTCGGGTCAGTACAGTTGGCTTCACAGATCAATTCCACCTGTGGATCTCCTCTACATTATAATCAAATTCCCTGAGCATCTCACATCACATCAATACACCATTGTGCATCGACCGAAAGGCGCTGTGATCTACAAAAAACCCAAAGCAATCAAGATATAGCTTTGATGATGCCCCCCAAAACTTCGCCCGACAAGTGAAATCCCTAATCAAATTCTAGCCATGTTGGGGAGTCCCTTTATCACCCTGATTTCGCTTTTGTATTTCGCTTTGAGTAAATGTAAACAAGAGTGAATTATTTACAACAAATGCAACATTCTTACCTAATACTGGATTATAAAATTCCATGTGTAAACAGATTTTTCCCCCTACCATTACAAAATATGGGTAACAAAATAGAGCAATTTGCATTACAATTATTGTTAACCCCTTGAATACAGGAATCGAGTGGGATGTGTACGAGTCTATGGGGATTTCAGAAACTCAAACGGAATGTGTTAATACACTGGGCTTTCCATAGATCTATTACACCTCGGAATCGCCTCTACTTTATAATCAAATACCCTGTGCATCTCACATCACATCAATCCACCATTGTGCACGGACCAGAAGGATGCTTTGATCAGCAAATAAAAACAATAACAAACACAAGTGGAAAATCCTTTATATAATAAAGAAATCCATAGACTGTGACTGCCAATAACCACCAATAGCCATGCACCACCACTGATTCCACCTGTGGAATGCCTCTCAATTTTAATCAAATTCCCTGTACTACTTCCATCACATCAGTTCACGATTGCCCATTAATCGGAAAGCTTTGTGATCTACCACATAAAAGAGCAAAGTAATCAAGATATGTTGGTGTTGAGGCAACAAACCTTAATACTGGCCTCAATTAATGAAGTAAATGAAGCTCCTGTTATGAATGTCAGCCCTAAACTGGGCACAACAAATGAAATGCATTATTATCTTTTCCCTCCAGAACAATCAATATATAGTCATAGCTGCCAACATTTGGAATTTTAAATTAGTAACATTTAAGCAAAACTGAATATCATGTGCGCGAAGCACACATCACGAGCACGAAGTCCCTTTAGCCGGGGTCCAGGGCTCGCTTTAGGGCTCTGGAGCGTGAAGCGCGGAGTCCATTGCGGCCGGAGTCCATTGCGGCCGGCGTCCATGGCCCTATTTTTCATCATTTTTGCACAATTACTAGGTATGATTTGGTCAGATTTACGTTTAAATGTTGTCTCTATACGTTTAAAAACGTGAAAACAAATTTTTTTTTTTTTTTTTTTTTTTCACAATTCGTAATTATAGAAGAAGTATTCGTAATTTCGTAAAGAGGGTGGGAAATTCGTAACAATTACAAATTTTTCGTAACAGTTGGCAGCTATGTATAGTGTGTTGAGGGCATCCAACATACAACGCTAAAATGGTCCCACAAATGAAATTAGTTATTGTCCCCCCCCCCCCCCCTGCAAAAAAATCAAGATCTAGCAGTGTTGAGGCATCCACCCCTGAACTGGCCTTAAGAAACGAAGTCTAAGGTTAACCCCAAACTGAGCCCAAAACATGATATGCCCCATTTCCACCTTCAAAACAATTAAGATCTAAACCCCTCAAAAAAAGTTCGAAAACTCAAGTTTGATCGATCATATCTCTCGTATTTTTTAATAAGAATACTCGAAATCGGTGTCACAATAAAGCCTCATTATATATACCTTTCAAACGCTGCATTATGTGTAGTGATTATGCAATTGGGGCGATTGCAGTAGCCCAGAGAATAGGGGGAGGCAGGAAGTGAAATCTCGCAAAATGGCCCCAATGCATTCAATTTACGAGTGCAAGACTGTGTTGATCAGTTTTCTAAAGGTTAACATTCTATTGAATACTGCCATCCTTTCCATTCATCAAAATTGTTGAATTGGATACCATTTTAATGGAAATTATCTCTTCATTACGATGGCATATTAATCGTAAGGATTATGCAAATGGAGTGTGTGCAGCGAACCGGAATATGGAGATGGGTCGAGTGTGAAATCAGACAAAAAGATATGGAGTTGACAAAAAATCAGAGCGTTGCATTTTTTTCGAGCTTTTGGGAGGATTTTTTAGCATTTCAAATAAAATATTCATGATCAAATATGATATCAACGGAAAGCCCAACAACTCTTCTGTATGAAAATGTGAAATTTATAATGATTTTTGTAAAGGGCGGCTGCAGGGAGATGAATGGGAGGGAGCCTCAAAAGTGACCCATTTTGAAACGCTCTGATTTCAAGGCACTATTCATGCGTTTTCAATTGAATTCCTCTCATTCATGGCCAACTCATTCAAGTCGCATTACATCCTCTACACAATGGTATACAGATACCGACACCAAATCAGAGCGTTTTGAAATGGGTCACTTTTGAGGCTCCCCCACATTCATCTCCCTGCAGCCGCCCTTTACAAAAATCATTATAAATGTCACATTTTCATACAGAAGAGTTGTTGGGCTTTCCGTTGATATCAATTTAAATCATGAATATTTTATTTGAAATGCTAAATAATCCTCCCAAAAGCTCGAAAAAAATGCAACGCTCTGATTTTTTGTCAACTCCATATCTTTTTGTCTGATTTCACACTCGACCCATCTCCATATTCTGGTTCGCTGCACACACCCCATTTGCATAATCCTTACGATTAATATGCCATCGTAAGGAAGATATAATTTCCATTAAAATGGTATCAAATTCAACAATTTTGACGAATGGAAAGGGTGGCAGCATTCAATAGAATGTTAACCTTTAGAAAACTGGTCAACACAGTCTTGCACTGGTAAATTGAGTGCATTGGGGCCATTTTGCGAGATTTCACTTCCTGCCTCCCCCTATTCTCTGGGCTACTGCAATCGCCCCAATTGCATAATCACTACACATAATGCAGCGTTTGAAAGGTATATAATGAGGCTTTATTGTGACACCGATTTCGAGTATTCTTATTTAAAAATACGAGAGATATGATCGATGAAACTTGAGTTTCCGAACTTTTTTTGAGGGGTTTAGCTGTGCCGGGACAAACAACACTAAACCATGAAGTTTTATGACAACCCTAAAATGGGCCCTCCAAATAAAGTGTAAATTCAACTCTACACTAGGCCCTACAAATGAAATGCAATATTGTTTTCTCCTCCAGAACATTCAAGATCAAATGGTGTTCAGGCGACCATCTCTAAACTAGCCCCAACAAATGAAATTTTAGGCAACCCCAAAGAGGGCCCTTCAAATAAAACAAGTCAATGGATTATCACTTTTTTCCCTCTGGAACAGTCAAGATCTAGTGGTGATGATGCAACCGAAACTGAAAAGGCCTCAACAAATGAAGTGTTTTATTTAATTTTATTGATCTAATTTTGAGGAACAGAAGAACAATGTAACCTAATGATATAATGACACTCATCTACAAGTGCCTGAGGATTGCCAAAAGGACTCCAGTTCCTGTCAAAGGAACCCTCAACTGGGCCCTTTACATGATATGCACCATTCCCCCTTCAAAGCAATCAAAATCTAGTGTTGTTGAGGCGACACACTATACAGGCTTCAACAAATGAAGTGTCAAGTCAACCTTAAACTGGGCCCTGCAAATGAAATACATGTACCTTATTGATTCCCATCCAAAATAATACAGATCTAGCAATATTGAGTCAACCATTCCTTAACTAGCCTCAACAGCAACCAACAAAATACACGGGGGCGACGGGCGATTCGCCCCCGTGAGCCACGGCACGGGGGCGGAAAAAAAAAAAAAAAAAAAAAAAAAAATATATATATATATTTTTTTTTACATTTTTTTAAAAACATCTTTTTGCATGATCGGAAAGCGCCAGAAACGTACCAAACATGGCATAATCGGATAGATCACATCATGATAATCATTTATTAGACCCTTGAGCAGTGAAAACGATGTAAAAAAAAAAAGAGCCCCCGTGAGCCCCAAAATAGCCCTCGTGAATAATTTCACGAGGGCGTTTTTCTCCCTCAAAATTTTCAAAATCGCCCTCGTGAAAAAAAAAGTATTTTTTTGGTTGCTCAACAGACGCAGTCTCATGTTACTTCAAAACTGTGTTCTACATGTGATATGCGCCATTTCCACCTCCAAAACAATCAAGATGTAGTGGTGTTGAGGCGAAACCCTAAACAGGCCACAACAAATGAAGTGCTATGTCAGCCTTCAACTGGGCCCTATAAATGAAATCCCTTATTGATTTCCCTCCAAAATAATACAGATCTAGCAATATTGAGACAACCATTCCTAAACCAGCCACAACAGATGCAGTTTCAGGTTATCCCCAAACTGTGCCCTACATGTGATATGCACCATTCCCCCTTCAAAGCAATCAAGATCTAGTAGTGTTGAGGCGACAGGCCCTACACTGGCCTCAACAAATAAAGTGCAAGTCAACCTTCAACTGGGCCCTACAAATGAAATTCTTTATCGTTTTCTCCCTCTGAATGTGCTGCTGATTGCGCGCTTGCTAGTTAGAATGACAGGATACATGCAGGTGTGGGTGAACGAGGAAAGCATTAGTTGATTGAATTTGAGTTCCTATTCGAGATTCAAGAGACTGCTTGACAATTTTGTTCCTGTCGCTGAACTTATACATGTACTTATTTAATCACTGTTTTCACATCTTCCTAAGATAACAAATATATACTTGAGTAGCGGTTTTTTAAAAATTCTGTTGGAGGGTCTTTTCCTTGGTTTTGAATCCATGAGGTTGTACATTTATTAAAGAGTTCTAAATGAGAACGATTCCCCTACAAATGCTCACATACTTCAAGAATGGCTAATTATTAGTATTTTTGTTACTTGCCCAACTGGGCAAAACGGCAAAAAAAATAACTTCTAGCATAGTATAAAAATCAAGGTGGTGGACACACCCCCATTCATTTAATTGAGCCGAGTACCTGCTCTGAGACTCAATCTGCCAGTTGACAATACAATGTACTGTAAATCCTGCTGAATGTTTTGCTTGTCTATATATGGCAAGCCTGAACACCTGGCGTGATAAATTGAAACAGCTTGCAGTGGCATAGCTAAGAGGTGTGGGAAGGGGGAGGCAAGGGTGAAAGGGGAAAACTCCTCCCTCTGTATGAACCCATGGCTCCCTAAGGCTACCCTCTCTCCAGGAGATACCTACAGAAATGCATAACACTATTTATATTTGGGCTTAATCTGCCCTACTACAGAACCACTGTTCCACTTCGTGCCTACCTCTCAATAGGGAATAAAAACAAACAAAAGAATTCAATATCTCAATATAAGTTTGTATTTTGCCTAAATGTGCCCCTCTAAATAATCAGAGGCCCCTCTTGGCCCCCTGTACCCCTCTGATTTGTCTCCGGCTTCACCACTGATCTGCTGTGATACATCATCAGGCCTTCCTGGATGTCAAGGCATTGAATGACGCAGGGGAGGAACAAGGATAAGTCCTCCAAGGATAAGACAACTGCATGAAATGATTTCTATTTGGGGGCTTAAACTGCCCCAGTAGAGAATGGCTGTGCCCCTCTTGGTCCCCTCCCCCCTCTGATTTCTTGCCAGCTACACCACTTGAATCTGGACATGTTGCCTTCCTGGATGTCAAGGTTTTGAATGACGTTGTGGAGGAACAAAGGGCTACAAGGATGATACAGACAAACCGCATAATGCAGAAAGGGACAAATGAACAGGAAATGAAAGTAAAAGTAAGAAGAAAAAGACACAAACTTGAAACAAAACAAGACAAGCGCAGTACAGTGCAATTAAAACAAAATTTGTTTATTGACCATGGAGAGAAGTGGCCATTGCAGACAGGTGCTCTCTACAGACAGGTTCTGTAACATTGTGTTTTTTTTGCACTATAGGGAGTTTGGCTGATACAGCCAGGTGGCCGGTAGCCAACCTGCCTATAGTGGCCATCTATCATGATCCCCTGCACAGAAAATCAATATTTTTGAACCTGTCCTTAGGGGTTACCTGTCTATAGTGGCGACTTTCATTTTCCTTAGTCAGTCACTTTAAACAGGTTTGGCTGTACTTAGGTTTCAAAACAATTCAGGTAAACCCCACCACACCCTACATTATCTAAATGTACTTCTGATATACTGTAGAGGTCAGGGGGAAGGTTGGTTACATCCCCATCGATATGCTGAGCAATGTTCTGCTCAGGAAATGAATCGAAACATAGAGAGGTATATGATAAGAGACAGGACAAATTACAAAGATAGGTGGGCTAATAGAATGGGTTGATTTGGGAACAAGGAAAATGAAGAAAAGGTGGAGGAGGATAAGATAAGACACATACAAATTGAGTAGTCATAGAATAGATAGCTTGTGGAATAGGGAAACAGATGAAGAAGGGTGCCTGAAGAGAGGGACTAAATTAACAGGATATGTGGACTTATAGAATGGATTGATTAGGGAACAATGAAAATGAAAGAAAGGTAGAAGAAGATTAGATAAGAGACATACAAGTTCAGTTGTCATAGAATGGATAGCTTGTGGAATAGGGAAAAAGATTAAGATGGATGCATGAAGAGAGGGACAAATTAACAAACTAATGAAAACTAATAGAATGGGTTGATTTGAGAATGAGGAACATGAAGAAAAAGTGGAGAGGAGCAAGATAAGATAAGATACTAACAAATTTACCAAATACGTGGGATAATCAAATAGGTAGATTGATTCAGGAATGAGGAAAAGGGAGGGAAGATTCAGAAGATCAAATTAAGAGACAGACAAATCAAGTAGAAACATGGGGCGGAAATGGATATCTTCAGGGATGAAGAAAATGAAGGAGAGATTGTGAAGATAAGAGATGGACAAATTAAATAGACACTGTACGTGGGCTAACAAAACACATATATTGGAAAAGAAGAAAAGGTGGTTAATCTGGAGAACAAGAAAGATGATGACACAGAGATACTTGAGACAGATACAAGTATGTGTGAAACTAGTAAGGAGCAAAGAGAAAGCAAAGACAAGATGGAAGATCAAAAGATAAGAGACTGACAAATTAAACAGGTCTATACGTGGGCTAATATATTGGACTTATGTGGAAATGAAGAAAGTAGATAGAATACCTGCGTGGGCTACCAAGTGCTTAACCTTCGATGTACTAAATTTAAAGGTAATATCATTGGCAAAAGCATATGGAAGGAAACTACCACCACCAACATGTCTTGTGTATTTTCAACAGATACATTTACCAATCATATGCAATTTTATATGGGTGCATTTGGCTAATTGGGGTATAATGATGAGTGTGATACATAGCTGCTGATATTCTTGTAACAAAGAAGCAATAAAATGGAAGATAAGAGTGAGACAGACAATTATATCAAAACAAAACCAGGTAATAGAGAAGATTGATGATGCAATAAACTGAGCTGACAAAACAGAATAAGCAATCAAGATGGCCAAAACATAAAGAAATTTGAACAAAAAGGGAATTTGTGTAATTTACTTGCAATACGCATTGACTATTACAAGAAACTTTTATGGCCAAAGTGAAATAGCAACTTAGGCAATGTTGTGTTCAATGAGACAGTTATTCATGAGTGCTTGGATACAACATTTTACTGCATCCTGTGCATATCCAATTGTCATGGAATTATTGAAAATAAGCAAAAACAATTTTACATGGGGGAAATGCCACAATTATGTTTTTAAAAAGGTATAATTCTAGCAAAAATTAATGGTCGGCAGTTCTGAATAAAAGCAAGAAAGAAGAGACCCTGTCTTGAGAGAGTATAAAAACCAAAAAGGGAAGAGAAACCAATCCATCATACTATGCTGATTCCCATATACGTTATCCCCTTACTGTGAAGTGCCAAAGACAGTTGCAAATCTCATACATCATGCTATGCTACATGAATATGGCAAAGGGATGATACTTTAGGCATCATGTTTCTCTCTTAATTCCTTGAGTGCCAAGCTCGCATTTTTTGCGAGTTACAATACACACAAATGACATAGAGTATTCAAATCCCTGGCACGTTAAGAGTTAACCCGTTCAGGGCCCCGTAACATGAAGATTCAGGATTAATTGTACAATCAATTGATTAACATTACAACTAATTGTGAATTTTTTCTGTCAGTTTATTATAAATCATACTGCAGTGATGGTCTAGTGTTTTCACATCTTACTTTGATGTAAGCACAAACAAATAAAATATATGTGCGTAAAAACTTTAAATTCCTCTTTTTCTATGAAAACAGAGAGGGCTACGGCTTTAAATGTATCTAGTAACTTTGTTCACATATTTGTGCCAAAACTGACAGAGGGTTAATACGATGTGTATGTCTGCGATCTGAATACTATTGATGTATGAAAATTCCCTGTTAAATAAATGTCATAAAGCCTAGTGATGAGTGAAAATGCAAAGAGATATTTGCTAACTCATTGCACTATATTCGTACACAGTTGAAAGTCTTGCAGGGAGACTTTCAAATTCAAACACCTCAATCATTAATATCCACATTTATAATGGCAGAGAAATTTGGATACAAATACATTGAGGTAAACAGGTGACTGACCTACCATCAAGGATCAGACTCTGTTATTTTAAGCTCTCGTTAAAACTGTAATAGGCTCTTATCATCTTGGAACAGGATGCTGAACTCAACAAATTGTGTGATTATGTAGACAGACATGATAGATTAGAAATGGAGCATTGATTATACAGACTTGAAAAGAGTCGACTATTTCTTATGATAGTGTAATTCAAAATTGGTTCACGATATACCACCAGGACTTATCCTGAAGCTATTGTTATGGCGATGGTGCATGATTGGCTCCCCACATAGACATTCCCCTGGGCCAGATTAAAACAAAAAACAGCTTGAAATAATAATAATAATAATGGTGGCTACTTATATAGCGCACATTCCGTGTTTCGACGCTCCCGGCGCATCACTATTATTACCCCGGTCATCGGATACATACTGCACTCAATCCAGCACACAAAGTGCACATTTTCCACTCCCTGGGGAGCATTCCAGCTAGGCAACCTCGAGGGTGCACACAGTGCTTAGTAACTCCTTTCCATCCTTCCGGGTACGCATTTATACACCTGGGTCGAGAGCAGCAAATGTGGATAATTTTCTTGCTGAAGGAAATCGCGATGGGCATACAAGTACCTTGGGTTTGAACTCGGGACCAGGAAATGGAGCAGGATCTGTATAGACTTGGTAAGAGTCTCACTAGATGCCCTGTCACGGTCCTATTCAAAGGTTGTTCACATATGATTTGTCTTCAGGACTTAACTCCTAAAGCTATTGCTAGGGTGAGAGTGCCTGGTTGTGTTTTGGGTAGATATTCCCCTAGGCCACATTACATAAACTAGTTCACATCAACAGTGTCTGTTCTCATTTCCTATTGTATTAGCCTATTTGAAAGGAAGTAGATTTGATAATCTCGTGCTCAAAATGAAATAATTGGGAGTTGTCAAGCCAGACGTGAAACTTCAAATTCAATCAGATTACAAAGACTTCAAATTCAATATAAACCATTTCCCGAAATCGTAATTGTTTCTGCTTCTCACCTTACTGTCTAGCATTCTGAGATGTTTTCCCTCTACTTTCATATGTATATTGCTCTCATAAGACACGAACAAGCTTTTAAAGGGATCTAGTAACATTGTTCAAATCCACAAAACTTATTAGCACTCTAGTGGTTCTCTCATACCTTGTTGTATATGTATTACCAATAGAAGCATGGAACAGGTTTGAGTTTTTCGAATTTCCTTTTTGTTAAAAAGATATTTACGATTGAAGTGTTCAGATTTTTAATTATCCACTGGAAGGTCATAACTGTGTACAAAGACAGTGCAATGAGTTAGCGAATATCACTTCACATTTTCACGCAATGTTCACACATAATAGCGGACCTATCAAATCACAACAACACCTATTTTATCACCCATTCATCTCTTTTTGTAAATGTCAACAAAGTTACTAGATCCCTTTAAAGGGATAGTTGAGTTTTGGTAAAGAGAGTACAGTTTTGGTCAAACTGAATTTTAGTAACCAAAACCTGCACAATTACATTACAAACTAATAGTTATAACTCCACCATGCTCGAAAGGAATGAAAACTTACAAATGACTAAGTAAAAAGCATCTTATCGTTCAAAAAGAGCCGTTAATACTCAAGAGGGCGTTCTCTAAAAACTCATTGGTTTCAACCATTTAAAATAAAATATTGTGCATGTGATGTTTTGTTGAAATAATGATTAGATAAAGAAAATCAACAACTATTTAAAAACCTTTTTTGTACATTTTCGAAAAGAGGAAGCATTTAAACAAAATTTAACGGCTGGTTCAAAATTATCGAATAATTGTGGGGCCCCCACATTTATTACAAATGGTTATGTTTATGGATATTTCAGCCATTTCTGAACCGATTTTGATCAAATAAAGTGTATTCTGTCATTAAAATTGTATGCTCTTTCAAATTTGACACTTAGTTTTTCATTATCTCACAAAAATTATTTTGTGTAGCGCCCTCTATACCAAAACTCAACTATCCCTTTAATGTCTAGCATTCTGAGTTTTGTTTTCTCTATTTTCATATATATTGCTCTCATATTAAACATGAACAAGCTTTTAACCAGTTCCCTACTATAGTTTGCAATCCCCAGAAGAGTTTATACAGGGCCAACCCGGTTCCCGCAGGCAATGGGTGAAGAATAACGCAGGAATCCTGCTTATAACATAGAAAACTGACTTTACATGTAGTTCTGGCGCTTGTTTCATGAAAGAGTCTTTGTACATTTTCAGGCACGAAGCTAGGGTGTAATTATCTCTGTGTTTCGCACAGATCGTTGATAGCCATTGGAAATTCAAAAGCTGTAGGGTCTGAACGCGGAGATAATAATTGCACCCTACTACCCTACGCCTAAAAAACGTACATAGCCAAGACCCTTTCATGAAAACAGCCCTGGTTTACATGTCATATGCCAGCATTGTTTCTTACTTTTCTGTGTCCAATGTCATTGGCCTTTCCACTCACTTTCATGGTCTCTCTTGCTACTGCAGCACATGCACAGACTGCTTTAACACTCCAAGTGCCAGGGATTTCAAAGCTTTACGGCATTTGTGTATATTGTGTGGTGCAAAAATGTGAGCTTGGCACTCAAGGAGTTAAAGAAAACTGGATAAAGAAATGTGATCCTATACTGAGAGAGATTTGATTTTAGTTCAGGATCACATTGTTTTTGAAATACTTCTAGATTGTTTTGTTGTTCTTCTCTCTTTGTATTGCTAGCATGTTCCCTTCTTCCTTTTTTTCTCTTCTATCCTATGACACAAACAGACAGCATTTAAGAATATTGCAGATGTCTTGCTGCTATACTAAAATTAAATTAGATTTCATTTACGGATAACATTTCATGTTCTTAACATACCCCTGCATTGTTTTGTTTTCTAGTACAGTCCTGCTAGCATTTCTCATCTTTCATATGCCCTTTTTCTATTGTACGACATTATGACATCTACAAACTTTTAACAATATTGCAGAAACCTTACTGCTATAATAAATCAAATTTGATTTTAGTTCAGGATAACATTTCATGTTCTTGAAATACATTGTACTTTTGCACTGTGTTTCTATCAATTTTGACTGTCTACTTCTGCTATAAAACCTTCCCTCTATTTACATGTTTTTGTTTTTTTATGATGCACGGCATGCACAGACAACTTTTAAGAATATGTTTGAAACCCTGCTACTGTAATATTATGCACATTTGATTTTAGATCAGGTTTGCACTGCATGTTTTTGAAATAATTTTTGAAATCATGTCTTCTCAATTTCTCTGTCTAGCTTTCTTATCTTTGTCACATGCACAGACACCTTTTATTTTTTCAACTCTGCTGCTATAACAGAATATAATTTGATTCAAGATCAAGTTGCATTTCTGAATCCTTTAAATTATTTACGCTTCTCACCTAGTATGTTTAACCTCACTTTATTTCCATGTTTTTTTTTATGGTGCAAGGCATGCACAGACAGCCTTTAGGAAATATTTTTCAAACTCTGCCGCTATACTATCATGAAATTCAATTTTAGATCTGGTTTAAATTTCATGTTCCTGAAATCTTTTGTTTTGTTTTGTGGTTCTCACCGTTTTCTTTCGACTTTCACATCTTTTCCCCTGCCGCAAGTCAAGTACAGACAGATTTAAAGAATATTTGTGAAAATCAGCTCCTATAATAAAATACAATTTGGTTTTAGTTCCAGAAAACATTTCATGTCCTTGAAATACTTTGACAATCTTTTTTGCTGTTGCATCTTTTACATCTAGTATTTAAAACTTTTCTTATACTTTCATGTGAATTCTTTTCTTTTCAATAAGTTACTTCTCAGTTACTTCTCACAAGGTAGACAGATTTTAAAATTATTGCGAAAAACATGCTTCTACGGTAAAAGGAATTTGATTTTAGTTCAGGATTATATTTCATGCTCCTCTGAAATAATCACGTCTGACCTATTTTTGTCACATCATCAAATGGATTGAAAGCCGCCGACATTTTATGCTTTATAAGAAATGCTGTCTAAACGTGCCTATAAGATGAAAGACTGCAGTACTGCTTCTTTGAAAATATTAGTTTGAAATATTTCCATGGTTTAAGAAATATGAATTTATCGAACATGGATATGAAATTTAATTAATTGTCTTCCTATCAAATATGTTTTTTTGTAATTATAAACTTAATAAGTACTTTTTGATTCAAATGCTGCTTATAAAAAACATATCCTTCAACATATATGCATGTACTTAACATCCTTTTGTATGTATGGAATATGTTTGTT
This sequence comes from Echinarachnius parma, assembly GCA_037951105.1. NCBI lineage: Eukaryota > Metazoa > Echinodermata > Echinoidea > Clypeasteroida > Echinarachniidae > Echinarachnius > Echinarachnius parma. The sequence goes on from JBAMJV010003081.1 coordinate 132,862, forward strand.
TCAACTGTTTTAATTAAACAAAAACAGACATATCAAATAAATTGTAAACTAGTTTTTAAAAAATTGCATCTAAAGATTAATACGCTCTTTAGAACAAAGATATATTCCCACCAAATTACATAAAAACTCTTGTGTATGAACGCATAAAGTCTATCCTTTTTTCATAAATAAAATATATATGTTTTATTTATTTATGCAGCACCTGCGCATATCTAGAGCATGCTGTATCATATAGCGATTGATCTGGGCTTCTTCAAGACTCGGTCACACATCAGCGGGTAGCGTTAACGGATGCCCGACGGAGAGTACAATTTTCAATCCGTTCCTATGCATTTCTTAATTATCCGTTCCGTGTCAGGCGATGTACGTAGTTCTATACGGCAGAATGTATTGCGCATGAAGCAATGGAGACGACTTTAACCACCAGTGGAATTGATTTTGCAAATTTTGTATTCGTCGGGCATCCGTTTACGGTATCAGATGATATGTGACCGGGCCTTTACCCAGAGGCAATAATCAACAGATGTGCCAAGATGGAAAGCTGCAGAGATAGTCATATATCCATCTTCCATTCCATTTCAGCGCTCGCAATCTCATACACTCATCCCTCACCCTCTTTCTTTCTCTCTCTGTAAGCAGGACTCGACACTCGCACTGGCCCGCTGCCAGTAAAATTGCACTTCGGGCCAGCAAAACTGCATAAAAGTCATATTTTGGTGGCCCGATTGGGCAAGCAGATTTTCAACCTAACATTAAAAAATTAGAACATGACATGCTTCATCTATAATCACAGGTTTGATCAGGAAAGAGTGATATTTTGAATCAGTTAAAAGTTTTTTCATGAAATACAACTTTCCGGGCCAGTTCACTTTTCTTTCGGGGCCATCAGAAAAGGGAAAGAAACCATTTAACTGGCCTGACCAGGCCACTGACAAAAAAGGTAAGTGTGGAGCCCTGCAGTGTAAGGCTCCATATCATTGGTTTAGAAAACGAAGGGCGCTATTAAAAAGTCACCCTTTTTTGTACTTACAGAGATGATCATGTTTAAAGTATAAAAGCCAAGTAGAAACCACATGCAGCTTTATTCTAATTTTGATAAATACAAATTTAAAAATAATTAGCATATGAAAATTTGACATCACATACAGAAGGCTAATGCCCACAAATAGTATGCCGAACTCAATATAGCTCCCTTATCACCCTTCTCATTCTCACCCAAGAATATATCCCTCTCCTGTCCATTTCAGCATTGACAAACTCCTATGCTCATCCCTCATCCTCTTTCTTTCTCCATCTATCTGTCACAATATCACCTTCTCTAGTACAGGTGCACCATTCCTTTCAACAATTTGGGCAAGAATAGTCACATTGAATTAAAAATTTTGGATTTCTCAGAATGTATACACACCACCTAACTCTCTCACCCACACATAATTACATGTATACACTCCTACCAAGGAGGTATTAGAAAGCTAGCTCCTTGCTCCTACTTCCCTTCAAATGTTTGGCAAAATCATTCATCAGTCTTCCCTATCTCTCCCTTTATCCACCCTCGTTCTCCCTTTCTGTCTTTATCTTATTATGGGCTTGACACTAGTTAGCACTTGCCTGATTGCCCGGGGGAGAGTCATAATTCGATATCGGGCAAGTAACATTTCATACATGGTCTAGTTTGGGTGCCGATTGGGCAACTCAAGTGCGAGAGTACATTGTATGTGTACATGTCATCAAAAAGTAAATGGGCAAGTGAAAATCAAGCATGTATGATTTTACTTGCACAAGTGGGCCATTAGAGGAAACAGTTAGTGTTGAGGCTTTACTTATCTCGCATTCTCTCCTCTAGTGCTACTTAATGTCTCCCTAAAAACAATTTTGAGAAAAAAAGTAATTCTTTAATTGCACTTCACTTTCAACACCACCCTTCCTTTTCTTTTCTCTCTCCCCTCCTCTCCCTCTCTCTTTGCTCAACATCCCCTCTTCTCCTATCCCTTTATCCTTACTTTCCTCTTTCTTTCCAACCAAAATATGTTTTGTAAAATACCACATGTTCCAATAACATTTCCCTTTGAGCCTACATCTCCCATTCTCTGGTTCTCTCTTAATACTTTCTCTACCTTCACGTTTCTTTCGTTCAGAATTCTGGCGATTCCGTGGTGATTTGTGGGCTCCTCGCGCCCGACTGCTGATGTGTTATGCTTGCCTGCGCACCGTGCATGAGCACATTGCTAATGAGAAGCGACCTTTTGTTTTTAGGATGTTGCTCGAAGGAGAAAAAACATACCCCCAATGACGGAAAAGACAAATAACAGATATATGAAGGATTAGGGCTATTTTTCAATGCTGTGACAAATGCCCAGTTTGATAATTACATTGTTAGAAAAGTTCAAAAATTCCCTCTAGCACATTCAAGATTATTTAGTTATTATTTATCATGCAATTTCCATAAGTCCTTATTCAATTTCAGTATGACTGCTGAATTGGTTAACCCATTAAGAATGATCTTTTATTTCAAATTGACAACAAGGAAAATGATAAACCTGAGTTATAAAACATCGTAACATTTCTTGTAGTTTGTGAATGTTGTGTAAATTATATTTTGTAAAAATGATGAAAGAAAAAAGGGAATCAAACCCAACACCAGCAGATGCTAACTGGTGCTCTAACCATTGAGCAACAAGGTTCGATCAGATTGTAAAAGTAAAAGTTGTTAAGAAAATAATACTTTTACACTTTGCAACCTTTCAGTCAAGTCATTTTGTACGAGCTCTTTTCTCTATTGTGTTGTCTCATCTCTAGACTCTTGTATTTCATCGTTACATCACGCCTGACACTTTTTCTCAAAGATGGGTGAGCTAGCAAGCGTAACATGCATTAGACCAGACAATTTTCAAATCGCCATGGCGATATTCTGCTTCCTTAGATCACGGAGAGAGATTGTGAGGGGACATGTAGGATCCGAAGAGGCCTGATGGGGTACACTTTGCAAGATGTTATGCTATAAAAACCCAACATTTGATGTCAGACTCTTGAAAGCACAAAGCAATTAACCCCTTCACCACGGGAACCGAGTGGGTTGTGTACAAATTCTATGGGGATTTCACAAACTCGTAGGGAACGGGTTAAACATTGATACATGGCATACATAAAACATTAGAAATCGGATACCATACTTCATCAAGCCTTATTCATGTTTACTTGACAATTATTACAACACCACTGATCTATTCCAACAGTTTTTCCTTCTAACTTGTTTGTGTGCGCACTAATTCTTTTGGTGACGCACACCAGCTAAACCGCACAACATCCCCTTTTTTATAAGAAACAAAAAGATCCCACTCATGATGTACGTGGTGGTATGCAATTTGTCGTAATCCACCATGCTTCTACAAGGAATACAGCCAATCGCATAGCGGGGTCGGACTGATTGGGGACACGCAAATTATTGGGGGGGGGGGCGGGGGCACACCTTACATGTTTTTTTATTGTTTATGTCAAATTATTTGCCGTCAAATTATTGCCTGCTACTGTATTTAACGTCTCCTGCATTGTATTCCCCCGTCCATTTGTTCTTGTTCACCGTAGCTTGCTGCTGTTCCCATGCACCTTCTATCCACCTGTTTATGTATGTAATTTCATGTTGAAGTACAGTAGTTGTCATTTATTTTTGCCTAGACGAAGGATCTGCCAGATTCAAAGGCTCGCGGCTACATTGACTTACATCAAATTATTGGGAGTATGTGCCCTGCGTAACTATGCCACAGAATACGGCTAATGACCGATTAGCAATTCCCCATGTCTATAATTAACTCATAAGCATGCGCTTGAGGATACTGCTAAATAGCAGTGTGTCAGTGGGGGAGAGTTAATTTCATTTTGAATTATTCATTCAATTAATTCAATTATTTAAAAAATGCTCATTTAATTTACTCTCAGTATGGAAAGCATCGATAACAGATAACAGTTCACATCATCAATTGTGTCACTGAAGGGAGTCAGAAATATATCAAAGCAAGTTAACATACTTAACATGACAATTTTGTTGCTGTTTTTCACTTTAAATCTGATAAATGATGGCTGCAATCCTGACAAAAGTACATACACCAAATGTAACTTGTTCCCTACTAGATTTTGAAATTTCCATACAGGACACACCAGGCTCCCATATAGGCAATACATGTGTTTTAAAGAAATGTCCTAATTAACAACATGTTGATGCAAGTACTCACATAATTATGAATATATGGGACAGTGTATCAACTATTGTAATCATAGCTGAGACACAAAACTCGTACATATTTTTAAAAATGATTTCAGCGACTTCTGAAAACTCCAACGACATAATATAACATCGAAAGCATGACTATTTCTCTGGTATAAAAATTAGATTGTTAGCAAGTTATAATGATATTTTCTGTGAATTGGAATTTCATAACGCAATTAGCTATTAAAGATAGTCATGTTTTTCTCCCTGCTTAGACGAATCAGGGGGAAAAAAGGAAATGGCAGTGTGAACATCACATTTTTAATAATGGAGATTTCATGACGCAGTGAGTAACTCTGCTAAGGTAGTCATACTGTAAGCTACAGGTTGCTCATTTTCTCCCTGATTAGATGACTGATTCAATTACGATGGTGATGATGATGCATTTACCACATTGCCATGGTATCGCAAATGCGTGAGAAGAGGTGCTGCCATATATACATGTACACGTATCATCGGATGAGAATAAGAAGGGCGTTGAGTTGTTGTTGTTGTTGTTGTTTTTTTTTTTGGGGGGGGGGGGCGAAATTGAGTTATGCATTCCATCTTGTAGGTCTGACCTTCTCTATGTGATGCTATTTTTAAAAATAGATAATAGCTATCATAATTTGGGAAATATTTATAAAACATAAAGGAGGGCTACATTTGGTTTCTACATGTCTTTCATGATTATCTCTAAAGTACATCAAGTGACTTACCCCGTTGCTTACGGGAACCGGGTGGGCTATGTAGAAAGTCTTTGGGAGTTTCAGAATCTCGAAGGAGCATTCTCTTTCTCGCCCGACAATATATGATTGTCTTTCAAATTCAATCATTACCCCATTCAAGAACTAGTTCTGAACATAATCTGACTGCTGGGGTCTGTGAAGAGTGCATGAATATAGCCAAATCAAAATAATCTTGAACATGTTGAACCATGCACGGTCTACTGTATTACATGAGCAGCTCAAATATTCCTTTCTATTCCAATTGTGAAATGCTCATACATTCATTACCCATCTTCACCATAAAACCCAAGTGTATAAAGAGGGTTAACACATTCAGGACTCATTGATTTTGCTATAACATGTATTCTTCATAGACCCTAACCTGAGTATTTTGGGGACCAGTCCTGAATGGGTTAACAAGCTGGGTGATTCAGAGATGGGAGATGGGAGATGTGGAGGATCGGTTTTCAATTGCCAATCTAAGTTGGATTACTTGTGCAAATGAAAGGCCGACATCTGGGATAAGAACATGAACATGAACATGCACAGACATGTACAAAATTACATGTGAGGTAAAAGGACTGACAATGAAATACATGTAGGTTTCAACTATTAAGTGCATACTTGTGAATCACATATATTTATTGATTAAGGACTTTCTTTCCCCACTCATACATTCCTTTTAGATGTATTTTGCTTCTTTAGAGAAGCAAGACAATTTCAAGAGAACTTCATTTATATCCATAAATGGGGATTATGTGATGGACCAAAAAACCTTTTTTGATTGCATTTTGAGCATAAAATCAGTGGGCAGAGCTGGTAGAACATTTACCTGCCAACACTTCTTGTATAACATATTACAAATCAAATGTTCTATAATGAAACATATATGTTCCAGTTGCATACAGAACATTGCAGTTACCAAGCCAGAGCATGTGTACTGTAGGCTACAGGACGGGACTTGTGTATAGTGATCTGAGAAGAATTGCAAGAAGAATTACTAGTCACAATTTAGCAGGTTGGAAAATGAGCAAATGTAGAAACTAAAAGAGAAGAAAAAAAGGCACATCTTCCATGAGATGCCAGAGGGTTATCCTTATCTTGCTATCATAGTCATGTGACCTAATCTTGCTTTCATAGTCATGTGACCTAATCTTGTTTTCATAGTCATGTGACCTTTAAACCTAATCTTACTTTCATAGTCATGTGACCTATAAACCCTTCAGAACTGGTCCTGGAAATACTTGGGCAGGGGTCTATGGAGAATACGTGTTATAGCAAAATCAATCAGTCCTGACAGGGTTAAACCTAATCTTGGTTTCATAGTCATGTGACCTTTAAAAAGACATGGCTATGCTTCCTCAAAAGCCATTAAAGAGCCTGCCACCTCTTGTTTGATAAAGGCCAAGTGAGTACTGCTGGGTAAACACTGTAAAGGCTGGAAGCACAGAAGAGGTAGTGTTAGCATGGTACAATCCATGGTGTTATTTAGCTTCCAGTGTGTTTATACTATGTACAGCGGTATTTTCCCAAAATGGGTGCGTTTAACCCCTTGTCTACGGGAACCTTGTGTTCGGGTTATTTAGCTTCCAGTGTGTTTATACTGCCGTATTTGCTGGTGTATTAACCGCACGTTTTTACTTACAGATGAACTTGCAAAAAGGGGGGAGCGGTTAATACACAGAGATAGAAAAACATATTTCATGAAAATACCACATATGGCTATAATATCAGTTTATGTGGAGTAAAAAGCTTGATTGGCTTTTCTGCTGTAAAATATGTTCCAATTATACAAGTATGTGACTTGTGTTGCTATTGTGCACTAAAATTTACAAAAGTTATAGGGGAGAGCATGGGATATGTGTATAATTTGATTATGTTGCAAAGATTCCCAGAACAGTTTTGTCATCTACAAAATGTTTTTTTCCCCTTCAATGACAACACAAAGTTGGGGGTGCAGTTAATACACAGGTGCGGTTTATACACCGGCAAATACGGTATGTACAGTGGTATTTTCCCAAAAGGGAAACTGGTGGGATACATACAAAGTCCATAAAGATTTCAGAATCTCAAAGGGAACAGGTTAACCTGTTGGGAAACATATCTCATTGTTGCTATAAACTAGCGTTTACTGAAGCTGCAAAAGGCTAATGTTCACGGAACTAATTACGTTATCTGGAACATGGGTTGTCTCCAAGCAACAGCAGTTAGATAAACATGGCTAGGCTTTGAAGCCACATGTATAAAAAAGCAAATGGATTCAGCTAATCAAGTAAACACTTTCGCTACACTAACTTTCTCGAAAGCCTGCGTAATTCGTAAACTGCAATGGATTCAGCTTGGTGGAAAGTATCCGTAATCATGTGCAACAAGCAGAATGGTAAAAAAAACACCATTTTGACACGATACATCCATTTTTGATAAAGTATGCCAAGTTTGATATCCACAACATTCATCAAACTGCAATGGATTCAGCTAATCAAGCTAACTTTCTGGAAAGCATGTGCAATCATGCAACAAGCAGAATGGTGATACACTTAATGGAATTTCTCCTCAAATGAACACCATTTTGATAAGATACGTACATTTTGGTAACATGCGCCAAGTTCGATATCCACAATATAGATCAAACTGCAAATGTATTCAGCCAATCAAGTTAACACTTTGCTAGATTAAATTTCTGGAAAGAATGCGTAATTATGCAACAAGCAGAATTACAAACAATGTAACAGTTCTATCTCCCCAAATTAGCACCTGTTTATTCAGTTACATAAATTTTTGATAAAGTTCAATATCCACAATACACATCAAACAGTATATGGATTCAGCTCATAAAGTTAACACTTACACTTACATTTGTACTAGACTGATTTTCTGGCAAAACATGTGTAATCGTGCAACAAAAGATTTTTGATATCAATTTCGGATAAGGTTCCCGAAGTCTGATATTTCCATCTTACATCAGAGGTTGTTCTATTTTACCTTCTACTTGGTACTTTTGATTATGTTCTCTACACATCAACACAGAATTTCATTCAATTACTTCTAACATTTGCCCTCTGGGCAAGGAAGGAGCATCTTTCAAAGTCAATCGCAGTACAGGCTTATCCCATTCATCGCGTACAGCATGGATGCTGCCATTTTATTTTGTGAAACCCGGATTTTGAATTGTTTGTGCTAGAATGTGATGTTATTCCAAAACAAATATGGTATTTTACCTAAAAATTACAGCATTTTTTATCAATTTAATCTAAGGATACAAAGAATGTCATCCCTATCATACATGATCATTGTACATCAAACACTAGATGGATTTATAGCCAATCATTAGCCCTTTTAGTTGACTGGCTTCACGGTAAGCAGAATTATTAACAAATTTCATGGTATTTCTCCTAAAAATCATAACATTTTGAAAGGTTCACCGAGTATGAATAAACTGAAAGGGGTTTGATCCCAGTCATATACAGTACATCAACATGAAAAAGGATTTAGCTAATCATGAGCACTTTTAGTTGACTGGGCCCCCGGTGAGGCATGCGTAATCGTGCAACAAGCATGAGAGAATTCAAAAGGCAGATGCTACGGAAGCAATCCTGTCAAGAAGACAGGTGAAATTTACCCAGTGCTATCCGTTTCAGGAAATTTGCCCATCGCAGAGGTACAACAGTATGCATCCCCGATTAACCTGTTCAATTAACCCCTTGAAAGCTGTATTGAATGTCAAGAATCCACTTGACTCAGTTCTTCAGACAAGTTTACATTAATAGCTTTATTCACCAGTTCATCTACAACAAACAGAAAGAAGTTGAGCCTAGTAAGAAGTCTGTGTGCCTACACATTTCGTTCCATGCTTAATACAAATACAACAGGGTATGTGAGAACCACTAGTTTTTCTTTTAATTAATAGTGTATTTTGATTACATTCCTTTATCATATCTTTGAAATTGGCATTTATAACCATTATGAAACATATCAACCACTGATTTGTAAAGTGTATATTATGCATAATAATAACTAGTGCAATGTGTCTATGAATGTGCATCAGACAAGAGGTGCATCACCACATCTACATCTATAGGTTAAGCTTCCAGTCGAGCTTTCAATAATAGCATTAGGCTCATATCCACGTAGGGAACCAATACCCCCAAATAATCCTTTGAGTAATCTATTCCACCATCAACTGTAGACATCATATATGTCTCCCAAAATGTTGTATTCAAAATGTATAATCACAACTAATGCAAACAAACATGCATGTGTCTGCAGATCAGACTTGTTCCTTTTTCAATAAGTTCCTAGTTCCTAGACAATAAATATAGTCTTCTTCTGCAAACCCATGGCCATGAGCACATAATTTAGTATGATGATCAGTTTTCAATTATAAAACATTTTTTCTGGAAACCTATTATCTGAACTTTTGGGTAATAAACTATATAAACTCTTATATACTACAAAATAATTTTTGGTTGGTGGTTCCCTTTAAGCTTCCAGTCGAGCTTTTGATAATAGCATTAGGCTCATATCCACGTAGGCAGCTCAAAAATAGAAAGCCGCATCACTCTGGCTTTCTCAGGCCTCACCTGAAGTCTCGTCAATTTGTGCATCCAACGTCCTTTCCGCCACTGGACACTAAATCAAATTTCTTAACCGATTCCACCCTAGATAATACCTAATGTTCAATAGATAACGAGAGATGCACAAAAAGAGAAATCCTGTCTCAAGCATTAATTCAAATTTTATAATTTTTTACACATGTCAACAAAGTTACTAGACCCCTTTTAATAGTGAGATATAGCACAACTATACATTTTGCTTCTCAAGCCTTGCTTTAAGTCTCGTCAATTTGTGCATCCGACAACCTTTCCGGCACTGGACACTATTTCACTAATTCAAATTTCTTAACCAATTCCATCCTAGATTGTAATATCATGAGGTAACACCCAGGGTTCAATAGGTACAGATAAGCGAGATATCACAAAAATGGAATTTTACTTTCTCAAGCACTAATTCAAATTTCTTAACCATTTCCATCATGGATACTACCCAAGATTAAATAACAATAGATATAAGAAAATATATATAAAGCTCAAGGCTCATTATTAACCTGTTCCCTTTGAGATTCTGAAATATCCATAGACTTTGTACACAACACACCCGGTTCCCATAGTCAAGGGGTTAACAGATTTGAGTAAGATCAATTTAGGAAATTTAAGTAGATTATAATTTTCATTCAGTTAATACCAAAGGTTCAATAAGTGAGATAGCACAAAAAATGACATGTTGCTTTATCAAGCTTTGTATAACTCTGGTAAATTAGTGCATCCCTACAGGAAAGCAGCATTACTTCATATTTCATGTTAAAAGGAAATCGGTAACTTTTACCAAATTAATCAAAGTTATTATGAACATCCATGAGTAAATGTATTAGATAGCACAAAAATAGAATTGCTTTCTCAAGCATCGCTCTACGTCCTGTCAATTTGTGCATACATAACAGAAAAGGGTATTACTTGTTAAAAGGAAATCAGTAACTTTGATCAAATCAATCACAGTTAATGGCCCGTATTTACAAAGGAGGTTTGTAGGAGGTTTGTACAAACCATGGTTTGACCAAGGTTTACATCTATGGAATGCCATTTGTAAACTGATGGAGAAGGAATGTAAACTCGGTACTTGTTAACAATGTTGATTTACAATTTATGGTATGCGAGCAGCATTCCATAGATGTAAACCATCGTCAAACCATGGTTTTTACAAACCTCCTACAAACCTCCTTTGTGAATACGGGCCAATATGAACATTTATTATCAACATACGTCCAGCATAAGATAGCACAAAAATAGAAATGCTTTCTCCAGCTTTGCTTGAAATCAGTTTGTTCATCCTTGCAAAAAAGGAGCTTTATTTAATTTTCTTGAAGGGAATGGGTAACTCGGGACCAAATTGACCATAATTATTAGGAACTGAATCTGCTTCTGTGTGTGGCTGTTTTTCTCTTATTATAAATAGAAGAATGGTTCAGTTTGCTGTGCAATTTCTCCTTCATTAAGATATTCAAAAGTCAATTTAAAAAAGGGGAATTACAGGCAAACCACACATCAATAAATTAAAAGTACTTTCACATAGAATTTAAAGAAAGAAAGAAAGCCACTCATAAACAGTTTTCAAGTATCTCTTTGAAATCTCTTTAAGGTCTACAATAATGAACTGCATGGTTCCCATTAAAACTCTCAGATAAGTGCATGTTTTTCAGGGAGAGGGGAGTCCATTGAACCCTCTGTTTTCTTTCATAATAATGTGAAGGGTTAGCCTAAAGAGATAGTATTTTGTTTATTTTGCATTTTTTTCTTCAGATATATGCATGATTTATGAACTAATATGCCATCACCATGTTCTAAGTTCTACCTAATTAATTTGCAATGGATGAGCCCATATGGAATTCTATTGGAATTCTATGGAAAATATATCACTTGATAATACCGGTCATTGAATGCAGTACATAATGTGATACGGCCAGTGTCATCAATATTGCCTGACAATTGTGACGCAAATCCAGCTGTAACGGTATTAACTCGTTCCCTACTATTTGCAATGTTGCTATCCCCATCTATAGAGGTAATACAGGGCCCATCGGGTTCTTGTAGACATTGGGATAATATACCATCATATTCAAATACAAATTTTCTTTTGGAAATGTCTCCAATGAGTCATATATATTTATTGATTTATTTGTTTATTTGGTCATTGTGGTTATGAAATGGCAGTACACATGACAGGGCCGCTGTCATTTGGATAAGATTTTAGAATCAAGAATAACAAAGTCCTGCATAAGCATGTGACTTTGGATCATCAAATAAGTAATGACATATTTTGATAATTGAAAGAGGTAAACTATTTTAATCAATATTAATTACCCGTAGCTAGTACTGTCCAAATTTGACCAGTGCACAATTAAACAAAACACAAACAGCAATCTACAAGATACAAATGCAATCCTGGAGCCCAAATTAATGCAGCTGTTTGCTGAATAATCAATAATATTACATCAAATATAAATCCATAAGACATCAACATCCATACTCTACGAGGCTAACATAAATCCAAATGAATATTAGACACAAAAGCAATGTCCTTGTACATCAGATTATTTATTCTCTATTGTTGCAAATTTCACTACAGCCCCATCTATAGGTTCTGCAGTTAGGTTTGTCATTAACATTTGTGAAAGGTCAATATTGTGTGGATCTAGATTGTTATGAGACCAAGGCAACCTCGCTTCAAGCTGTCACCAACAATCAGCTTCATAGCTTATCCCATCCAATCCCACTTGTTGAAGCAAAGCTCATTCTCAGTTCTCTCAGTTGCTTTAAACCCTCTCAGTGCCAAATCATATGAGAAGTCTGGGTTGCTAAAACCATTTCATTCAACACTTATCTATAGATTGTTTGCACTAAGGAACAGATCAACAGATCAATGTTAAAATGTACAAGCTGTGCCAAGAATTGACCATGGCAAACATAAAGTTAATAAATATATGCCTCGCTTGCAGCAACCTCTACCAAAATTGATTGTGACTGGTGATCTTCAAATGAATAAAATACACATCCTTAAAATGACAAAGTAACAAGATAAAAGAATTACTAATAAATATGCTTGTTAAACCCTTTTTGTGTAGGTTACAAGTTGTTAGTTTCACTACAGTCCCACACATAGCTATAGCCGTTGTCTTCTTATTAGCATACATGTGTGGAAGGTCAATACTGAGCAGATGGTAATGAAACACAGGCAGCCTTGCTTTAAGCCGTCACTAACAATCAACCACGCCGTGTATTCATCTCATCCTTAAATCCCTAAGCAAAGCCGACCCATCTCGGATTCTAACTCGGTATGAACAGAGAGCTGAAATGAGAATTGATTGCAATTGGTGGCCTTTGAATGATATTGTGTGTTTGGGGAAGTGGGGGGCAGGGGGGGGGGGGATTTGTATGACCTGACTTGTTACAAGCAAAATTGATTCTTAGGCTCAGTAATGTAACCTTGTAATCTTGGAAATATAACCAGAGTCCATTCAATTATTGAGAGAGATAGAGAGAGAGAGAGAGTAGGGGGGGGGGGGGGGCATCTGACTTGTTGAAAACAAAATTGAGCATTGGAAAATATTTGATTGCTACAGGTGGTCTTCAAATGACAATTGCGCAGCCAAGGTTGATCAAGACATGAAGAGGGGGGGGGGGGGAGGGGTGGGGGTGGGGGGGGGGGGGGGGAGGAGGGGGGCATGGGGGCAATTTTCCTTAAAAGAGAGGAGGGAAACCTGTAATGTATTTCTTTATTTATTAGTTGCTCCTACAATGGAGGTGGGCAGGTGCGATGGAATCACACAAGTTACCTCCCTCTCCCTCATCACTGTTTTGCCATCGTTCTCAGATTTCCAAGAAAAACTAAGCAATCTGTATATGTCTCAATCGTGAGCATCTCGTTGATACTGGCCCCACAGGCAATGATGCATTATCTAGTAATCATAGATGCGCACTTCTGAAAGATGTCCTCAATGGTCCACTGCCATTTCATGAATAGGTGACTTTGTTTTAATGTCTTTAATAATATATCTTATCTTTCATAGGAAGGAAGCCAAAGTAAAATATTTTGTAGATAATGTTGTATACATACAATTATTATTCCAGCTACTAGGGGTGGGGCTGGGAGTCATACTTAACCTCCCTTTCCCTCATTGATAAACCATTGCTCTCAGGTTTCCAAGAAAAGCTATGAAATCTGTTTGCTTCAGTTAATAATGGCACACAGGCAATAATACCTTATCTGGTAATCATAGATGCGCACTTCTGAAAGATGTCCTCAATGGTGAAATGCAATTTCATGAACAAATGAATAGACACTATATGTTTTTACATGTCTTGTCTTTCATAAAGAATTGAAATATATATTTTACATACATGTATTACACAATTATAATGAACAAAATTACGGAAAAATGGGCTTCCACAGAAATCACAAGACTTCCAGATAGCTAGTCAGGTGCTCTATTTTTGGAAATACATGTAGTGACATTTATAATTCAAGCTCCATGTCTGCATTGTTCTAACTTCTTGTACTGTAGATGTTATCACATTCATATGCGTAGTATCAGACATAAAAACTGTTTAATTTATTTTTACATCCTTTCCTATGAGGCCTTATTATCAAAACAGTTTCATCATCAGAAAGCTTCGGTCAATAAAAAAGCTCTTTAGTCATGTAGCAGCACTTTTCTTCCTTGAGACAAAAATGATTAAAACCGCACATTTAAAATGACATTAAAGAAGGATTAAAATAGAAGAAAATCATTCTTCCTGGAATTAAGACAAGTAAATTTGTTTCTTTATTTGACAATCTTTAAAAACAATATTTAAAGACAATCATCAGACAAGTTCTCAGATAGGAGCATTTTCTCTATACAAAGTAAACAAGTCCATTTTAGATGTTTATCCCAACTTCTTGAGGGGATTTGGTAAACGTAAGAAGATGAACACAATCGATCGACAGGATGGGGTGATGGATCGTCCATTAGACAGGGCTAGATTTTCTGCATGCGGTGTAAATATTTGCTAAGTCTCCACTCTCCAGCCGAGTGAGAAAGGAGTTCATAAACTGTGCGGTGCAGTGCGGGCAATGCTTTATCCTTACATTTAACCCACTGCATCCTATATATAGTTTCAGTTATTTTATTTCCAAAGGGTTTATAACACATCACATACCAGGTTAGTCAATGGGTTAACAGCAATTTCAATGCAATTGAAAGATTATCCGATTGTCATCTGTAATGCTAGAATTTTCTTTTCTTAATGGCCCAGTAAAATAGAGACTTGAATCAAAAATTAAAAAGTAAACAATTTCATTGAAATATGTATTGGTGGGTTCAGGCTCATTTCATGTATGTTTAAAGACTCTTACATAACCATATAATCCAACCCAATAAAATCTAGCCTAATCTAATCTTACATAATCTAATCCAATTTAATCTAATCTTATCCAATCTAATCTAATCCAATCTCATCTAATCTAATCTAATCTAATCTAATCTAATCTAATCTAATCCAATCTGATATAATCTGACAATGCGTTCACATCTACTGAAGATAGGCTGGTCTGTCTTGATCAGATAAAAGGGGTCTAGTAACATTGTCAAAATCCATATAAAACTAAAAGAACTCTTGCAGTGCTCACATACCTTGTTGTATTTGTTAGATAGATGCAATAGATGCATGGAACAGGTTTCAGTGTTCCAAATTTCTCTTTTGTCATAAAGCTATTTATATATGACTGATGTCAAAGTTAATGCAATGAGTTAGCAAATATCACTTTGCATAAAATTTTGCTCATTCATTCATTTATGGAATTTTCACACAACATATCATCAGTCTGTATTACAAATTCTATCAACCCATCATCAGTTTTTCCACATGTAAACAAAGTTACTAGATCCCTTTAAGCACTTCCAATCTCCCACTATACATATTTATGTTCTCAAGTGCATGTTGGCTCCAAAGACAATGATGGATCTTTCGAAAATAGAACAAGGCCTCGGTGGCCCATCTCAGGGTCCCCTTGGTGCCAATTTGATGGATTTACTAGCAATAAGATGGATTTACTCTCCGCTACGTCAGAATAACTAAAGACAGAGGAAACAACAAGGGCAATGGAACATTGGTAAGCGCAGAGAGAATTCCAAATGAGAATTAACTCCTTGAGTGCCAGTGTCGCACATTTGTACCACAGAATACACACAAATGCCATAGAGCTGTAAAATCCCTGGTACTCTGAGTGCTAACCCATTGCCTACGGGAACACGGTGGGCCCTGTGTTCCCACAAAATGAATATGCACACATGCACCACCCTCATTTCCACAACAAGTGGGGATTTTTTCCAACCATTTTCACAGTCAACCATTAAAAGGAAACTGATACTCAGTATGAAATGTTCAATAGCAAGTATAGTTTTACTGCATAATTTGGACAACTAATTTAATCATCATTAAAATGAAAATTGAACATCTTCATGATGGGTTGCACTTTAGAGGTCTAAATGCTTTTATTTGTCTTTCTAAAATGAGCAATGTCCGTCCATTAAAAAAAAATTGTATTCACAGGGTTATATTTATTTCTTTAACAAAATATAATTATTGTTTTTTTTTCTGTGAATATTTTCCTTGATAAAATTCTCAGGATGTTTTTTTTAACAAACATCATTTAATAGAAAGCCTTGCAGGCAGACAAGCAAAATTTACTAATCACCAATTACCCAGAATAAGTATGTGTTACTCGGAAAAAAGTTACAAGGCCAGCCGCTATGAAAATTAGCCAAATTGCTTTAGCCCATTCCCGTCCTATATCAATCAAGTAAATTAAATGGTTACTGCCCAGAAATGTAAAATATTCATTAAACATTAGCAAGGAAAAATTGGGCTTTTTGCCAGGAAACGAACCCAAGACCATGGATTGCTAGACCGGCGCTCTTACCATTGAGCCACAAGTTATGGTAGTATTTCCCAGATACCCATTTAAAAAAATGAAAACATGGCCAATGACTGAGGTCCTTTTCTGTATACACTGAATGAAGTGGGTGCCTTTAACCTATTCCTACAAGATATTGCAAACCCCAAAGTGTACATACAGAGCCCAGCGGGTTCCAGTTGGCAATGGGTTAATAAAACGTCATGTACGAGGCCAGTTTACATGAAAACAAGCACACTCGCAGCTACAGGTATCAGGACCTTTTCTATCCTTGGGTGTAATGCTTGTAATCACAACTCAAAGACAATACAATTTCCAATGCAAACCAGGCCAATGGTTTTAGCCTTTTCTGTCCTGACTGGTTAAACAATTATGAAAAACAGTTATTGTAAATAACTGTTTTTTGTTGTTGTGTTCATCAGTTTTGTTTGTAAGTTTACAATTCATAAGTATCAATAATTACTATATTTTTGTACCATGATCATTACCATGATTTTTATCCTACGGGAAAAAAGCCCTCTTTTACCCCCCCCCCCCCCCCCCCCCCCCCCATTTAGGATGCTCATGGCTCCACCAGAGGAACTGGATACAGGGAGTGCTACGTAAGTGTGTACATTAACTCAAATACACACGTGTATGTATCATAACAGTTCTGTTGTAGAGCTTTATGCAGCCCAAGGCAAAAGCATTTAGGAAAGATGGTACCATTATTGTTGCTGCTACTGTAATTGCACAAAGCATGCAACATGCTCATAACAATTGACATAGTCTGTATGCAGGCCGGGATGCCCTTGCATCCCACTCATCAACTTTATTTTGTCATTAATTTTAACAAATATATAGGGAAAGCCTGAATTAGCAATGCAGCCTAGAAATGCAAAAGGACTTTTCATTTTGGGTAATGGTATACTTGGGGATACACCATTCACATACATTTCCATTGATTGAAATGCTTATTATCTATTTGTGTGCAACTTATAATATAATTTTCCCATTACCCAATGAGAGACAATGACATTTTTTTTGGGTATATGATGACACACACAGTACCCCGGGGTACCGTTGTACCCCGGTATCCCGCGTTGTGTAGCGCCATCTTGTGTCCACTCGAAGTACAACCGTATTGCGTTGTGCATGCAGTGCAGCGCGATTGTATGCACGCTATACCTACAGTACAGCCCTAAAAATTAAATTAAAAATTAAACAAAATGGCGGATTTTCGTCTGGTAACCCAGGGTACCGTTTATGTCATCTTGAATTAATCTGTGAAAGATGATTTGATTTTGATATTAACGTGTGTATCACACATTTTGTAAAATATTCCCCAGCCATGAGAATTTTCCCATGTACATATTTGTTTCAGAAAGGTGGATGTTGACATAATTAGACGTCTTTATTTATAGAGTTTTAACAAAATATATTCATTTACATGAATAGATGGTGTACCCTGTAGCACAGAGATCTAGTTGTCATTGGGTTCAACCAAACGTCTGTTAATCCATAGATGACATGTACATACATGTATTTGTTTCAGAAAGGTGGATGTTGACATATATAATTAGACATCTCCTAAGTACTATTTGTATCCAGTTCATTAGCCAGGGAGGTAAATAGCCCCCATTAGTCTAATTGGAACTGTAATTAGCGCAAATCGCTCAGACATCAACCCAATATACCTACATTTTAAACATTTGGATGTCAATAAATATATATGAGATATAAATAGTGGTGTCTTTAGCCGCAATATCTAATGAATCCATTTGTAAGGAAAGCACAATTACATTATCAATTAATGATGATGAATTGTGTTTCCAATTATTAGGGAGGAATTAAAGGGATCTAACAGCTTTTGTTGAATTGACCAAACTCACTTGCATGTTCCATGGTTCTTTCATGCCAAGTTGTTTTCCTCTTACTAATAGAAGGATGGAACCAGCTCTGTTATTTTTCTTCAAAATTCTCTCTTCATTATTGAGATATTCATGATAGAATTTGACAGAAAATCTGAGGGGTCCGTTCAACTACAGTATGTACTTCAAGTATCTTCAGTTTGGAGCAGAAGACATCTACAGATGGATGAGTATGAATGTTTAGAGGCAACATGTCCCATGGGGGTGTTTCACAAAGATTCCAAGTTGAACTTAACTCTAAGTTGGACCTAACACTAATTATGGAAAGCCATTTGTAGCCTGGGAATGATAACAACAAATATAACTGATTTGATCAAACTTTATGCCTTTTTTACAAAGAAACTAACAGCTTTCAGTAATAGTTAGGTCCGACTTAGTTAAGTTTAACTTTGAATCTTTGTGAAACACCCCCAGGACTGTGTAGCCAATGAGAGTAGGCTGGGTCTGGAAGGAATGTGCACAAACGATAGTTATGTGGCTACGGTCAAAGGAAGTAAAGTTGGGTGTATGGATTAAAGATAAATGGATAGGAAAGATCAAAGAAAAACACACAAACAGATTATTGCTCTTACCAGAACATGAGGTATGCATCGTTATCCATGGCCTCTGTCCCAGCACTTACAACATCGTCCGTACAGTTGATATCAAAACTCGAAATTGAGGTCCCTTCAATACCTGTGATTTAGAAATAAAGATAGGATAAGAATAATAATATTTCAAATTTCAAATTCATTTATTTTCCACAACTGGAATAAATATAGCAGGTTCAAATGAAAAAGAAAAGGAATGTTCTTATGTTAATGAAGACTTAACAAGGCAAACATTTTAAAAACATTTTTTAAACAGATGCAGCAGATTTTCAACATCATTTTCCCTATCTAAGCCTATCTATCTATCGGACTGTTCCTGACCTATCCTCCACATTTTGGAGACAGTTCTACCAATCTAACATAAATTAGAATTTCTTCTCTGCTATAATAAGTTAAAACAAATATTTGAAAATACCCTATGTAATATTGAAAATGAAAACTTACAGGTAAAATATGGATTTAATTTTTCTTCTACCCTTTTAAAACTGAATATGAACATGCCCCCTTTTCTTTTTCCTACAATACTATCCCCACATTCCGCACATACAACATCTGGGCTAATAATAACAGTTAGCTCAGCTCTGATACAGCAAGATTGGATAATGCCCACAGATATTCCATGTAAAGATTTTATAATGAAAACCAAAAGACACAAATCTTGCAAAGTATGGAATTTAAAATGTTCTTCTATTCGTTTTAAATCTAAATGTCAACATGCCCCATTTACTTTTGCTTGCAATACTTGACCCTATCTCCACATTCTGTAGGCACGACCACTGAGCTTATGGGAATTATTACTTTTTTGGTTAATTAGCATTTTAAAACTTTTTCGCTACTCCTGGGCCCCGTTGCAGAAAGAGATACAATCGATTGTGAGTTTGTCAGATTGTTAGAAAATGTGCGCGTTTCAACCAATCAGATTTACGCATTGAGAACACATGATCTGACTTACAAATAATTGTAACTCACAATCCATTGCATCTCTTTCTGCAACGGTGCCTTTATCTAGTATTTAATGTTTGTCTTTCCCATATCTATACTAGATATGAACATCCACCTTTCTTTTCCCCACTCTGGTGAACCTTTTTTTTCATTTTGCAGGCACTAAAACTGAGCTAACAGGATTTCCTTTCAACTTTGATGTGGCAAGTTCAGATAAAATACAGAAATATCCCAAAGTATGATTGACTAATGGAATATAACAGACGAGAACAGTTTGGATTTTGCACTGAACATGAACATGCTCCCTTTTCTACTACCACACCATACTTGACCTATCTACACATTCCGTAGGCAATATCACTAACCTAATGGGAATTACAACTTCAAATGGGATCCCCAAACAATTTTGATTTTTACACTGAACATGAACACAAACGGGCTCCCTTTATTTCTACCACACCATACTTGACCTATCGCCACATTCTCTAGACACTGCCACTGAGCTAATGGAAATTACACTTCAAATGGGATCCCTGAACAATTTGGATTTTTACACAGAACATGAACACAAACGGGCTCCCCTTACTTCTACCATACATACTATATTTGACCTATCGCCACATTTTCTAGTCCCGACCGCTGAGCTAATGGGAATTACAATTTCAGATGGGATCTCTCGGAAAGCTGCGGGAGGGAAAATTCTATTTGTTCTAAACCCGTACACGACAACTGTACAAATAGAAGTCTGTATTGGGTGTCAACTTTTGTCTCAATTCACCACATGTTCAAACACTCGTCCATTTCTTCTCCTCCCCTGAATTACATTTCTTTGCCTCTCCAGCCCCTCTAAGATTCCCCTTTCTTACCACTTAAATATCTCTAGATACGTCTGCTGTTGCTAAGCAATGTCTCAATCCACAATTGCTGCTCTCTACCCAGGTGTATAAATGGGTACCATGGTCGGGTGTTAATTAGCCTTAGCGCCATCATCAGTGGCAGCTCGGCTAGTATGCTCCCCGGGGAGTTGAGTAAAAAAGCAATATCATTGTGTGGGTTTGAAATGTACCTGATGACCATGGGTAATAATAATTAAATAATTATTTAAGCGCAGTAGAGTATATATATTTATAGTAGCTGTGCTTTATAAATGTTCATATTATTATTATCAAATAACATTTCATATTTTGTGTCACCTTCTGTCTCACTTCAACACATCATGCTCAAACACTTTTCCTGTTCCTTCTTCACCCCCGAATTACATTCCCTTTTTTCCCTACCCACCTCCTCTAAAGATTTTCTTTCCACCCCTTAACTATCTTTGTATCTGTTATTACTAAGTGATGTCTTAATCCATATTTCTACATTTGCACTTGAGCATTAGCAAATAGTATTCCATATTTTGTAAAACCTTGTGTCTCACTGCACTACATGTTCAAACACTTTTCCTTTTCTTTCTCCACCCCCAAAGTACATTTCTTTTCCCCTATCCAACCCCTCTAAAGATTTCCTTTCTCCCCACTTTACCCCTCAAATATCTTTTTTGTATGCCTGACATTAGGCAATGTCTCAATCCATACTTACATTTGTACTTGAGTATTCCATATTTTGTGTTACCTTCTTCTCAATCCCTAAAATGATTGTTTCTCCTTCCAATATATTTTATTTATGATGTTGTTCAGTAACATTTCTTGTTTTCAAATCTACATCATGTTAAATCATTTTCTTTCCTTCTCCATTTAACCCATTTAGGACTATTTTAATTTTCTACAACATGCTTTCTTCAAAGACCCCAGCCCAGATATTTTTGGACCAGTTCTTAAAGGATTCACTTTTTTTCTCTTTTTTCCCTCCCTACTCCCCTACTGTATTCCTTGTTTCATGTTTGCTGTTGCTAAGCAATCACTTCTATATATATTTTATTATCAAAACAAAAAACTTTTACACAGTTCATTCTGTTTAATAAAACTAGTGACATGTTCATCTAAAGTTGTCTAGAGATGCCAATTCCTCCGAATGTTCAAGTCTTCACTGAAAGCAAAGACAATTAATTGAATATAAGTGTTTCACGGTGCAGTCAATGTGCAGCCCAAACGATGACAAATCAGGCAGAAATTAATAAACCAAGCCAGAGGAAGGTGCCAGGAGAAATCACCCTAGAAATTAAATGTTAATCAAGACAAATTATGTTTTGTTATGAGGCAGGCAAATCATGCGGCACAAATCCAATTGTCGAACCAATCATTAAAAGGTTAATGATCAATTTCTGCATGCCTCTTTTTTTTCGAGTTCCATTTTTTTCACCATTTTCCCAGTTTTGTTTCTTCAGGGTGGAGGGGGCAAGTAGGGGGTACAAACATATTAAAATTATCTTTACAATTGTGTTCTAAAATATTTCTTATTATGGATGGTTTGCTTCATTACTTTTTGTTATGATTCCTATTAACCCCTTCCCGTTCAAGTAATCAAATTCAGTTTCAATATTTTGACTTTGTATAGACCTTTTTTATTTGTCCTTTTGAATTACAGGACAAAGTATGTTATCCACATTTGTAAAAACTATATCAAGTTACATAACTCATGAGAAAAAAAAATACATACAAATATGTATGGCATACATCTAGCCAAAGTGTACACTCACACACACCTACTTGAATGGTTCATTGTTCAAGTATAATGCCGTTACAAGTGGCAATTTAAATGCTGCTAATTTTCCCCTTTCACAGCATAATGACCCTGTTGAAAGCCTCTTTTACCTTGTCAAAATGGCAATAAACCTGTGATTTATAGGGCGATAGTATGAAAGCGTGCAACAAATTAGCGAGTGTAAAACAGCCGGGGTAGAAGAGCGTTTATAATAAAACCAGCAATTGTATAAAGGCAGCAATCAAATGTCGTGCTTCAGAAAAATGGCAATGTGAATCGTGTTTCATCATAAATGGAAAGTGGAAAACATCACTTATAATTTTAAAATATAAGCTTAATTTATAATAATATCATCAATTGTCAGAAAGCAATCAAAAGCCCCCGCATGCGAGCAGAAAGCGTGACACTAAAAATGCTCATTATACGTAAACCAACCATAATTTACAAATGTAAGCTATAATTACAAAAGCGCCATGATTTCAACTTTTCTGTTTTGCTTGTTTATATATTATAACAGCAATTTTCACAAAGCAATCAAACACCCCACCTGCAAATGCTAAGTTTAGTATGACGTTGAAAATTCTCACTAAACTTGATTGCAAAAGTTTTATTACAAATGTCTGCGGTAAAAGTAAAATGTTGCTTGTAAGTATCGGTTTCCATGGTGGTGTATATAATACGTGTGGTTTACGGGTACACCATGTGAGATGGGTGGATTGGTAAGCCCTGAAAAGGACTATGGTAGTCCTAGAAAGGACTGTTGGTGTAGTTCTGAAAAGAACTGTTGGTATTCTTTCTAGGAGAGTTCTAAAAAGAACTGTTGGTAGTCCTAGAAAGGACTGTTGATAGTCCTAGAAAGGACTGTTGGTAGTCCTATAAAGGACTGTTGGGATAGTCCTGAAAAAGACTGTTGGTATTCTTTCTAGGAGAGTCCTAAAAAGGACAATTGGTAGTCCTAGAAAGGACTGTTGTTAGTCCTAGAAAGGACTGTTGGGATAGTCCTGAAAAGGACTGTTGGTATTCTTTCTAGGAGAGTCCTAAAAAGGACAGTTGGCAGTCCTAGAAAGGACTGTTGATAGTCCTAGAAAGGACTGTTGGTATTGCGAGGAGAGGGTGGATGGTAGGAGGGACTCGACGTTTTGAATAGGTTGACTATCCGTCGTCAGGAGTGGAACTACACCAACAGTCCTTTCTAGGACTACCATAGTCCTTTTCAGGGCTTACCAATCCACCCATCTCACATGGTGTACCCGTAAACCACACGTATTAAAAGTAAAATGTTGTTATTTACACTTTCCTGAAGTTCTATAGTGCCAAATGAAAATTCTGTTTTTATCATAAATGCAGCAATAAATTACAAATGTAGGAATTTTATTAATGACACTGCTATTCATGATTCAAACTGTCTTATACAGAGCATAATGTATATTTATCTTAGATGAATCATAGATGCTTTTAAAAAACATTTCAATTTCTGCTGAAATTCATCTTGAACGGTACAGAATCATAAATGCTTTCCTTGTTAAGTGAGAGAACACGCAATGCTTTATAGATGACAAGCGTAATATATCATCTCTGCTTAGTTAAGAACATACTACATCAAGCAGGTTTCCTGTTTTGAAGTCGAGCGAAATCAAATACGAATTCCCATTTAATATGGTAGATCAGTGAAAAAAAAAAGTTCTTAAATCTTTGAATCATCTTTTGAATGAAAAACAAAAGCATATTCAATCAATTTTAGTGTGAATATAGTCTAAATGAAGTGTTGTGTTTGCTGTAACACCTTGCCCCTGGAACTTGGTGGATTATGTACAAAGTCTATGGGGATTTCAGAATCTTGAAAGGAAAAGGTTAAGGGGGGGGGGGGGGGGGGAGAGAAATTACAGCAAAAACAAGATACATACCTGTAAATACTTGAGGTGCTTTATTTCTTTTCATCCTTGTGTCCCAGCACCTATTAAAACACACAAAATAAAATAAAACAAATAGTACGATCAAAAATATTACCATAAAATAATGTTTCCAAATTAGAATGTATATATGTTTTGTTTCTAGATAAACCTGTAGGTGATTAGTGTTCATATAATATAGGTCTATAAAACGATTGAGCAGAAACATTATTAGTCTCTCGTAATTTTGTTCATGTTTTTTTCTTCAATGTTTTCATAATCAATAAACACCAATATTTAATTAAAACATTTGAGTCAGTTGGAAAATTAACTTATCCCTGCTTGGCTACATGTATACACGTATATTGTCATCAACAAATGGTTAATGGTCCACTGGGTTCCTAGGCTATAGAGAATGGGTTCATTACTTGTATCAATGTATAATGAAACAATTTTCTGAATGGAAATACTTTCAATATAATAGCAACAAACACTTTCATAATTAATTTTGCAAGTTGCAAGTAATTTGAGAGATTTATGCTAATTAATTAATCTTGCTCAAACACACAGACACATGTACACGTATACATATGTAACTGCACAGTTAAAAGGCAATAAAAGGAATGAATAATATCAAAAACTTTGTTCCATTAATCAATAGCAGACATCCATCAATTTCATTGCGTTTTGATGACGTCTAAAACACAACAGATCAATACAGCAGTACCGTATCATTGATTACCTAAATAGTATGTTAGAAGTATTAACAAATTGCCTGAAGATGAAAAGTACACCATCATGTAACCATTGGTTAATATCTAACAAATATCATTTAACAAAGAAAATTGACTATAGAATCAATACATCAAGTACATACATGTATAACAGGGCTCCACACTTACACTGTACCTTTTTTGTCAGTGGCCCAGTCGGGCTAGTGAAATAATTTCTTCCCCTTTTCTGGTGGACCGAAAGGAAAGTTTTACTGGCCCAAAAATTGTATTTTATGAGTAAACTCTTTACTATTCAAAATATATATCACTTTTTTTCTCATCAAACCTGTGATAATAGATGAAGCATTAACATGGAAGAAAACAAGACTTTAAAAACTTTTTGTTGTTGTGTGACTTTTTACATATGCAATTGTGCAATTTCACTGGCCCCGGGCCAGCAGGCCAGTGCGAGTGTTGAGCCTTGCATATAATACAGGTTTATAGATCTTAAAATGAACTTTACATGTCACATGAAAAGGATGTGTTACAAATAAGCTTCGCTAAAAAAAAAAACATTCACTTGCATGTAAATGTACTTAAAATGCAATTAGTGTAGGTGGCAATAGTATAAACCTTGACATACTCTTCTACAATCAATACAATGCAGACGTATACAATGTAATTCTATTTATGCTGCATTCTGATGACGTCTAGCATAGAAACCAGATCAATTGTTAACATGGTTTTGTGGGAATATCAATGGCTAGTACTATTCAATATGGAAAAGATCAACCTTCTTCATTATAAAGGGAACCAACATCTTCTAATAAATGAAAGTTAATATTTTTAGTAGTCTATTCCACCAAAAGATTTCAGAAAAATATGTTTCCAGTAATATTAAATAATTTGAAAACTCATCATAATACTACACTATGTGCAAGTACAGGTCTGTAGAAGAAGACTAGTGCTATTGTCTAGTATACATGCGTTCTATTGCCCCCAAAGTGTTTGTGTATAGAATTGATGCACTGTTTTGTTCTTAAGCTCTAGCAATTAATTGCCTTTTTCTCAAATTACAGAAGCATATGTACATGTATATCACAGGCTGCAAAAAGTATGATTGATATTGATTAATAGTACCAAAACTACTGAATATATGTTTTCCTTTGACTGGTGGTGCCCTTTAAAAGTAGTAGCAATATGCATACGTTCATAAATGTATAGATCGTTAAAATTGATATTTAACTAGTGCACGCATGCATTTTTGTGGAGGGGGGGGGGGATTTACAGATGAAGATTGCTAAAAGCCACCCCAAAAAAAACAAAAAAACAACAAACTTAACTTTCATAAAACATTTGTAACGCCCTTTTGCAACCAAACTGATTATTATTACGTCCCCAGTAACAAACACCCACTCACATGGGCACAGGCATTTCAAGGGGAAAAAAGTAAACATCATTTTCACATAAAAAAGTCTTGAGTAAAGGGCCACGTACAACTCAAGATGTATACGTGTGCTGAATTTGGATACAGCTAAAGAAAAGCTTCATATTTTAAATTAAAAATAGGAAAACGTCTTCATAACAGTGCTATGAGTGTTAAGATGTGTACGTGACCTGAATTCAGAGGATTATAACCCTTCCTGATATACATTCGGAGGAAGGCTTTGTTGGAGAATAATCCAGTCAGGTGAAAGGTTATTATCTGCCTGAATAATGTAAATTAGTGAAAGAATTAGATGTGGGCTTGCTTGAACAGCTCAAACAGCCCCTGTAATAAAAGTAGACCCCATATTATAATAATGGTAGCTAATGTTTGTACCACATGTTCCGTCTTCCAATGCACAAGACACATTTTTGTTATTACCCCAGTCATTGGATACATACTGCAATCAATCCAGCACACACAGTGCACATATTTCACTCCCTAGGGTGCATTCCATCCTTCCGGGTCCCCATTTATACACCTGGGTTGAGAGCAGCAAATGAGGATCAATTTTCTTGCTGAAGGAAAATAATGATGTGCATACTCGAGGAGATGAATGCAAAACAATTTGAAAAAGTACTTGTTCAAAAAGAACATATAAAAGTAGCCCAAGAATTTACAAATGAACCTGTTTTTCTCTTAATACTTTTGTGATTAAAAATAAACAGACACATTAATATTTTCCTGTTTTTACTTTTGTTTTTTTTCAGCATATCTATTAAATACGCTTTTAGCAAATGGTATAAATGAGAAGATTTGTGACTATAGAACCATTTCAACAAATCTGTTAGAACAAAATTTCAGAAGAGTGAAATTTTGGTGAAATAAAAACCTAGTATTTGATATAATATATTCTGACAGAGCAGAAAAGGTGAACAAATAATAAGTCCATGTTTGCGTACCAAGTCAAGAAAATAGATTGCTCTTTTAATGAATTGGACAGGAAATGAGAGACATTGTTTAAAAATCAAGCCCTTTATAGGATCTAAATAAATCCCATGGGAAGTTAATGTCACCTTCAAAAGCTTTGTGTTTGATTCTTTGATCACTGAGCGGAAATTGAGAGAGTTCTGACTGTTTTCTAGAAGGTGATGACAATGATGGATTTGTACCAATCAAGCTCCATCAACAACAAGTAATTTCCCTCTCCAATCTCTTCTGAATCTCCCTCTCAACTACAAAAAAACAAACATAAAAAAACACACACACTCACAAAAACATACTGTTCTTTATTTAAACCAAACTAGTTCTAATACTGTATTTTGGATGATAAATGTTTCTTTGAAAGGTGTATGACAATTATATTCACTTCATAACTTTGGCTACCAAAGTCCTCCAGCTAAAGAAATATAATGAATAATTTTACATTTGTATAGGGGCTGGTTACAAATGTGCTCAGTTATAATTCTGTTCCCTAATTACTTTTTCTTTTGTGGACTGCTTTTTCAAAACAGAAAATGTTCTTAAATACATAAAATTCAAGAATAAAGATATTTTTTATCTTGGTTTGATAATTAATGCTAATGAGTCTTATGGCTTGCAAATTAAACTGTTAATTATACAGAGGATTTCCATTTCTATGAAACCTTTATTCAAAACGATCCATCTAGGGTTACAAATAAGCCAGAAATAAATGTCATTGTAATTTTTTTTTTTCATAACAGAGAAGAATTTAAATGGCTTAATTAAGTCATTTAGGATACAATACATCTTCCTTTCCACCAGCAATTATGATATTGGTTTTTTGTTTTGCCAATTGCATGCCAATTAAATTCTTTTGTGGACTGCTTTTTCAAAACAGAAAATGTTCTTAAATACATAAAATTCAAGAATAAAGATATTTTTATCTTGGTTTGATAATTAATGCTAATGAGTCTTATGGCTTGCAAATTAAACTGTTAATTATACAGAAGATTTCCATTTCTATGAAACCTTAATTCAAAACCATCCATCTAGGGTTACAAATAAGCCAGAAATAAATGTCATTGTAAATTTTTTTTTTCATAACAGAGAAGAATTTAAATGGCTTAATTAAGTCATTTCGGATACAATACATCTTCCTTTCCACCAGCAATTATGATATTGGTTTTTTGTTTTGCCAATTGCATGCCAATTAAATTACATATTTACATGTTGTTTGTATGGAGATATTCAATTTCCTGTTCCAACATAATATGTAATTTATAACCTAGCCCTAAATAAACCCCCACAAAATGTACCATTAACCAAATGTGGTTTATCATCAAGTTTCACCAAAATGAAATCCATCTTGAACTGGTCAAATTATGAAAATGATGACTTACCGGACAGTGCCGTCCTTTGATGAGGAGAATACTGTGTAGGGATTCTTGTTGGCAAACTTGACCCCTGACAACTGACCACTGTGACCTGTGAAAGACACAAAAAAATAGACAAAAATATAATATACTAGCTGCCTCGGCGCTTCGCGCCTCGGCAGCTAGAATCGGCGCTCCGCGCCTCATTATTGAAAAATGAAATTTTAAAAAAAAAATGTAAAAAAAAATAAAAAAATAAAAAAACAATAATAATTTAAAAACAATTATTTATAAAATGATAGTAATGGTTGCCATCATCATCACCAATTCCACCACTACCATTACTACCATCTTCATCATCATCATCATTGTTATCATCACCTTCATCCTCAGCAGTATTGATTATTGCCTTCTTCAATACCACCACCACTATTAATTCATTATATCCATCATCCCATCATTACTACACCACTATCGTGTTCTCATTTTACCATATTTATTACTTTTACTTTATTTTCTTCTGAATTAGCACCTGCTTTTTGTTGAAATAACTTTTTCTTATCACCATTAATGTATTTTGATCACCATAATCATATTATCATGTACACCTTCACCACAACCACCATTTGACTGTGTCGTCAAAACCATTATGTTCATTATCATTGATCATTGCCATCATCATCACCTTCTTTTTTTATAGATCATTACCACTATCGCCATCATCAGCTTTTTGTTCAAATTCAGTTTATTCTGATCGGTCATTGCATTCATCACTACTACCACCAACATCATTGTTACCACCACCATCATTAACACTACACCATCATTTTTACCATTATTAACATAATAACTATTATCTCATCACCAGCACAATCACATCGTTGTTTTTATTTTCATTTTTATTCATATCAATAATGTATTTATCATTCATCATGTTTAATCTTACCACCACCATCATCATTGTTGTTGAATCAATTTTCATCTTCATCATTATTGATAATTGCTATATCCCACCATTAACATTATCATCACTACCAACACTATGTCTGCATCATCATTTTTGTCATTAAATATTGTATCATCATTGCCACCACCACCACATCATTCTTACCACTATTATCAACACACCATCATTATTACAACCATCATCATTTTTAGCACCATCTTATTTATTGGTATTTTTATCACTATACCTTCAACATCATCATCATTATCACCTCTACCACCTCTACCACCTGTATCATTATCATTATCATCAATATGGCTGAAATATCAACAAATGCATTTGATCTTATAATTATTTGGGGCCCAAATAATTAGATGTTTAAAAAAAAATTAAAACATAATGCTTGCACTTTTTCAAAAATCTTCGAAATCGTTTTTTAATTATTTGTTGATGATTTTTCCAATTAAATATTATTTCAATCAAACATGTCATGCATAATTTTGAATTGAAATGGTTAAGACTGATGACATTTCAGAAGTGCCCTCTTGTGTTCAAAATGGCCCTTTTTGAATGATAACATGCTTTTTACTTAGTCATTTTGCAATTTTGTATATTTTTTTAGCATGGTGGAGTTTACTATTAGTTTAGGCTATAAGGTTACTGTCCAGGTTTGGTTACTAAGTTTAGCCATACCAAAACTAAACTACCCCTTTAACGTGCAGATTTTTAGCGTATACATATATGCACATGCCCATACATAAATACACATGCAAACATACACATACATACACAGATGCATGCACTCACACACATACATATGCATGCACATACCCATAAAAAAGTGACACAAATGCACACCTACATAAATATACATTTCCATACACATTACACACACATATGCATGTACACACATACAGTAGGCCTACATACCTGCACATATGCATACATACATGTATGCCTACACACAATCACATACGCATAGACATGTATTCATACATGAATCACACGTTATGCGCCTATTATTCGTTTTGAGAAAGGATAATATTACAGATATTATTACAGTGAAACTTCATTATAATGGACACCTTGTGTCCAATGATTTTACCTTGTTAAATCAGATATATTGCATACATAGGAGATGGACATGTATAATATCCTTGCTATGTTACAACAGATTTTGTGATAATGAGGTTCCACTGTATTTATATGCAAAACACTCACACAGCCACAACATACACAGACATGCTTAAATGCATGCATACAAACACGCACAAATATACGCACACACAAACATACACAAATGTATAAATGCATACACATGCAAACGTAAACTGATCAATACATACTTTCACATACGCAGACTTTCATACATTAAGTATCACATACAAACATGCGCAAATGTATACATACTTGCACACACATATATAATAATAATTGTACACATATTTAATTAAATGCACATACGCATACACATTACACATGACATAAACGCACACATACATGTACCCACATTTGCATACAGATCGATACACGCATACAACACTTACGCATACCTATAAACGCATTATGAAAACATGTACAAAGCAAGTGTAATGTAATGATTTATCATTTTATTTTATGCTCATTTTTCAGCCATATGACTTTCATTTACCATGGAATTCAATTTTCATAAATCATTCAGTGGACTTATTAGAAATTCACATTTTATCAACCCTTTGATAGATTTTTATATTATATGAACAAAGTTACTAGATCCCTTTAACCCATACCAGGCCGGGGGGTAGAATGCACCCCCCCCCCTCCCTTGACGTTTAGCGTGATAATTCCGCAACACGCGCAGGTATTGCCGCATGATTTTTTTCATTGAAGTCTTGCGCAACTTTTGAGACCAAATTTGCGACATCTGGGTATACTGTTCCGAAGGCACATACAATTTTGTGGTGAATTTAGACCCATAAATCGCTATTTTCGTGATTTGTGTACAAATCCTATGGAATTAATTTTTGCTGAAATACACAAAACCTTCATTATTTTTCATTCTAATCACTGCATTAATTTAATTTTGGGTTAAAAATGGTTGGAAAATGGTCAATAATTTATTCCATTGGAAAAAACATTAGATAACATGAGTTTAAAAAAATAACAAACAAATACATAAGAAATTTCAAAAACAAAGAAATTTCAAAAACAAGGAAATACATTAGGAAAATTTTGCTGTCACAATTCTAAATTTTGAAAACCTGTTAATTAAGTCATACAGAATATTCATGCACAAAATTAGCGTATATTGAGCAATATTTAGTGATTTAAAGACAAAAAGGGGATTTTTGCATAAATTTGCATAATCAAATTTTGTATTTATTTATTTTTTCAAAAAATAACAAAAATCTAACGGAGGCTGAGATCTCACCTCCTGATCTCCCACCTGGCTATATAGCCAAAATAACCCGGCGTGGTTATAAGGGGTAAACAAAATGTGAGTAAAAATCAATTAATATAAACCTAAGGAAAGCTTCCCCAATCAAAATGAAAGTGTGACTGTAGGTAAAGCATATTTGTATTCATTGTCAAAGTAATAATGGATGAAAACATTATTTGTGGGTTGGTAGACCTACACTTCAGTAAGAAGATACAGAGATCAGTATACAAGGATAAAGAGCATACATTGCACTTTTTTAGACCTATGTTGTTACTCTACCTGCTTTAGTAATTTGTTAATGATTTGTATTATTGCGTAGATCGCTATAATTTAGGAAAATCCTTAAATTGGCAACACATTGTGATATTTTAACCAGAACGTCAATGAGGTAGCGCTCATCCGGCATCTCGCAACATCAAATATCGCAAATTTCATGTGGTACACTTTTCAACTGGTCCAAAAATTAAAAATGTGATGCCCTGGAAGGGACATAAAAATTAATTTAAAAAAAATTAGAGTGAAAAAAATATAAATTTGACGCCCAAGAAGGGACATGGGAAAAAAATATATATAAATAAATTAATTAATTTAAAAAAAAAAATTAAAAAAATAATAATAAATAATTTTAAAAAAATAAATAAACAAAAAATTTAAAAAAAATAAATAAATAATAAAAATAAATAAATAAATAAATAAATAAATAAATAAATAAATAAATAAATAAATAAATAAATAAATAAATAAATAAATAAATAAATAAATAAATAAAAAATTACCATAATTAATTAATGGGGAAAAATTTCAAAATTCTGTGAAGAAGTTTAGTGTACCAAAGTTAGCTCTACCAGATAAAGCAAACCAAATCAAAATCGGTCAAGAAATGAAGAAGAAGCATTTTTTGTGATTTCGAATAAATTTGCATAAATTAGCATATATAATGAATTTCACGATTCTGTGTAGAAGTTTTAAATCCCCCTCCTAGCCCTATCTTATGAAATAATCAGAATCAAAATCGGTTGAAAAATAACGAAGAAGAAGCATTTTGAAAACTGTGGACGGACGGAGGGAAGGACGGACAGACGGACGGACTGACGGAAGGACGGACGGACGGACGGACGGACGGAAGGACAGACGGACGGACGGACGACGGACGCCACGCCATGGCATAAGCTCATCGGGCCCTTCGGGCCGGATGAGCTAAAAACAGATTTCGGCATTCAAATTGGTAACTTTGCAGCAAAGTCATTTCATATTTGTCTTAAATTGTTATCACTAAATATTTTCCACTTACTTTTATATTAGGAGTTGCCAATTTGTAGAGGAAAATAATGATAAATTTGGCCTTAAAATAGCTCTTGTCCTTAATGAGATAGGAATAATAATAATAATAATAATATATACCATTTATAGAGCGCTATATACTGTATCTAGGTGCTCTATTTATAGGCACATGATTACTTTAGGTCATCAGGTACAGTTAAAACTTGAAACCTGCACAATTACTTGCGCACCATCTCAAATCTCAGGGGAGTTGGACTACCTTAACCCTAAAAAGGCCGGGCTATTTGAGGTCTTCAGCAGGCCGGGGGGGGGGGGGGGGGGGCCATTGGCCATTATGCCCCCCCCCCCCAAGATCTCGAATCGCCGTGAAAATTTGCACGCATGATGAGTGAAGTGTATAGAATACAATGGTAATTTTAATTTTTTGAAAAATTCATTAATTTGCATATTTATGGTCATTTATGCAAATAAGGTCATAAAATTCATATTTTTATCCATAAATCATATATTATTCATAATTAAACATTGGCTTCACTACATATATTCTTTAGAGCATTTGGAATAATAATGCGACAAAATAATTAGGAAGAGCCAGGTTCTTCCTTTGTGTTTTCTATTGTTTTTATAATTTCTTATGTATTTTTTTTGTTTTTTTAAACTTATGTATTGTATTGTTTTTGTTGTTTATTTTATTTCTACCTATAATTCAACTATTTTGAACCCCAAAACAAACATATGAAATGTAAACAAGACCAAATAACCAATGATATACCTCTTTTTACGAAAACTGATATTTCCATATGTTTTGTACACAAATCACGAAATTGAGCGATTTTCGGGCTTGACATGCATAGACAAAAGGTCACGTGACTTCGTAACGGTCGGTCCAATTTTCAAAATTTTTGTTTTAAAATATGCACAAGACCCAAAAGAAAAAAGGCACCAAGCAGCGGCGCGTCATCTTACCGTGTTTATGAGCTTGGCCTTATTAGGGTTAAATAAACAAAACTAATTTGTATCATTAGAAATTTAGAATTACAACATACTGCATAATGCACAAAGAATCCACAGTGTTGAATTACAACTGAATCTACAAATCATTGACATCAGAACAATATATCACACATAAAACAAATGTGTGTACAGGGCTCGACATTAGCACTTGCCTTGTTGCCCGGGCAAGTCAAAATTGATGTCGGCCAAGTCAAATTTGGTAAATGGTTTAGTTTGGTTGCTTGATCGGGCAACTAAATAATTGATGAACTATGACTATAAGAAAACACTCTAAATCTCATCTAGAAATAAGCGGGCGAGTCAGTTTTCTGTTTTGGGCAAGAACAATTTTTAAATCCATGATTTCACTTGCCCGAACGGGCCAGAAGAGAAACAAGTTAGCATGGAGCTTTGAATAACACACTTTTGATCTATTAGCAAGAATGGAATTTTACATAATGTACTTGGAAGAAGACTATAATTCAATGCTACATGAAAATCTGGTTTTGCAATATAAATATGCACTTGTTTTGTGTATAAAATCTAGACCAGAATGTCTACATAATAATACAACTAATAATATATTACATTTAATATATTTACATGTACATGTACAAATGATTTACTAGAGTGGAATATGATCAATTAAAGTAAAGTGACTGCAGCCAAACCAGCACATAAAGACCACCATAATAATTATGTAGACAGAAAAGGCAGTATTTTTAGCGGGAGGTTTCTGTACTGTTTCCATTTTGTGGTTTGAAATAAAGACAACTGTGAAGCAGTGATGCCTGTGGTTAGCGGGCAAGTATGTATGGTATTGGTAGCTTATTAAATGATCAATGATGAATCTACAGCCATTTCAACTTTGAATACAAAACAACTAATTCATAAATACAATTGATATTAATTTTCCCTAAAAACCATGTTTTCAAACTGACCTGCTTTTTAAAATTTGCATTACCAAAAGAAAAATCAAAAGCACTTTTATATCGCTTTGCATTTTTCTGTGAGCGACACTATTATTCATAAATAAAATCACTGAGATTTGCTTTGCTATGCATATTTCTTACATATGAGATTTTAAAAAATGTAATGCAACTATAATATTTGTTATAATTCTCAAAAGTTTATCGTTCATGAATTAATATGTAGCACAGATGTCAAGTAAGGTGCATTTAGAAGTATTCAAAAAAATCACAGGGGGAGGGGGAGGGGGGGGGCATAATGGGCAAAGGCCTCTAGGCTTCTTAGAATTAAGTCCATAATTTAGCATTTTTAAAAGTTAGTCTTAATGAAAACACCTACATGTATATGGAATTATTCCACCTGTTTTTTGGGAATTCAAGAAATAACTACAACTTCTTTTTTTAAATTTTGACTTCAAGGAAACTGACAAAATGAAGATCAATTTCCTTTTAAAGAGTTTATATCAATGCAAAGTTTGATTTTCGTCTACTCTGTCTCTCATATATTGTGGGAGAGCATAGTTTGAGGAAGTCCTATCTAGGATATAAGTGTATAGTCCCACAATAGTGCATTATAAATGCTCAATGAGAATCATCGATCCCAAAATGAGAAGTTCAAAGTAAAAAATTACCGACCTGTGCTACCGAGTGGCCCATGTATATTGTGCGACTGGCTTCTAGCCGGCTTGCTCCAACACAGTAAGAACACCTTAAAGTTCCAACTTGGTATGGGGATGCAGATAATGAAGTCGTGAAAATAGATAATTCAAATGAGGTGCATTTTTCTGACAAGGTTCAAGGTTATTATTTTTATCATCATCGCTAAAAATATGTATCCCTTTGAATATCTTGAAATGAGAAGAATTCTTTGCACACTTGGCAATGATCAAAGAACCGGATCTAATGGTGTAGTATTCTTGCCGTCACGCTTCCCAAGAAAGATACTCAGAAATTGAATTGCAAACTGGAATTTTAAATGTCCTTTTCGCATTTGCGACGTTCTCCCAGAAATCATGATCATCTGTCGAAATCGTGTGCAAAGAGGACAATTGAAGATGATCATCCAGGTTATAGCCTGTAGTGTAGTACGATGCAGAGCAGAGGTTTTGTCTCCCAAAATGTATTTGAATGGTCTTTTCATTAAGAACTCACATAATGTGCTTCACTTCTCGATCAGTACTATGCTGAAGAACCTTCCGTGCAGGTATGGATGAACATGTAACATGTTACATGTCCCATGTAACTGTAATTTCTTCACGCCCTGTCTGGAAATTCCTTTCTTTGCTCAACTGGTGTAAACAGATTTGCATATCTGAAGAAATGTTGCGATGTAAAGTTGCTCGCTGGTTCCGTCATCAACAGACTGCAATGTCGTGTCAGATTCCGTATTCCACCAAGCCTGTGGAGAAGTATGGAATTGCAGCGCCCAGCGGTGTTAGCCTGTACAACTATTGTGTTACACGATGGGATGGGCATATCTGCAAAAAGAAATAAATAGATTTCTGTTTCAGTCCAGATTGAGCTCTATTGGATTACAAATTATAAGATAGACAGTACAATAGATTATCATGGAAAAACGTTTATTGAGGATGACAAACCTCAACCTTGGCCATACAAACCAATCAATTTTGAAAAGAGGTTGAGGTGGGGTCCAATGCAGGAATTATTATTATTTTTTTTTACGGGGTTACTTTTTCAATCTGATATCTTATCACAAGATATTTAATATAACACCATGGTAATTTTAGGGGCTACCTACTAAATTTTGGGGGCTATTTAAAAGATTA
Organism: Echinarachnius parma; assembly: GCA_037951105.1. Lineage (NCBI taxonomy): Eukaryota > Metazoa > Echinodermata > Echinoidea > Clypeasteroida > Echinarachniidae > Echinarachnius > Echinarachnius parma. The sequence goes on from JBAMJV010003081.1 coordinate 170,181, forward strand.
GGCGGCAATATCCTGGGGGGGGGGGGCACTTGTTCATATTATATCTACGTACAGAATCGCATTGCGTCAGTGCCTTTTTTTGGCGCGGCTACTACACTTATGCAATGTACATTGATTACGCCATCACATAACGCCATACCTGTTCTTCTGTCATGTGTAAAATACTCTGCATGTTACACATGACAAACTACATGGTACTATTGTTCTATTTAATATCGGTAGCGTCGGTCGTAACCATTAATAACCAGGTCAAAGTGCCGTCAAAGTGAATGCGCAAACACCCCTTGCAATTAATGTACACTGCATGCCACACCAAGCGAAACAAATATGCACTTGCGCATGCGATTCTGTATGTAGATATGATATGCACAAACAGTATATAGGCGAAGACGTTACTGCAACATACATGCAGTTAGAGCGCAACATACATTTCTATTGCATAAAACACACTTGGGCAATTCCACGGTAACTGACGTTACAATACAAATTCAATGTAGGACAGTAGCCTAGGATATGTACAAATTTGTTTTCATTGACATTGTACTTAATATTGTAGTTAAGGAAATAAAGATACATGTACCTGCCGGCTGCCGGTTATAATTTGAGTATTTGAATGATACAGGTAAGGTATTACAGGTCAGTTACAGCACTACCTGCCGGTTATAATTTGAGTATTTGAATGATACAGGTAAGCCTCGTAAGGTATTACTATTAACAGAATAACAGCGAAAAAATGTGACGTTAACTGACATCGCACTATTTCTGAATAGACCCTAAAAGGCCTAAATGGCGTATCGCACTATTTCTGTATGCACCCTGATGCCATGGCGTACCATTTTTTGTAATGAACCCTAATGGCGTATTGCACTTCTGAAATGGACAATAAATGGCGTATCGCACCTTTCCTGAAATTCATCATATATATTATATTCAAATTGACCCTATTTCTCTCGGTGTCTCGCACTCACACTGCAAAAACAAAATGCTTCTACAAGAATCCCAGCACTTTATCCCCCACAGTGCAACCCGTATACAATACTACGAAAACTACCACGGCTCATATGCCAGAACCCTCGGGGAAGAAATCGCCGCCGATCACACACCGAATGAGTAGCCTACGGGGGTAAGCACGCAAAATAAACTACAGCATACACACAAAAATCGTATAAATCACTTACCCATGATTATTGTAAAATGCAATCACCGCCGTCACTTCTGGAATGGCCGTCTCATATTGTGGCTGCCTCGGCTTACAACTAGTAAACCGAGGAGTTTCATTAAAAAACACGAACACCCTAAAGTTGTTATTCACAAGATTTGAATGACGCGATACGAAGACTCAGTTAAAGTTCACGAACTGTCGTTTATTCAATGGTCACGGTCACCAATCTTCAGATAACAATCTGTAACGCAAACAAAAGAAACAAACAAACTACATAATATTCATACTTATGAGACACTACGACAATATACATGTATGTACATTTATCATTAACAACTAAATTAAAACTATTAAGAAGCACCTGTACTCGAGACAATCTTGATCTATGAAATATTAAAACGAACATGTGATTACCGAATTATGGGTGGTAGCAATAATGACCTTCTTATTATGTAGTATATATAATATCACTTAATTCATCAAGTTATACGTTGTGTGAGAGTTTTACATTAACTGCCAGAGTTAAACCCCATAGTATCTTCTTACTAATGAGTAATGCTTTGCACACTCCATACTACAGTGTATCATATCAAAAAGAGTTAAATAAGTAATTGAGCCTCCATGAAGTTAGACTGACCAATTGACTACATGTGTGTATCCAAAACTTTCTCTTTGTTTCATAATCAACAAGTCATAACCTGTACATTTACTGTTCAAGAATAACCAATTATACCGGGCAATTATACTACGTTAATAAACATAACAAATCGTTCATAATAATACAAAACATCAAGTTAAAACAATGAAATGTAAATCAACTTACATTAACTAATTATGCAGTCTATTTACATATTGGCTGCAACAAAACAACTATAAGTATTAAGAATAAAACTATCCAAAATAGAATATACTATCCTACTAAACCGTAAAGTACCTTTCTTAGAACACATTATGATGCAGTCACGAGCATGCATGCAAGGCTGAATAAAGGAAATAGAGAGAGAGAAAGGATGAGAGCAGAGAGGGATGAATGGCAAAACAGAGAAGAGAGAGGGGGATGGATAGCGATAAAGAGAAGAGAAAGAGAGGAATGGATAGCGATAAAGAGAAGAGAGAGAGAGGGAGGGAGAGGAAATCTAGCCGATGCACACATCTCATACACACACTGGAAGAGCACACATATTACTTTCTTGCCTTCCATGTTCCGAAACTAGGTATCTATAACAAACAAAAGGTGACTACAATATTCTCTAATAATCTTACATTACTTCATTAGTCATACAAACACTTCAACATTAACTACCACTATAATATATCAAGTGAGTTCTTACCTATTCGGGTCTGTAAAATGCTCCACAATCACTGGAAAACAAACTTTAAAGGGCGGTTGCAACTTGCAACCTTACTGTAGTAACATTCACTTGAACAATGATGGTATATGACCTCTACACATAATATGTAATACATCTACAGAACTCCTACTTCCATGGTATAATTACAACACAAGTGCTTGACACCGAATGCATGGTATATACATTGTGGGCAAATACTTTCATTTAGCCCTGAAACAAGGGGGCTTCTGTTCTACGTTCCCCACAGAATAACTAAATCGGTAGTCTACGAATTCAGACTATAGTAGGCCTATGGCATTAATAATCTTCAATTTGAGACATATTAAACTAAATGTCTTCAACAATTTCTCACTACACATTGCTGTAGTGACATGGCTCCTTTAAATGGATCATCCATTTATAATTACTGTACTAAAAACAATTAGAGTCTGTGTAAGTATCTACAAATGCTACAGGCAGGACATGTCCAGGATGCTTAAAACACTAAGCTAATCCTATCTAAGAACCAAAAAGGCTCCTTGAGGGGGTATCCCTAACGGTCTTTCGCGTAACGATTCAAAACTATTGTTCAGGCTCTGAAAGCAACAGCGCGAGTTTTTGGACAGGCCGATTAAGTTCAGCGGGAGGACGCTGTCTTTTCCCTTTCTTGTCCAGCGCGCCGTCTGCCATGAGTATCCTCACCTTTCGAACACAGCCGTCTTCGCTGGGGAACACTTCGATGACGCGCGCGAGGGGCCACTTGCCGCGAGGTTCCTCGGTCTCCTTTGAGATGACGATGTCGCCCACCGCTAGATTTCTCTGCGGCTGCACCCACTTCTGCCTGTTCTGTAAGTTCTGGATATATTCGCGGCGCCATCTTATCCAGAATTCATTTGCCGCGTATTGGACTCGCCGCCACCACTTCCGAGAGTAGACATCTTCTTGCTGGAACACACCTGGTGGAGGTAGGGCCACCTTTGCCTTCATCGTGAGAAGGTGGTTAGGAGTCAACGGCTCTGGTGCACCTGGATCGCTGAGGTTGGATGTCGTCAGTGGTCTGGCATTGATGATTGCCTCTGCTTCAGTGAGGAAAGTTCGTAGGGCTTCGTCGTCAAGCTGAGTACCCACCGTCCTCAGGAGAGGTTCTAGAACGCGTCGAACTGTCTGGATTTGTCGCTCCCAGACACCGCCCATGTGCGACGCATGAGGCACATTCATCTTGAAAGGCACCCAATCACAGCCGTTCTCCAGAAGGTATTCTTGGACGGTTGTCTGGTCCATTTCACCTAATGCCTCTCTAAGCTCAGTACGGGCCCCCACGAATGCTGTTCCTTGGTCTGAACGCAGCTGTCTCACGGCTCCTCGTCTATTCATAAAACGTCGGAGGGCATTAATGAAGGAACTCCCACTCAGGCTGTTGGCTGTCTCCAGATGGACGCTTCTGGAAGCCATGCAGGTGAACAGCACTCCATACCTTTTCAACTCACTTCTCCTCTCTTTGATCAAGAACGGACCAAAGTAATCTACTGCGGCGTATGTGAAGGGAGGGGAGGGTTCAAGTCTGTCCTCCGGGAGGTCAGCCATCTTCTGTTGTACTGGTGTTCTCCGTAGACTTCTGCATTTCACACAGGAAGAAATGCACTGCGATACAGCCGAAGATCCACCTATGATCCAGAAGCCTCGTTGTCTAACCTCATTGTGTGTGATGCCTCGACCCATATGATGCACCAGTTCATGGCAGTGCCGAATCAGCAACGTACTGATATGGCACTTGCGAGGAAGGATAACGGGATGCTTTGTCTTGTAAGACATGCTGCCTCTTCCAATTCGCCCACCCACTCTGATGAGGCCTCTTTCGTCTACGAAGGGATCAAGCTGCTTCAGAGAGCTCTGGCTCTCAACTCCCTTTTTTCCTTTGTTTTTCGTGGTCTTGCTGTTGTTCCTGATGGGATCCTTCGGGTTTCCGAGAGTGCGTAGTTCATCAGGAAAGCACTGCTTCTGAATGCATACGAGAATGTCGTGCTCTGCTCTTTGTAGCTCTTCTACACTTGGACAGATCCTCTTAACTGGCCTGGAAAGAACAGCTGTCGATTTCTTGACTTCTCGCTTGAGTAGTCTGTCCTTCAGTCGTAGGCACAGCGCTACGACTCGCTTCACTCTACGCCAGCTAGATAGATGTTGAAAACGGATTGGATCAAGACCTGGTGATCCTTGTGCCCTGGTTGAGAAACTTTGTGCCTTCTTGATCTCAGGGTCACTGTCGTCAAGGCTGGGCAGGCTATCTTGTTGTGGCGGGTGGAATGGTCCAGTTGCATGGAGAAAGTCTGGTCCATGGAACCAACGTTGGTTTCTCAAGAGTTCCTTTGCTGTGAGCCCTCGAGAGGCATCGTCTGCAGGGTTAGATGCGGTATCGACATAGAACCAAGATCCTGCGTCTGTCTTGTCATGGATTTGTTGAACTCGGTTCCCAACATAAATGTGGAAACGCCTTGCCTCATTGCGGATGTAGCCTAGGACCACCTTGCTGTCAGTCCAAAAATACTCCTTGATGATTGGGTACGATAGCTCCTTGCGCAAGAATGCACTAAGCTTTGCGGAAACTGCTGCAGCTGTTAATTCTAGTCTTGGCACGGTCGTGGGCTTCAGAGGGGTCACTCTTGACTTAGCTAGGACGAGTGAGCAGCTTGCCTGTCCTGCGCTGTTCACAAGTCGAAGGTACGTGCATTGGCCATATCCCTCATAGCTGGCGTCCGAGAAGTGATGAAGCTCTGGGTGCTGCTGATTTTCAAAACCCTTTGGTTTGTAGCACCTTGCGATCTGCAGCTTTTCCAGTTCACCAATCTCTTGGCGCCATGCTTCCCACTTGGGCATGATGTCTTCGGGCATTGGGCTGTCCCAGTCGAGCTTCCGTCTGCATAGCTCCTGGAGGATTTGTTTTCCCCTGAGTGTCACTGGACTAACAAACCCGTTGGGATCATAAATCGAGCACACAGTGGATAGTATGCCGCGTCTGGTGCATGGACTATCTCGCAGCTCAATTCTGAATTGGAGAGTGTCGTTCTCCACACACCACACAACACCGAGAGCACGCTCAAGGGGCAAGGACTCTACTTCCAGGTCCAGATCTGCTACTCCCTTAGCCCTGTCTTCAGGTGCGAAGCTCTGCAAGACCTCTCTTTCATTTGACATGATTTTGTGTAGTCTGAGACCAGCCTTGGCGCAGATACCTTGGCTCGCCTTCAGCAGTCTAACCGCATGTTTGGTTGTCGGTACCGACTTGAGGCCATCATCTACATAAAACTCCTTACGAATGTAGTCTGCAGCCTCCTTACCGAATTCGTCTTCGCCGTCGTCTGCTGCTTTCTTCAGCCCAAAGTTGGCACAGCCTGGAGAACTAGCAGCACCAAACAGATGAACCTTCATCCTATACTCCATGACGGCCTTGGTTGGGTCTCCATCTTCCCACCACAGGAACCGCAGCAGATCACGGTCTTCCTTGGCGACGTAGAATTGGTGAAACATACTCTGTATATCTGCCATGACTGCAACGTCATCTTCTCTGAACCGGCAAAGAACACCGAGCAAGCCATTCGTGAGATCCGGGCCTTGCAGGAGATGATCGTTGAGTGAGTCACCTTCATATCTAGCAGAGCAGTCAAAGACGACCCTGATCTTGTCTGGTTTCTTCGGGTGGTACACTCCAGTGTGAGGCACGTAATTGACTCTCCCAGCCTTGTGGTCAACTGGAGCTCGTTCAGCACATGAAGCAAGAACCTCCTTCATGAAGGTTCTATAGTCATCCAGGAACTTGGGATTTCGGCGAAATCTTGCGTTCAGCTGCTTCCACCTCTTTTCTGCCAACCTTCGATTGTAGGGCAGCATAACCTGATCAGTCTTGAGAGGTAAGGGCATCTCGTAGTGCCCATCTTCGCGTCTCGTCACACCATCCTCAAGGGTCTTCAAGAAGCGGCGGTCTTGAACTGACGTTGGACACTCTTCCTCATCTTCATGCCTGAAGTCGGATGTCAGTATCTGTAAAACCTTTTCAGGACAGAGAACTTCCTTCGCCTTAGTCGGGTAGGTGAACTTGGTATAGTTTTCCACGCTTGTCCTGTTGCATACTGCACTGCCTGTTTCTTGAGTCGACCTGCACACCTTTCCCACTACTCCCCATCCCAGCAATGACCTTTGCGCATAAGGATCGTCCTCTCCACCTGCCACTATCTCCCTAGGACGGATAGCTCTCGTGCAATCATTTCCTATCAGCAGTGATACTTTGATGTCAGGTCTGTAAGGCATCAGCTGTTCGGTTATCCGCCTCAGATGTGGCCACTGCTTTGCCACGTTGCTCTTGGGGATTTGCGACCTATTTGCCGGGACGATGTCCCGAGTGAAGCAAGGAGGGAGGTCAATCACACATTCTCTGTTGAAATCCCGAACCTGGAGACCTGATATTTTTTGGCTCTGGATGGTCGTTGTTTGGTGCATGGTAGTAAGGTTTAGATCCGTGTTAGGCCCACTAACGCCTAATTCGTCACATAGCTGCTGGGTGACAAATCCTACATTAGACTGGTCATCCAGAATAGCATAGTGTAGTGATTCCTTTGAAGGATCATCGATGTGTCGAACCCACACGGGAACAATCATGCCGTGATCCTTGCCGTCTTGATCTGGTAAGTCACAGACGCTCGTGCATTTTGATGATGCGCTTTCCTGGTTCTGGTGTCGTTCTGGGTTGTGCAGGCATGTCATGTGACTCCCGTCACAATCCTTGCACCTTATGCGCTCAGTGCAATTCTTGACCTGATGGGTGTCATCGCTGCCACATCCCATGCACAGATTCTTCTGGAAGAAGAACTGCCTCCGAGCTGGAAAGTCTATCTTCCGAAACTCCTCGCATTCGTCAAGGTGGTGTTCCTCCTTGCAGAAAGGGCACGACGTGTACTTGCCTTGTCGACCTTCCCTTTGTGCCCTTGTTGAGAGCGATCTGCCAGTAGGTGCTCCTTTACTTCCGGTTAGGAACTGTTTTGGCTTCGCATCAGAAGTCTTCAGAATCTCCAACTCTGGAATGCTGGCCTTGCGCGCTGCGTCTTGCACAAATTCAGCAAACCTGGAGAAGGTAGGGTAGCTTCCAAGGCCACGCCGTTGCCATCTGTCGACTTCATCACGCCATTGCCGTTCAAAGTATGCTGGAAGCTTTCCCAACATCTTCACATTTTCCTGTGGATAGTCCAAGATACCCAGCGAGGAGATTGTCATCTTCGCCGCCCCCACCTGGTCCAAGAAGTCCGCAAAGTCTCTCAGCCCAGCAGAATCATAATTGCTGACCTTGGGCCACGAGTTCAGCTTTCGTAGGAACGCTGCGGCCACCACGCTTGGACTGCCATAGCGCTCTGAGAGTGCTACACAGGCCTTGTAGTAGGCATCCTCAGTCCCTAGGAGGAGGAAGTGTTCAACTAATCTTTTCGGAGGTCCGGTAACTGAGTTGCTCAAATAATGAAGCTTTGTGTGATGATCCACCAGTTTCATATCAACGAGACTGGTGAATGCGTTTTTCCAGAGGGGGTACTCTAGAGGTTCTCCATTAAAAACAGGAAGGTCAATGTGGGGCAGCTGACTCGCGATAGCAACCTGCTGGGAGCTCAAACTCTGCTTAGCAATTGACCTTGCCACCTCCGCGAGCGATTCAGCAACTCTCTGCAATCCATCAGATGAATTCCCAGCAGTGACATCACTTGTTGCCTGCTGAGGGGTACTCTCTAGTACATTGTTATCTTGAGATGCCAAATATCTATGGATGGAGTCTGCCTTGTCCTCTAGTGGAAGATCTATATCCGCAGGATGTGTCTCAGACAGCAGAATGTCGCTTCCATCTTCTTCAAGTTCTGCCATTTTGTCCTTGAATTTCTTGGTGAGTCTGAGCTTGTTTAACCTTGATTCTGCTAGCTGCTGTCTCATGGCAAACTGATGCTCTGATTTCATCCTTCTTAATTCGTCCTCTTGATCCATCAACTGGAGCTCAGCATGAAACGCTTCTACAAGCCTTTCACTCTTTACAGAACGCGCACTCTTCTCGCTCCTCTGCTCCATCTCAGCATCACCCCTCTCAGAACGTGCATTCTTGACGCTCCTCTTCTCCAACTCAGCATCACCCTTCTCAGAACGCGCACTCTTCACGCTCCTCTTCTCCAAATCAGCATCGCCCTTCTCGGAACGCGCACTCTTCACGCTCCTCATCTCCAACTCGGATGTAAGACTTTTGGCTGTTGACATGGTTACTGCTAAGCACAGTTCTTGTTGGTTGTAGTTTCACTCGAAACATCCACTGGGAGCCAGTCCGTAGATTGTTATTGTGGCTGCCTCGGCTTACAACTAGTAAACCGAGGAGTTTCATTAAAAAACACGAACACCCTAAAGTTGTTATTCACAAGATTTGAATGACGCGATACGAAGACTCAGTTAAAGTTCACGAACTGTCGTTTATTCAATGGTCACGGTCACCAATCTTCAGATAACAATCTGTAACGCAAACAAAAGAAACAAACAAACTACATAATATTCATACTTATGAGACACTACGACAATATACATGTATGTACATTTATCATTAACAACTAAATTAAAACTATTAAGAAGCACCTGTACTCGAGACAATCTTGATCTATGAAATATTAAAACGAACATGTGATTACCGAATTATGGGTGGTAGCAATAATGACCTTCTTATTATGTAGTATATATAATATCACTTAATTCATCAAGTTATACGTTGTGTGAGAGTTTTACATTAACTGCCAGAGTTAAACCCCATAGTATCTTCTTACTAATGAGTAATGCTTTGCACACTCCATACTACAGTGTATCATATCAAAAAGAGTTAAATAAGTAATTGAGCCTCCATGAAGTTAGACTGACCAATTGACTACATGTGTGTATCCAAAACTTTCTCTTTGTTTCATAATCAACAAGTCATAACCTGTACATTTACTGTTCAAGAATAACCAATTATACCGGGCAATTATACTACGTTAATAAACATAACAAATCGTTCATAATAATACAAAACATCAAGTTAAAACAATGAAATGTAAATCAACTTACATTAACTAATTATGCAGTCTATTTACATATTGGCTGCAACAAAACAACTATAAGTATTAAGAATAAAACTATCCAAAATAGAATATACTATCCTACTAAACCGTAAAGTACCTTTCTTAGAACACATTATGATGCAGTCACGAGCATGCATGCAAGGCTGAATAAAGGAAATAGAGAGAGAGAAAGGATGAGAGCAGAGAGGGATGAATGGCAAAACAGAGAAGAGAGAGGGGGATGGATAGCGATAAAGAGAAGAGAAAGAGAGGAATGGATAGCGATAAAGAGAAGAGAGAGAGAGGGAGGGAGAGGAAATCTAGCCGATGCACACATCTCATACACACACTGGAAGAGCACACATATTACTTTCTTGCCTTCCATGTTCCGAAACTAGGTATCTATAACAAACAAAAGGTGACTACAATATTCTCTAATAATCTTACATTACTTCATTAGTCATACAAACACTTCAACATTAACTACCACTATAATATATCAAGTGAGTTCTTACCTATTCGGGTCTGTAAAATGCTCCACAATCACTGGAAAACAAACTTTAAAGGGCGGTTGCAACTTGCAACCTTACTGTAGTAACATTCACTTGAACAATGATGGTATATGACCTCTACACATAATATGTAATACATCTACAGAACTCCTACTTCCATGGTATAATTACAACACAAGTGCTTGACACCGAATGCATGGTATATACATTGTGGGCAAATACTTTCATTTAGCCCTGAAACAAGGGGGCTTCTGTTCTACGTTCCCCACAGAATAACTAAATCGGTAGTCTACGAATTCAGACTATAGTAGGCCTATGGCATTAATAATCTTCAATTTGAGACATATTAAACTAAATGTCTTCAACAATTTCTCACTACACATTGCTGTAGTGACAAATAGAGTATCATGGGAACGTCCACCATTCAATGATTTATATTGCAATGAATAGAGTATCATGGGAACGTCCACCATTCAATGATTTATATTGCAATGAAAAGGATTTCATGGGAACGTCCCCCATTCAATGATTTATATTGCAATGAATAGAGTATCATGGGAACGTCCACCATTCAATGATTTATATTGCAATGAATAGAGTATCATGGGAACGTCCACCATTCAATGATTTATATTGCAATGAATAGAGTATCATGGGAACGTCCACCATTCAATGGTTTATATTGCAATGAATAGAGTATCATGGGAACGTCCACCATTCAATGATTTATATTGCAATGAATAGAGTATCATGGGAACGTCCACCATTCAATGGTTTATATTGCAATGAATATAGTATCATGGGAACGTCCCCCATTCAATGATTTATATTGCAATGAATAGAGTATCATGGGAACGTCCACCATTCAATGGTTTATATTGCAATGAATAGAGTATCATGGGAACGTCCACCATTCAATGATTTATATTGCAATGAATAGAGTATCATGGGAACGTCCACCATTCAATGGTTTATATTGCAATGAATAGAGTATCATGGGAACGTCCACCATTCAATGATTTATATTGCAATGAATAGAGTATCATGGGAACGTCCACCATACCCCCAGGTTATCTACCCCATGATTTATATTACAATGAATAGAGTATCATGGGAACGTCCACCATTCAATGATTTATATTGCAATGAATAGAGTATCATGGGAACGTCCCCCCATTCAATGATTTATATTGCAATGAATAGAGTATCATGGGAACGTCCACCATTCAATGAGTTATATTGCAATGAATAGAGTATCATGGGAACGTCCACCATTCAATGATTTATATTGCAATGAATAGAGTATCATGGGAACGTCCACCATTCAATGAGTTATATTGCAATGAATAGAGTATCATGGGAACGTCCACCATTCAATGATTTATATTGCAATGAATAGAGTATCATGGGAACGTCCCCCATTCAATGATTTATATTGCAATGAATAGAGTATCATGGGAACGTCCACCATTCAATGATTTATATTGCAATGAATAGAGTATCATGGGAACGTCCACCATTCAATGATTTATATTGCAATGAAAAGGATTTCATGGGAACGTCCCCCATTCAATGATTTATATTGCAATGAATAGAGTATCATGGGAACGTCCACCATTCAATGATTTATATTGCAATGAATAGAGTATCATGGGAACGTCCACCATTCAATGATTTATATTGCAATGAATAGAGTATCATGGGAACGTTCACCATTCAATGGTTTATATTGCAATGAATAGAGTATCATGGGAACGTCCACCATTCAATGATTTATATTGCAATGAATAGAGTATCATGGGAACGTCCACCATTCAATGGTTTATATTGCAATGAATAGAGTATCATGGGAATGTCCACCATTCAATGATTTATATTGCAATGAATAGAGTATCATGGGAACGTCCACCATTCAATGGTTTATATTGCAATGAATAGAGTATCATGGGAACGTCCACCATTCAATGATTTATATTGCAATGAATAGAGTATCATGGGAACGTCCACCATTCAATGGTTTATATTGCAATGAATAGAGTATCATGGGAACGTCCACCATTCAATGATTTATATTGCAATGAATAGAGTATCATGGGAACGTCCACCATTCAATGGTTTATATTGCAATGAATAGAGTATCATGGGAACGTCCACCATTCAATGATTTATATTGCAATGAATAGAGTATTATGGGAACGTCCACCATTCAATGGTTTATATTGCAATGAAAAGGATTTCATGGGAACGTCCACCATTCAATGGTTTATATTGCAATGAATAGAGTATCATGGGAACGTCCACCATTCAATGATTTATATTGCAATGAATAGAGTATCATGGGAACGTTCACCATTCAATGGTTTATATTGCAATGAATAGAGTATCATGGGAACGTCCACCATTCAATGATTTATATTGCAATGAATAGGGTATCATGGGAACGTCCACCATTCAATGATTTATATTGCAATGAATAGAGTATCATGGGAACGTCCACCATTCAATGGTTTATATTGCAATGAATAGAGTATCATGGGAACGTCCACCATTCAATGATTTATATTGCAATGAATAGAGTATCATGGGAACGTCCACCATTCAATGGTTTATATTGCAATGAATAGAGTATCATGGGAACGTCCACCATTCAATGATTTATATTGCAATGAATAGAGTATCATGGGAACGTCCCCCATTCAATGATTTATATTGCAATGAATAGAGTATCATGGGAACGTCCACCATTCAATGATTTATATTGCAATGAATAGAGTATCATGGGAACGTCCACCATTCAATGATGTATATTGCATTGAATAGAGTATCATGGGAACGCCCCCATGATGTATATTGCATTGAATAGAGTATCATGGGAACGTCCTACCCCATGATTTATATTGCAATGAATAGAGTATCATGGGAACGTCCACCATGAAATGATTTATATTGCAATGAAAAGGATTTCATGGGAACGTCCCCCATTCAATGATTTATATTGCAATGAATAGAGTATCATGGGAACGCCCCCCATGATGTATATTGCATTGAATAGAGTATCATGGGAACGTCCTACCCCATGATGTAATTGCAATGAAAAGAGTATCATGGGAACGTCCACCATTCAATGGTTTATATTGCAATGAATAGAGTATCATGGGAACGTCCACCATACCCCCAGGTTATCTACCCCATGATTTATATTACAATGAATAGAGTATCATGGGAACGTCCACCATTCAATGATTTATATTGCAATGAATAGAGTATCATGGGAACGTCCCCCATTCAATGATTTATATTGCAATGAATAGAGTATCATGGGAACGTCCACCATTCAATGAGTTATATTGCAATGAATAGAGTATCATGGGAACGTCCACCATTCAATGATTTATATTGCAATGAATAGAGTATCATGGGAACGTCCACCATTCAATGAGTTATATTGCAATGAATAGAGTATCATGGGAACGTCCACCATTCAATGATTTATATTGCAATGAATAGAGTATCATGGGAACGTCCCCCATTCAATGATTTATATTGCAATGAATAGAGTATCATGGGAACGTCCACCATTCAATGATTTATATTGCAATGAATAGAGTATCATGGGAACGTCCACCATTCAATGATTTATATTGCAATGAAAAGGATTTCATGGGAACGTCCCCCATTCAATGATTTATATTGCAATGAATAGAGTATCATGGGAACGTCCACCATTCAATGATTTATATTGCAATGAATAGAGTATCATGGGAACGTCCACCATTCAATGATTTATATTGCAATGAATAGAGTATCATGGGAACGTCCACCATTCAATGGTTTATATTGCAATGAATAGAGTATCATGGGAACGTCCACCATTCAATGATTTATATTGCAATGAATAGAGTATCATGGGAACGTCCACCATTCAATGGTTTATATTGCAATGAATATAGTATCATGGGAACGTCCACCATTCAATGATTTATATTGCAATGAATAGAGTATCATGGGAACGTCCACCATTCAATGGTTTATATTGCAATGAATAGAGTATCATGGGAACGTCCACCATTCAATGATTTATATTGCAATGAATAGAGTATCATGGGAACGTCCACCATTCAATGGTTTATATTGCAATGAATAGAGTATCATGGGAACGTCCACCATTCAATGATTTATATTGCAATGAATAGAGTATCATGGGAACGTCCACCATACCCCCAGGTTATCTACCCCATGATTTATATTACAATGAATAGAGTATCATGGGAACGTCCACCATTCAATGATTTATATTGCAATGAATAGAGTATCATGGGAACGTCCCCCATTCAATGATTTATATTGCAATGAATAGAGTATCATGGGAACGTCCACCATTCAATGAGTTATATTGCAATGAATAGAGTATCATGGGAACGTCCACCATTCAATGATTTATATTGCAATGAATAGAGTATCATGGGAACGTCCACCATTCAATGAGTTATATTGCAATGAATAGAGTATCATGGGAACGTCCACCATTCAATGATTTATATTGCAATGAATAGAGTATCATGGGAACGTCCCCCATTCAATGATTTATATTGCAATGAATAGAGTATCATGGGAACGTCCACCATTCAATGATTTATATTGCAATGAATAGAGTATCATGGGAACGTCCACCATTCAATGATGTATATTGCATTGAATAGAGTATCATGGGAACGCCCCCATGATGTATATTGCATTGAATAGAGTATCATGGGAACGTCCTACCCCATGATTTATATTGCAATGAATAGAGTATCATGGGAACGTCCACCATGAAATGATTTATATTGCAATGAAAAGGATTTCATGGGAACGTCCCCCATTCAATGATTTATATTGCAATGAATAGAGTATCATGGGAACGCCCCCCATGATGTATATTGCATTGAATAGAGTATCATGGGAACGTCCTACCCCATGATGTAATTGCAATGAATAGAGTATCATGGGAACGTCCACCATTCAATGATTTATATTGCAATGAATAGAGTATCATGGGAACGTCCACCATTCAATGAGTTATATTGCAATGAATAGAGTATCATGGGAACGTCCACCATTCAATGATTTATATTGCAATGAATAGAGTATCATGGGAACGTCCCCCATTCAATGATTTATATTGCAATGAATAGAGTATCATGGGAACGTCCACCATTCAATGATTTATATTGCAATGAATAGAGTATCATGGGAACGTCCACCATTCAATGATTTATATTGCAATGAAAAGGATTTCATGGGAACGTCCCCCATTCAATGATTTATATTGCAATGAATAGAGTATCATGGGAACGTCCACCATTCAATGATTTATATTGCAATGAATAGAGTATCATGGGAACGTCCACCATTCAATGATTTATATTGCAATGAATAGAGTATCATGGGAACGTTCACCATTCAATGGTTTATATTGCAATGAATAGAGTATCATGGGAACGTCCACCATTCAATGATTTATATTGCAATGAATAGAGTATCATGGGAACGTCCACCATTCAATGGTTTATATTGCAATGAATAGAGTATCATGGGAATGTCCACCATTCAATGATTTATATTGCAATGAATAGAGTATCATGGGAACGTCCACCATTCAATGGTTTATATTGCAATGAATAGAGTATCATGGGAACGTCCACCATTCAATGATTTATATTGCAATGAATAGAGTATCATGGGAACGTCCACCATTCAATGGTTTATATTGCAATGAATAGAGTATCATGGGAACGTCCACCATTCAATGATTTATATTGCAATGAATAGAGTATCATGGGAACGTCCACCATTCAATGGTTTATATTGCAATGAATAGAGTATCATGGGAACGTCCACCATTCAATGATTTATATTGCAATGAATAGAGTATTATGGGAACGTCCACCATTCAATGGTTTATATTGCAATGAAAAGGATTTCATGGGAACGTCCACCATTCAATGGTTTATATTGCAATGAATAGAGTATCATGGGAACGTCCACCATTCAATGATTTATATTGCAATGAATAGAGTATCATGGGAACGTTCACCATTCAATGGTTTATATTGCAATGAATAGAGTATCATGGGAACGTCCACCATTCAATGATTTATATTGCAATGAATAGAGTATCATGGGAACGTCCACCATTCAATGATTTATATTGCAATGAATAGAGTATCATGGGAACGTCCACCATTCAATGGTTTATATTGCAATGAATAGAGTATCATGGGAACGTCCACCATTCAATGATTTATATTGCAATGAATAGAGTATCATGGGAACGTCCACCATTCAATGGTTTATATTGCAATGAATAGAGTATCATGGGAACGTCCACCATTCAATGATTTATATTGCAATGAATAGAGTATCATGGGAACGTCCACCATTCAATGATTTATATTGCAATGAATAGAGTATCATGGGAACGTCCCCCATTCAATGATTTATATTGCAATGAATAGAGTATCATGGGAACGTCCACCATTCAATGAGTTATATTGCAATGAATAGAGTATCATGGGAACGTCCACCATTCAATGATTTATATTGCAATGAATAGAGTATCATGGGAACGTCCACCATTCAATGAGTTATATTGCAATGAATAGAGTATCATGGGAACGTCCACCATTCAATGATTTATATTGCAATGAATAGAGTATCATGGGAACGTCCCCCATTCAATGATTTATATTGCAATGAATAGAGTATCATGGGAACGTCCACCATTCAATGATTTATATTGCAATGAATAGAGTATCATGGGAACGTCCACCATTCAATGATTTATATTGCAATGAAAAGGATTTCATGGGAACGTCCCCCATTCAATGATTTATATTGCAATGAATAGAGTATCATGGGAACGTCCACCATTCAATGATTTATATTGCAATGAATAGAGTATCATGGGAACGTCCACCATTCAATGATTTATATTGCAATGAATAGAGTATCATGGGAACGTCCACCATTCAATGGTTTATATTGCAATGAATAGAGTATCATGGGAACGTCCACCATTCAATGATTTATATTGCAATGAATAGAGTATCATGGGAACGTCCACCATTCAATGGTTTATATTGCAATGAATAGAGTATCATGGGAACGTCCACCATTCAATGATTTATACAGGGTGGCCCAAAAAAAACGGAACGGGGCACTTCCCAAAATATAGTAACAAATGTATTATGTCCATCGGAAATAGTGTCTTTTCAAATGAACAACGATACCAAGAACAGTCAATTTGGTCGTGTAGTTTTTGTTTTAGGGCGCTGTGAGTGACACCATGTCAGGTTCTCTTTTTTGTCAATTTGTATTGAGCCAGCGCTTGATGAATCGCACTAACCGCCGTCCATATCGTTGAGCATCGCGCACTATTGTTTGTGTGCACTCAGCCGTGTGCCGAGAGAATGGACATGGTCGCTGAATGGTATTACGGGCAAGGAGTGCGGTTAAACAGGCATTGACTAGGTCGAAATCGACATAAATCGGCACCTGACATGGTCTCACTCACTACGTCCTTAAACAAAAACGACCTAACCAAAATTACTGTTCTTGGTATCGTTTTTCATTGGAAAGGACACCCTATCCGATGAACATAAACATTGTGTTATTATATTTTGGGAAGTGCCCCGTTCCGTTTTTTTTGGGCCACCCTGTATTGCAATGAATAGAGTATCATGGGAACGTCCACCATTCAATGGTTTATATTGCAATGAATAGAGTATCATGGGAACGTCCACCATTCAATGATTTATATTGCAATGAATAGAGTATCATGGGAACGTCCACCATTCAATGGTTTATATTGCAATGAATAGAGTATCATGGGAACGTCCACCATTCAATGATTTATATTGCAATGAATAGAGTATCATGGGAACGTCCACCATTCAATGGTTTATATTGCAATGAATAGAGTATCATGGGAACGTCCACCATTCAATGATTTATATTGCAATGAATAGAGTATTATGGGAACGTCCACCATTCAATGGTTTATATTGCAATGAAAAGGATTTCATGGGAACGTCCACCATTCAATGGTTTATATTGCAATGAATAGAGTATCATGGGAACGTCCACCATTCAATGATTTATATTGCAATGAATAGAGTATCATGGGAACGTTCACCATTCAATGGTTTATATTGCAATGAATAGAGTATCATGGGAACGTCCACCATTCAATGATTTATATTGCAATGAATAGAGTATCATGGGAACGTCCACCATTCAATGATTTATATTGCAATGAATAGAGTATCATGGGAACGTCCACCATTCAATGGTTTATATTGCAATGAATAGAGTATCATGGGAACGTCCACCATTCAATGATTTATATTGCAATGAATAGAGTATCATGGGAACGTCCACCATTCAATGGTTTATATTGCAATGAATAGAGTATCATGGGAACGTCCACCATTCAATGATTTATATTGCAATGAATAGAGTATCATGGGAACGTCCCCCATTCAATGATTTATATTGCAATGAATAGAGTATCATGGGAACGTCCACCATTCAATGGTTTATATTGCAATGAATAGAGTATCATGGGAACGTCCACCATTCAATGATTTATATTGCAATGAATAGAGTATCATGGGAACGTCCACCATTCAATGGTTTATATTGCAATGAATAGAGTATCATGGGAACGTCCACCATACCCCCAGGTTATCTACCCCATGATTTATATTACAATGAATAGAGTATCATGGGAACGTCCACCATTCAATGATTTATATTGCAATGAATAGAGTATCATGAGAACGTCCCCCATTCAATGATTTATATTGCAATGAATAGAGTATCATGGGAACGTCCACCATTCAATGAGTTATATTGCAATGAATAGAGTATCATGGGAACGTCCACCATTCAATGATTTATATTGCAATGAATAGAGTATCATGGGAACGTCCACCATTCAATGAGTTATATTGCAATGAATAGAGTATCATGGGAACGTCCACCATTCAATGATTTATATTGCAATGAATAGAGTATCATGGGAACGTCCCCCATTCAATGATTTATATTGCAATGAATAGAGTATCATGGGAACGTCCACCATTCAATGATTTATATTGCAATGAATAGAGTATCATGGGAACGTCCACCATTCAATGATTTATATTGCAATGAAAAGGATTTCATGGGAACGTCCCCCATTCAATGATTTATATTGCAATGAATAGAGTATCATGGGAACGTCCACCATTCAATGATTTATATTGCAATGAATAGAGTATCATGGGAACGTCCACCATTCAATGATTTATATTGCAATGAATAGAGTATCATGGGAACGTCCACCATTCAATGGTTTATATTGCAATGAATAGAGTATCATGGGAACGTCCACCATTCAATGATTTATATTGCAATGAATAGAGTATCATGGGAACGTCCACCATTCAATGGTTTATATTGCAATGAATAGAGTATCATGGGAACGTCCACCATTCAATGATTTATATTGCAATGAATAGAGTATCATGGGAACGTCCCCCATTCAATGATTTATATTGCAATGAATAGAGTATCATGGGAACGTCCACCATTCAATGATTTATATTGCAATGAATAGAGTATCATGGGAACGTCCACCATTCAATGATGTATATTGCATTGAATAGAGTATCATGGGAACGCCCCCCATGATGTATATTGCATTGAATAGAGTATCATGGGAACGTCCTACCCCATGATTTATATTGCAATGAATAGAGTATCATGGGAACGTCCACCATGAAATGATTTATATTGCAATGAAAAGGATTTCATGGGAACGTCCCCCATTCAATGATTTATATTGCAATGAATAGAGTATCATGGGAACGCCCCCCATGATGTATATTGCATTGAATAGAGTATCATGGGAACGTCCTACCCCATGATGTATATTGCAATGAATAGAGTATCATGGGAACGTCCACCATTCAATGGTTTATATTGCAATGAATAGAGTATCATGGGAACGTCCACCATACCCCCAGGTTATCTACCCCATGATTTATATTACAATGAATAGAGTATCATGGGAACGTCCACCATTCAATGATTTATATTGCAATGAATAGAGTATCATGGGAACGTCCCCCATTCAATGATTTATATTGCAATGAATAGAGTATCATGGGAACGTCCACCATTCAATGAGTTATATTGCAATGAATAGAGTATCATGGGAACGTCCACCATTCAATGATTTATATTGCAATGAATAGAGTATCATGGGAACGTCCACCATTCAATGAGTTATATTGCAATGAATAGAGTATCATGGGAACGTCCACCATTCAATGATTTATATTGCAATGAATAGAGTATCATGGGAACGTCCCCCATTCAATGATTTATATTGCAATGAATAGAGTATCATGGGAACGTCCACCATTCAATGATTTATATTGCAATGAATAGAGTATCATGGGAACGTCCACCATTCAATGATTTATATTGCAATGAAAAGGATTTCATGGGAACGTCCCCCATTCAATGATTTATATTGCAATGAATAGAGTATCATGGGAACGTCCACCATTCAATGATTTATATTGCAATGAATAGAGTATCATGGGAACGTCCACCATTCAATGATTTATATTGCAATGAATAGAGTATCATGGGAACGTCCACCATTCAATGGTTTATATTGCAATGAATAGAGTATCATGGGAACGTCCACCATTCAATGATTTATATTGCAATGAATAGAGTATCATGGGAACGTCCACCATTCAATGGTTTATATTGCAATGAATAGAGTATCATGGGAACGTCCACCATTCAATGATTTATATTGCAATGAATAGAGTATCATGGGAACGTCCCCCATTCAATGATTTATATTGCAATGAATAGAGTATCATGGGAACGTCCACCATTCAATGATTTATATTGCAATGAATAGAGTATCATGGGAACGTCCACCATTCAATGATGTATATTGCATTGAATAGAGTATCATGGGAACGCCCCCCATGATGTATATTGCATTGAATAGAGTATCATGGGAACGTCCTACCCCATGATTTATATTGCAATGAATAGAGTATCATGGGAACGTCCACCATGAAATGATTTATATTGCAATGAAAAGGATTTCATGGGAACGTCCCCCATTCAATGATTTATATTGCAATGAATAGAGTATCATGGGAACGCCCCCCATGATGTATATTGCATTGAATAGAGTATCATGGGAACGTCCTACCCCATGATGTATATTGCAATGAATAGAGTATCATGGGAACGTCCACCATTCAATGGTTTATATTGCAATGAATAGAGTATCATGGGAACGTCCACCATACCCCCAGGTTATCTACCCCATGATTTATATTACAATGAATAGAGTATCATGGGAACGTCCACCATTCAATGATTTATATTGCAATGAATAGAGTATCATGGGAACGTCCCCCATTCAATGATTTATATTGCAATGAATAGAGTATCATGGGAACGTCCACCATTCAATGAGTTATATTGCAATGAATAGAGTATCATGGGAACGTCCACCATTCAATGATTTATATTGCAATGAATAGAGTATCATGGGAACGTCCACCATTCAATGAGTTATATTGCAATGAATAGAGTATCATGGGAACGTCCACCATTCAATGATTTATATTGCAATGAATAGAGTATCATGGGAACGTCCCCCATTCAATGATTTATATTGCAATGAATAGAGTATCATGGGAACGTCCACCATTCAATGATTTATATTGCAATGAATAGAGTATCATGGGAACGTCCACCATTCAATGATTTATATTGCAATGAAAAGGATTTCATGGGAACGTCCCCCATTCAATGATTTATATTGCAATGAATAGAGTATCATGGGAACGTCCACCATTCAATGATTTATATTGCAATGAATAGAGTATCATGGGAACGTCCACCATTCAATGATTTATATTGCAATGAATAGAGTATCATGGGAACGTCCACCATTCAATGGTTTATATTGCAATGAATAGAGTATCATGGGAACGTCCACCATTCAATGGTTTATATTGCAATGAATAGAGTATCATGGGAACGTCCACCATTCAATGATTTATATTGCAATGAATAGAGTATCATGGGAACGTCCACCATTCAATGGTTTATATTGCAATGAATAGAGTATCATGGGAACGTCCACCATTCAATGATTTATATTGCAATGAATAGAGTATCATGGGAACGTCCACCATTCAATGGTTTATATTGCAATGAATAGAGTATCATGGGAACGTCCACCATTCAATGATTTATATTGCAATGAATAGAGTATCATGGGAACGTCCACCATTCAATGATTTATATTGCAATGAATAGAGTATCATGGGAACGTCCACCATTCAATGGTTTATATTGCAATGAATAGAGTATCATGGGAACGTCCACCATTCAATGATTTATATTGCAATGAATAGAGTATCATGGGAACGTCCACCATTCAATGGTTTATATTGCAATGAATAGAGTATCATGGGAACGTCCACCATTCAATGATTTATATTGCAATGAATAGAGTATCATGGGAACGTCCCCCATTCAATGATTTATATTGCAATGAATAGAGTATCATGGGAACGTCCACCATTCAATGATTTATATTGCAATGAATAGAGTATCATGGGAACGTCCACCATTCAATGATGTATATTGCATTGAATAGAGTATCATGGGAACGCCCCCCATGATGTATATTGCATTGAATAGAGTATCATGGGAACGTCCTACCCCATGATTTATATTGCAATGAATAGAGTATCATGGGAACGTCCACCATGAAATGATTTATATTGCAATGAAAAGGATTTCATGGGAACGTCCCCCATTCAATGATTTATATTGCAATGAATAGAGTATCATGGGAACGCCCCCCATGATGTATATTGCATTGAATAGAGTATCATGGGAACGTCCTACCCCATGATGTATATTGCAATGAATAGAGTATCATGGGAACGTCCACCATTCAATGGTTTATATTGCAATGAATAGAGTATCATGGGAACGTCCACCATACCCCCAGGTTATCTACCCCATGATTTATATTACAATGAATAGAGTATCATGGGAACGTCCACCATTCAATGATTTATATTGCAATGAATAGAGTATCATGGGAACGTCCCCCATTCAATGATTTATATTGCAATGAATAGAGTATCATGGGAACGTCCACCATTCAATGAGTTATATTGCAATGAATAGAGTATCATGGGAACGTCCACCATTCAATGATTTATATTGCAATGAATAGAGTATCATGGGAACGTCCACCATTCAATGAGTTATATTGCAATGAATAGAGTATCATGGGAACGTCCACCATTCAATGATTTATATTGCAATGAATAGAGTATCATGGGAACGTCCCCCATTCAATGATTTATATTGCAATGAATAGAGTATCATGGGAACGTCCACCATTCAATGATTTATATTGCAATGAATAGAGTATCATGGGAACGTCCACCATTCAATGATTTATATTGCAATGAAAAGGATTTCATGGGAACGTCCCCCATTCAATGATTTATATTGCAATGAATAGAGTATCATGGGAACGTCCACCATTCAATGATTTATATTGCAATGAATAGAGTATCATGGGAACGTCCACCATTCAATGATTTATATTGCAATGAATAGAGTATCATGGGAACGTCCACCATTCAATGGTTTATATTGCAATGAATAGAGTATCATGGGAACGTCCACCATTCAATGATTTATATTGCAATGAATAGAGTATCATGGGAACGTCCACCATTCAATGGTTTATATTGCAATGAATAGAGTATCATGGGAACGTCCACCATTCAATGATTTATATTGCAATGAATAGAGTATCATGGGAACGTCCACCATTCAATGGTTTATATTGCAATGAATAGAGTATCATGGGAACGTCCACCATTCAATGATTTATATTGCAATGAATAGAGTATCATGGGAACGTCCACCATTCAATGGTTTATATTGCAATGAATAGAGTATCATGGGAACGTCCACCATTCAATGATTTATATTGCAATGAATAGAGTATCATGGGAACGTCCACCATTCAATGGTTTATATTGCAATGAAAAGGATTTCATGGGAACGTCCACCATTCAATGGTTTATATTGCAATGAATAGAGTATCATGGGAACGTCCACCATTCAATGATTTATATTGCAATGAATAGAGTATCATGGGAACGTCCACCATTCAATGGTTTATATTGCAATGAAAAGGATTTCATGGGAACGTCCACCATTCAATGGTTTATATTGCAATGAATAGAGTATCATGGGAACGTCCACCATTCAATGATTTATATTGCAATGAATAGAGTATCATGGGAACGTCCACCATTCAATGGTTTATATTGCAATGAATAGAGTATCATGGGAACGTCCACCATTCAATGATTTATATTGCAATGAATAGAGTATCATGGGAACGTCCACCATTCAATGATTTATATTGCAATGAATAGAGTATCATGGGAACGTCCACCATTCAATGGTTTATATTGCAATGAATAGAGTATCATGGGAACGTCCACCATTCAATGATTTATATTGCAATGAATAGAGTATCATGGGAACGTCCACCATTCAATGGTTTATATTGCAATGAATAGAGTATCATGGGAACGTCCACCATTCAATGATTTATATTGCAATGAATAGAGTATCATGGGAACGTCCCCCATTCAATGATTTATATTGCAATGAATAGAGTATCATGGGAATGTCCACCATTCAATGATGTATATTGCATTGAATAGAGTATCATGGGAACGCCCCCCATGATGTATATTGCATTGAATAGAGTATCATGGGAACGTCCTACCCCATGATTTATATTGCAATGAATAGAGTATCATGGGAACGTCCACCATGAAATGATTTATATTGCAATGAAAAGGATTTCATGGGAACGTCCCCCATTCAATGATTTATATTGCAATGAATAGAGTATCATGGGAACGTCCACCATTCAATGATTTATATTGCAATGAATAGAGTATCATGGGAACGTCCACCATTCAATGATTTATATTGCAATGAATAGAGTATCATGGGAACGTCCCCCATTCAATGATTTATATTGCAATGAATAGAGTATCATGGGAACGTCCCCCATTCAATGATTTATATTGCAATGAATAGAGTATCATGGGAACGTCCACCATTCAATGATTTATATTGCAATGAATAGAGTATCATGGGAACGTCCACCATTCAATGATTTATATTGCAATGAATAGAGTATCATGGGAACGTCCACCATTCAATGATTTATATTGCAATGAATAGAGTATCATGGGAACGTCCTACCCCATGATTTATATTGCAATGAATAGAGTATCATGGGAACGTCCACCATGATGTATATTGCAATGAATAGAGTATCATGGGAATGTCCACCATTCAATGATGTATATTGCAATGAATAGAGTATCATGGGAATGTCCACCATTCAATGATTTATATTGCATTGAATAGAGTATCATGGGAACGTCCACCATTCAATGATGTATATTGCATTGAATAGAGTATCATGGGAACGTCCCCCATGATGTATAATGTATTATGGGTCAATCCACGTCAAATCACCCAATTTTCAGAGAAATGTTCACCCGACCCCCTTCAATTTTGCTAAAATTCGCACCAAATGTTCCCCCAAGTGTCTCACGGAAAATTCTGAAATATTTTGCCCCAAGGTCAAACGGTTGCTAAGATACGGCCTCACCTAGCAACCAATGCGCAATTCTTAAAAGGTGTTATAAAAAAATCAGCCATTTTCAACTGCCCCTCACAGCTAAAGTGAATGAGGGAGCAAGCTAAATTTTTGTAAGTTGAAAGAACTTTATTATCTGTAAAAGAAAAAAAAAGAAAAAAATCTGCTACGAAATTTCATTTTCACGTACGAGGTCATCAAAAATTACCTTAAGTCATAAAATTTAAATTTTCGGACAGTGTTTAGGGGTCAATAAAATAAATATGACAACAAATAAAGAAAAAGTAAGAATGTAAATCAATTTAAAACAACTTTCTGTAAAAGCACACAAAAAATCAGCACAAAAAATGGTTCCGTTTTCGTGTAGGGCGCCCTCAAAGTCTGAACATATCAGAAATCAGCAAAGTTGACGGTCAAAGTTCACCTTTAGTCCAACCTAGTAGAAGCATGAAAATTGGTGGAATGATAGACATTCATCTATATTTTAGAGTACCACCAGCGAAAATTTGCTTCCGAAATGTTATCTAGCTTAAAATCGCACACGAAAACGAGGTTAAACACTGTTACGCAACCATTTATTGCCCTTAAGTGGTTTTCAGGTTTTTTTGAAAGCTTCTGTGAAAAAAACTAATCATGCTGCTAGGCTCATTTTAGCATGTCTGGTAGTCCTTAATGGGTACTTCAAGAAAATGCATACATTGGGTAGGTTTTCTTAGAGGATTGACCTAAAAAATGCATCTGAAAATGGTTAGAAAACATGTTTTTTACAATTATTGTCAATTTTCTGGTAACGTGCCTGTGTTTAGAGGCACTTTCAAACTTCAATATTTGTAAGATGGAAAGTGACATAAAGCTCATATCTTCTAATCTGGTAGACATTCATCTATATTTTAGGGAACTATCAGTGAAATTTTGCTCCCGAAATGTTATCTAGTAAAAAAATGCTCACAAAAATGGGGTCAAACACCATTACGCTACCATTACGCTACCATTTATTGCCCTCGAGTGGTTTTCAGAGGATTTTGAAAGCGTCTCTGAAAAAAAGTATTAATGCTGCTAAGCTCATTTTGGCATGTCTGGTAGTCCTTCATGGGTACTTCAAGAAAATGCATATGTTGGGTAGGTCTTTGTACAGCATTGACCTTGAAAATGCATTCGAAAATGGTTAAAAACATGTTTTTTTACAATTGGTCTATTTTCTGGTAACGTGCATGTTTTTACAGGCACTTTCAAACTTAAATATTTTCGAGATGGAAAATGGTTCATAGCTCATATCTTCAAATCTGTTAGACATCCATCTATATTTTAGTGAACAACTAGTAACATTTTGCTTCCGAAATGTTATCTAGCATAAAAACGCACACGAAAATGAGGTTAAACACTGTTACGCAACCCTTTATTGCCCTGAAGTGGTTTTCAGGGGTTTTTGAAAGCTTCTGTGAAAAAAACTAGACATGCTGCTAGGCTCAATTTAGCATGTCTTGTAGTCCTTCATGGGTACTTCAAGAAAATGCATACATTGGGTAGGTTGCCTACAGCATTGACTGTAAAATTGCATCTGCAAATGGTTAAAAAACACGTTTTTTACAATTATTTGTCTATATTCTTGTAAAAAACGTTTTTTAATCATTTTCAGATGCATTTTTTTGGTCAATGCTGTATGAAACCTACCCAATGTGTGCATTTTCTTGAAGTACCCATGAAGGACTACTAGACATGCTAAATTGAGCCTAGCAGCATGTCTAGTTATTTTCACAGAAGCTTTCAAAAAACCCTGAAAACCACTTCAGCGCAATAAAGGGTTGCGTAACAGTGTTTAACCTCATTTTCGTGTGCGTTTTTATGCTAGATAACATTTCGGAAGCAAAATGTTACTAGTTGTTCACTAAAATATAGATGGATGTCTAACAGATCTGAAGATATGAGCTATGAACCATTTTCCATCTCGAAAATATTTAAGTTTGAAAGTGCCTGTAAAAACATGCACGTTACCAGAAAATAGACCAATTGTAAAAAAACATGTTTTTAACCATTTTCGAATGCATTTTCAAGGTCAATGCTGTACAAAGACCTACCCAACATATGCATTTTCTTGAAGTACCCATGAAGGACTACCAGACATGCCAAAATGAGCTTAGCAGCATTAATACTTTTTTTCAGAGACGCTTTCAAAATCCTCTGAAAACCACTTGAGGGCAATAAATGGTGTTTGACCCCATTTTTGTGAGCATTTTTCTACTAGATAACATTTCGGGAGCAAAGTTTCACTGATAGTTCTCTAAAATATAGATGAATGTCTACTAGATTAGAAGATATGAGCTTTATGTCACTTTCCATCTTACAAATATTGAAGTTTGAAAGTGCCTGTAAACACAGGCACGTTACCAGAAAATTGACAATAATTGTAACAAACGTGTTTTCTAACCATTTTCAGATGCATTTTTTAGGTCAATCCTCTAAGAAAACCTACCCAATGTATGCATTTTCTTGAAGTACCCATTAAGGACTACCAGACATGCTAAAATGAGCCTAGCAGCATGATTAGTTTTTTTCACAGAAGCTTTCAAATAACCCTGAAAACCACTTAAGGGCAATAAATGGTTGCGTAACAGTGTTTAACCTCATTTTCGTGTGCGTTTTTAAGCTAGATAACATTTCGGAAGCAAATTTTCGCTGGTGGTACCCTAAAATATAGATGAATGTCTATCATTCCACCAATTTTCATGCTTCTACTAGGTTGGACTAAAGGTGAACTTTGACCTTCAACTTTGCTGATTTCTGATATGTTCAGACTTTGAGGGCGCCCTACACGAAAACGGAACCATTTTTTTGTGCTGATTTTTTGTGTGCTTTTAGAGAAAGTTGTTTTAAATTGATTTACATTCTTACTTTTGCTTTATTTGTTGTCATATTTATTTTATTGATCCCTAAACACTGTCCGAAAATTTAAATTTTACGACTTAAGGTCATTTTTGATGACCTCGTACGCGAAAATGGAATTTCTTAGCAGATTTTTTTATTTTTTAACTTTTACAGATAATAAAGTTCTTTCAACTTATAAAAATTTAGCTTGCTCCCTCATTCACTTTAGCTGTGAGGGGCAGTTGAAAATGGCTGAATTTTGTATAACACCTTTTAAGAATCGCGCATTGGTTGCTAGGTGAGGCCGTATCTTAGCAACCGTTTGACCTTGGGGCAAAATATTTCAGAATTTTCCGTGAGACACTTGGGGGAACATTTGGTGCGAATTTTAGCAAATTTGAAGGGGGTCGGGTGAACACCACTGGTTGATTTGACGTGGATTGACCCATATTGCATTGAATAGTATCATGGGAACGTCCTACCCCATGATTTATATTGCAATGAATAGAGTATCATGGGAACGTCCACCATGATGTATATTGCAATGAATAGAGTATCATGGGAACGTCCACCATTCAATGATGTATATTGCAATGAATAGAGTATCATGGGAATGTCCACCATTCAATGATTTATATTGCAATGAAAAGAGTATCATGGGAACGTCCACCATTCAATGATTTATATTGCAATGAAAAGAGTATCATGGGAACGTCCACCATTCAATGATTTATATTGCAATGAAAAGAGTATCATGGGAACGTCCACCATTCAATGATTTATATTGCAATGAAAAGAGTATCATGGGAACGTCCACCATTCAATGATTTATATTGCAATGAAAAGAGTATCATGGGAACGTCCACCATTCAATGATTTATATTGCAATGAAAAGAGTATCATGGGAACGTCCACCATTCAATGATTTATATTGCAATGAATAGAGTATCATGGGAACGTCCACCATTCAATGGTTTATATTGCAATGAAAAGAGTATTTCATTTTTTCATTTCATTTCAATTTATTCAGCATTTCCATAAAAACATACATATAAAATACAAACAATAAATAGGAATACTACACAAACAAAAAACAATGAAAATGCAAAGAGATGCAGCAGAAAGGCAGAGCCTTATATAAAAGCTGCATCCTTCATACAACTATCACCTCAGTAAAAACATTAACAAAAAAAGATTACACGATAATTGCCCTGTCATACTCAAATTCACAAAACACACACACACACACACACACACACACACACACACACAATACACATATGCATGTAAACAGTATGATTATTGCACAGTTGAATTTCCAAGTAAAAGTTGTTTATACTTTTTCTTAAAAACATTCAAAGATAAACTAGACTTTATATCATTTGGTATTTCATTCCATATTTTTGGACCATTAAAAAATATAGATTTTTGAAAAGCTGTAGTCCTTATAAGAGGTAGACGATAATTATTAGCACTGCGAGTTTCATAATTATGCACAGTTGAATTTACATCAAAATACATCAAAAGAGTATCATGGGAACGTCCACCATTCAATGATTTATATTGCAATGAAAAGAGTATCATGGGAACGTCCACCATTCAATGATTTATATTGCAATGAAAAGAGTATCATGGGAACGTCCACCATTCAATGATTTATATTGCAATGAAAAGAGTATCATGGGAACGTCCACCATTCAATGATTTATATTGCAATGAAAAGAGTATCATGGGAACGTCCACCATTCAATGATTTATATTGCAATGAAAAGAGTATCATGGGAACGTCCACCATTCAATGATTTATATTGCAATGAAAAGAGTATCATGGGAACGTCCACCATTCAATGATTTATATTGCAATGAAAAGAGTATCATGGGAACGTCCACCATTCAATGATTTATATTGCAATGAAAAGAGTATCATGGGAACGTCCACCATTCAATGGTTTATATTGCAATGAAAAGAGTATCATGGGAACGTCCACCATTCAATGATTTATATTGCAATGAATAGAGTATCATGGGAACGTCCATCATTCAATGGTTTTTGTGGCTGGATGGTTGAGAACCAGTCTAGCAATCCGGAGGTCTCGGGTTCAATTCCCGGCAAAGTCTATTTTTCTTTGCTGATTTTCAAGTTTCAACCCATTCACCAAAATCAGTCCATCATGAACGGGTTAGATATTTAGATATTTGTAGTCGGTTACCTGTATGTTTGAATTTATCTTTATTTAAAGTTCAATCCCATGCTAAATCTCTGTAATTTACTATGAAAGAATGTGAATGAGAGGAGTCATGAAAGGAAAACCCGAGCACAAACTGCAGAGGGTCTGAAAAGTTAAGACAGTTGGAATGTAGTTTATAAATGTGTACATGACGTTTGTTATTGCCATCAATCTTGTCTTTTGGAATCTGCTGCCATTGTGATTTGTTTATATTATGAATTAAAATAAAGAGTGACATTTTATAGTAAAATTCTGATTGAAATGTTACAAATATTTTTCACCCTTTTTATTCTACTTCAATCTAGCCAGAAATTTCTGTTTAAATTTATAATGTGCTAATAATACATATTTTCTAGTCCAATTCTAATTGAAATATTACAATTATTTATTTTCCTATTCATTTTATTGAAGAAAAAACAACAACACTTAAATCCAGGCAGGGATTCCCATTGAAATGTATATTGTTCTTATATTGTTGTATTAATCAGTAATGTTTTTTTTCTCTTTTTTTTCCAGGAGATATGTTTGGAGGAGTTACTATCTGAGTTTTGAGGGTGAGAAGCTATCAGATGATTACAAGAGGATCAGAGAGTAAGTTAGCTTTCCTTTGAAACGTGTGCAAATATTTGTGCATATTGCTATTACTGTACAGTCAAACCTGTATTAGTGGCCACCTGTCTACAGCAGCCAACCTGCTTATAGTGGCCACCAAAAGTGATCCTTGCAGAGGGAAACAATTTTGCATACCCTGTCTATAGAGGTCACCTGTCTACAGTGGCCACTTTTCCCTTTATATAGGTGGTCACTATACACAGGATTGACAGTATGTCCAAAGGGGGGAGGGCATGAAAAAGGTGCACAATTTCACCTCTATTGGCATTACACTACTTTAACCCCTCATACGGTACGATGCCAGCCAAAATATATGGGACAATTCCTTTGAAGCGGCTCCTGGGCATTGAGAAGATCTTTGCTTCCCCCTGCTGTCTGGTCACTATTGGCATTACACTACTTAAAGGGGTAGTTCAGTTTTGGTAGAGAGGGCGCTGCACAATACAATTTTTTTGTGAGGTAATGAAAAACTGAGTGTCGAATTTGAAAGAACATGCAATTTTAACCCTTTTACCACGGCAATAGATATACTGCTTCAATAGCTATATACGAGATTATTTTACGGACCGGTCGAGTTACCCCACTGGGAGCGCACAAAATTAACCGATCGATAACTGGTTGACCATGGCATTGTATTTGCTTCTATTCAACCTAGCGTGAGTTCGCTGGTCATGTAGTTCACACAATAGAGGCGATCGATATGCATAGTATAGGGACAGCGAAGTGAAATTCTATGCGAAAACTATGATTCTGGCTTGTATGTGTTTGTATACGAATATCCTGAAATTAGACTTGTGTATTACCATGATAAAATTGTAATAAAACAATAATCACGCAACTAGAGTCGGGGAAACTTGATATACATGTAGCCAAGGGTTCAATCTTTGTATTCAGCCAAATTATATTGTACTTACAAGATGCATACATGTATGTTTATGCAATTAATAAAGCCCTTGCTCAGAACCGAGAAATCTCGGTTCCCGTATATGAGTAGGCGCAACGGGGACCGAGAATTCTCGGTCCCCGTAGTGATCGGGTTAATGGCAGAATAAACTTTATTTGGTCAAAATCGGTTGAGAAATGGCTGAAATATCAATAAATATATCTGATCGTATTTATTATTTTTTTTTACAAAATTTTAAAAATGCTTACACTTTTTCAAAAAATTGTAAAAGCGGTTTTTAAATAGTTGTTGATGATCTCTCTATTTAATAATTATTTCAACAAAACATGACATGCATAATTTTGTATGAAAAATGGTTGAAACCTATGCCTTATTAGAGATCAGAGCGCCCTCTCGTGTTTTAATGGCGCTTTTTGAATGATAACAGGCTTTTTACTTACCTAGTCGTTTGTATTTTTGTATACCTTTCGAGCATGGTGGGGTTATAAATATTAGTAATGTTACTGTGCAGGTTTTGGTTACTTAGAAGTTCTGCCTTACCAAAACTGTACTGCCCCTTTAAGTCTTATCGTGCCAGGGATTTTTAATGCTTCTCTTAGGGACCATACCCACCAAGATTTGTTTATCTTTAATTATGGTCCCTACTCATATTCCAATCTCATTTATTTGTATTTTACAATTGCTGTATTTTATTATATCTTATTTTTTGTCTTACATTGTAAAATGTTTATCTTTGGATTTAACTGGTTTTATAGCCACTCAGTTCTCATAGGCAAGGGGTTAAAAATAATAACATACATAGAACCTTTACTTGTACAATTATCGCACTAAATCAGGTTACTCGTTATAACAAAGCTTGTTATAAAGAGGTTCCACTGTCTTAGTTTTAAAGGGAGAGATCCTCTTTTGCAAGCCAAAATTCAAAAGTTGTGAGGTTATTGTCTTATATGAAAGGAAATGTCATTTAATAGCATGCCTGAAAAAAATTAGGGCTTGAAATCTCTTTTTCGTGGAGTTATAGACCTAAAACTGATTAAACTGAGGGACGTCGGTTAATTAGGTACATACGTATTTTCGGCCGGTCAGTAAGTTCATACACAGATTTCACAGAGTGCCAGATCGGTATGCATGACCCCTACGTGACCCGCGCTAGCTACGTGTCCAGCGCATAAGTACTAATGTGTGAGCGCTTACCAAGCAAAATACCCAAACATCGCTTAAACTGACTACATGTAATTATAGGTTCTTTCTTTTTAAGATCTTTATCCGTGACATACGTTAACAAATGTCGGCTTCACAATACCTTTACGAGAATTAGTACTATATTGTTGTAATATTATGCTAAATCAGTTGAACTCCTTTATTGACCGATATAGAGTTTAAATGGAGGGACGCATTCGTTTTTCATTCGTAGAATCCAAATTAGAGGACTGTTCGCTCTGATTTATTTTTTGCGTGTTACATTGATCCCCATCCGTCAACTGAAAGCTGTTCAGACAATTTGTAAAAGTGGACCTGTCCCTTCAATACAAAATGACCACTCTTCCCGTTTCACCAGGTATGGGATCAGAAATTGCAGTGAGGTTACCTTCATCAAGAGACTGCATGCAAAGGAAGCTGGCTACTGAAATCTACAGGCTCAAATGACTCTTCTGTGACAGAAGTACTTGTGGTGTCATAACTGATGACTACATACTCTTACAAGACAAAGTCTGGAAGTGTCTACTGAGATCACTCCTGTAGCATTCTGGTTTGCATGGGGATACGTATGACGAATTATGTCATTCAGAGGTGACCAGGGGGTACGATTCTGAAGTTAGATTTATTTTAATCTATGTCATATCTACGTCACTAAAATATATTTTAGCAAATCGCTATTCCTAAGTATAGTGTAATATTTTATTGACGTATATGACATAGATAAAATTAATTCTAACTTTAAATCGTTTTCAGAATACACCCCTTGTTTCAATAGACTGCATGCATAGGGAGCCAGCTAATGGTGACAATATAAGTGGACTTGTTACACCTGGTAACATTTTGAGGCAATGATGATAATATAGATTTACATAGCATCTTAAAATGATTGATCATCATCTCTAAGTGCTTTACAATGATATTATTACCCGGTCATCAGGCACACTCACAATCAATCCGCACATGACGTGCACTTTCTAATCCCTAGGGAGCAAGGCAACCTGCCAGCTACATTACCCCGGTCATCAGGCACACTCACAATAAAACCGCACATGACATCCACTTTCCACAACCTTGGGAGCAAGGCATTCTGGCAGCCACATAATAGCATAGGCGCCGGAAGTGGGGGGGCAGGGGGGGCGGCCGCCCCCCCAATCCAAAAAGTGGGGGGGCAAAACACGTTTTTGCCCCCCCAAAAAGCCCCCCCCCCCCCTCAAAAAAAGGAAGAAAAAAGAAAGAAAGAAAGAAAAAGGAAAATAACAAATTAAATGAATCAGCCAATACTTGTTAATTCTAACGTTTTAAAACTGAGTTATTCATCCATTGAACATTTTCGCTGCGCGCTTTGCGCGCAAACAAATTATCTCAGTTTGTTGTGTAACTTGCATTTGGTACTACGTCTGGGGTGGGTTTTTCTGTACCCGTCCACGTACTTCCTGTGTAGGCTGTTATTGCTCTGCTGTTTGTGTGACGTGCACCAAATCGCACCATTACAAGTAAATAAATGCAAAATCTTCCCCGTGGGAGGGGGATACTCCTCCCAAACCCTCCTCTTCTGGCTCTGCCCCAGCCCTCGGTCGCTTCGCTCCCTCTGGACTAATTTTTCAGTTTTAGGCTATGATGTTGGATCATACAAATGGGGCATATGGTTTATGTTTTTATGCACCATATTGCACCATTTCAAGTATATACAGGCCAAAACTTCCCTGTGGGAGGGGGATACCCCCTCCCAACCCCCTGGCTCTGCCCCAGCCCTCGGTCACTTCGCTACCTTGGGACTCGTTCTTGGCTGTAAGCTATATGTTGTTGGATCATACATAATGTGGCATGTGGTTTATGTTTTATGCACCAGATTGCACCATTTCAAATATGAAAATGCAAATTCTTCCCCGTAGGAGGGGGATACCCCCTCCCAAAGCCTCCCCTCTGGCTCTGCCCCAGCCCTCGGTCGCTTCGCTCCCTCGGGACTCATTTTTAGCTGAAAGTTATGATCATACAAATGTGGCATATGGTTTATGTTTTTATGCCCCAGATTGCATCATTTCAAGTTTTAAAATGCAAAATCTTCCCCTTGGGAGGGGATACCCCCTCCCAAACCTTCCCCCCTCTGGCTCTTCCACAGCCCTCGGTCGCTTCGCTCCCTCGGGACTCTTTTTTGGCTGTAAGCTATGATGTTGGATCATACAAATGTGGCATATGGTTTATGTTTTTATGCACCATATTGCACCATTTCAAGTATATACAGGCCAAATCTCCCCCGTGGGAGGGGGATACCCCCTCCCAACCCCCTGGCTCTGCCCCAACCCTCGGTCACTTCGCTACCTTGGGACTCATTCTTTGCTGTAAGCTATGTTGTTGGATCATACATAATGTGGCATGTGGTTTATGTTTTATGCACCAGATTGCACCATTTCAAATATGAAAATGCAAATTCTTCCCCGTGGGAGGGGGATACCCCCTCCCAAACCCTCCCCTTAGGCTCTGCCCCAGCCCTCGGTCGCTTCGCTCCCTCGGGACTTATTTTTAGCTGAAAGTTATGATGTTGGATCATACAAATGTGGCATATGGTTTATGTTTTTATGCCCCAGATTGCATCATTTCAAGTTTTAAAATGCAAAATCTTCCCCGTGGGAGGGGATACCCCCTCCCAAACCTTCCCCCCCCCCCCCCTCTGGCTCTTCCACAGCCCTCGGTCGCTTCGCTCCCTCGGGACTCTTTTTTGGCTGTAAGCTATGTTGTTGGATCATGTTTTGATGCAGCAGATTGCAGCACAATTTCAAGTCCAAAAATGCAAAAGCTCCCTTGACCGTGGGAGGGGAGGGGGGGGGGGGGGGGGGGGTGGCAACCCTGTGAGTGTGGTCGGGCATGAGCCCCTAAACACATAAATCGTGAGCCCCATTCGGGTTTTGCCCCCCCAATCCAAAACTGCTTCCGGCGCGCCTGCATAATACATGTAGGTACTATTGCATACACATTCCACTTCAACCGAGACCCTATTATACACCTTGGTAAACAGTGCTCAGCATAGTGGATTAAATGTCATGCTGAAGGACAATAATTTCTAATCTGATCTACCAATTCAAATGAAGCTAGGTACAAATGACAAGGGCAGATGTGAGAACAAGATTGTGGTGATTGTTAACCCTATTCCCATTGGGTTATTTTGGTCACTTGAGTCCATTAGGGGGGGGGGGGGGGGCCATTTTGGCCCCCCCCCCTCAAATCTCGGCAACGAATGGACCGATCGACTTGAAAATTGGCACATACGTAAAACAAGTCAAGAAGAATACGAATTTGAAGAAAAAATAAATTTTAGACCATTATTTTTTTTGTTTATTAATTAACATTTTGAATATGCGCATTTTTTCTGTAAAAATACTTTCAAATTATGTAATTCATCATATCCATGTGTTTTCTGGTGATAAAATATATCACTAATTTGCATAAATTATGCAAATATGCAAATTAGTATTCCCGATTTACCCACATTGTTTTCATTCTTATGTATTTTATTGTTTTTATTGTTTTGTTTTTTTAAAAGTTTTTTTTACAAGAATTTATCTCTGAAGTGTATGAATTGAACTAATAACAAAGAAATAATCCAAATTATAATTCAATGTAACAATTATAACAGACTGAGTTTACATGGCATCTGATATATGAATTACATGTACATAGAAACCTGTACAAAAATTGCATTTTTTTGCGACGGTTGAGCAATTATCGACCTCTAAAATCAGTTCTACATGTCCGACCGGGGTGAATTATATATCAAAACATGCGGGAGACTTGAGAGAAAAAAGTCATGAAGTTTGAACGTGAAATTCCAATCGGTCTAGATGCACGTCGAAAAAAATGACAGGGGGGGGGGGGGCCAAAATGTCCCCCCCTAATGGTATTAGGGTTAAGATAAGGTGTTGCCATAGTAATTGACTAACCCAATTTTTCCTCGAAAAATCTTGCAAGTTTTGTGGACATTAAAATGAAACCTGGGGGTGCATTCTGAAAACTGTATTTTCTTTTGTATTACCTTGTCATAAGTCCATACAATTCCATATAAGTCCATGACAATACACAGCTAAAATTGTCATAAATTAGTATTCTTTAAAACTGGCATAAGGGTATCATTTCTTTCCCTTTGTTACAAAATGTTTATTTGCCTCTTCAGCCAATCAAAATGGGGTTAAATTGCGTATGCATTGCATGTTTTTGAATGCCCGCATTTATCTAGCTTCGCGCAGAAATGCAATTTTTAATTAACTTTCAAGAAATTTATATTTGTTGTCAAAGAAATATATATATTTTTTTTAAGTATAAGAATTTCGTATGGTTAGATTTTCAATGGATTTTCTCCCCCTTACTCTCATTGTCTAACTTTTTTCATTTACACACACTCACGCACGCAACATACATAGAGAGCCCTTCAAAATCTCAATTAAATGTCATTACATGGTTTTAAACAAGATATTACAAAAGAAAAGATAGCCCCATAGTAGCATCAGCATATATACGTACAATTTGCGCAATCGTGCTTACAAAGGTGCGCCAGCTGATCATAGGGGTCAACAAACTTCCAGAGACAATACAAAAGTTATGATAGTTCTCAGAATACCGGTTTTGTCATAAGCCTTTAAGATAATACACTTTTTGAGAAAAAACCAGTTTTCAGAATACACCCTCTGGTACACATAACCATCATGTGAAAATGTACACGACTTGTCAATTGTATGGTATCGAAAAGGGCATTGTCATGGTAACAGCAAGTGACAAAAGGATATGCCATTTATTGGGAAAAACCTTGTCACTTGTGAAGGGAAAGTTTTTACAGTATACAGTATTCTTATAAAACTTGGCATGCAAGTGATGCAGTGGTCAATGTGTTGATGAGGGGGTATTAGGTGATATTTGTTATTTTTCACTACTATATATATGTAAAAATAAAGAAATATAAAGTCAAAATTCAATGGTTGTTATAGTTCCATTTATTGTGTAGTAATGAGGAGCACTTCAGTCACACATATGTAATCATATGGATATATGCTTGGATACAGCAATCAACATTTTACAGAAATATTAGGTACAAATCCATACAGACCAAATAACAAAATAAGTCTTATTTCTACATACACTACAAACTAGTTTCATACAACAATCAACATTTCACAGAGATATCAGGTACATAATTATATACATATAAAACACTAGAAAGAGAGAACAGATCCATACAGACCATGAGTAACAACGAATGTAAAAACTGCATAATACATTCAATTGCTTTGTGCAGTTTCTTTCGGTATTTAATTCCATAGATTTCTTCCACAATAGCTGACACTTTTCTTTTCAAGAAAGTAAACGGCATATTGATATTCCACAAAGAAATGTTCTAAAAGTAACCTGAACTTCAATAAAAAGTGTGTTTTAAATAACCAAAGGATGATAGTTTGATTGTACATGTAAATAAAACATTTACGGTGTAATTCACTAAGGTGTGTTTTCTTACAAATTTAAAGGTACACCTTTTTCCCCTCCATAGGGCATTTATTGGTAACACACAAAACAAGACTAAACATAGCAGGACATTACAAGCATATCATATTAACAAAACAAAAATAATGAATGAACCATAAATGAACCGTCGTACAATAGCTTTGTATAAATTTAACTAATTAAACAATATCAGAAAACATACTTTTCAAGGATGACCATTTTTTATCAAAATATTTACTATGACCTTTCAAACTGTATATATATATATTTTTCATTTTTATAATATGAAATTAACAGGTATGTTATTCACTAGTTTATTTCGAAATATTATTTGCTTACTAACGAGCAATAAACAGTTCATTGCTTCTATTATTTAAAGGGGTAGTACAGTTTTGGTAAGGCTGAACTTTAGTAACAAGTAAAAAGCCCGTTATCATTCAAAAAGAGCCATTAAAACACAAGAGGGCGCTTTCTTAAGAGGCATTGGTTTCTACAATTTTTCATACAAAATTATGCATGTGATGTTTTATTGAAATAATGATTAAATAGAGAGATCAAAACGCTTTTGACAATTTTTGAAAAAGTGCAAGCATTTTTATATTTTTTGAAAAAATCATCTAAATTTTTGGGCCCCAAATAATTATAAGATCAGATATATTTATTGATATTTCACCCGTTTCCGAGTCGATTTTGGCCAAATAAAGTTTATTCTGCCATTAAAATTGCATGTTCTCTAAAATTCGACACTCAGTTTTTCATTACCTCACAAAAAAATTGTGATGTGCAGCGCCCTCTCTACCAAAACTAAACTACCCCTTTAAATAGGGCTGAGTCCAAACGGATGGACATCCGATATCCGACCGTGAAGGTCGGATACCGGATACAAATTTTTGGATACGAGTATCCGAAAAAAAAAAATTTAAATCCCCATTCGATAGATTCGATCAGAAAATGGCACATTGAACCCTGCTTATCTATTGCTAAAGTTAAAAGTAAATGTATTTTACATAAATTACAAATAAACAAAACAAATAATAAACCAAAGGTAAGAGGATTAATATACAAGTGGTATAGTGAGAGCCAAATTTAGAAGAATATATGAAGAGATATCAAAATATTTCATCTTGACAGCAGTTTGTACACTAACATCGCACTGGCCTGCCGATTCTAATTGAACAAAAAACGGACAGAATATTTATATCGGATAACGATGTATTTGTTTTATTTATTTATTTATTTAATTTTTTTTTTTCTCGGATATATTCGATATCCGACCGTTTTTACACGACTCATATTCGGTTTTTAAAATATTCGATTTGACTCAGCACTACCTT
This sequence comes from Echinarachnius parma, assembly GCA_037951105.1. Taxonomy (NCBI): domain Eukaryota; kingdom Metazoa; phylum Echinodermata; class Echinoidea; order Clypeasteroida; family Echinarachniidae; genus Echinarachnius; species Echinarachnius parma. The sequence continues at coordinate 210,706 of JBAMJV010003081.1, forward strand.
TAAACCTCTTAATCCAAACAATATATTTTAATTTGTAAAATGTATATTACATCCAGCACTTGGGTTAATCCATCTTTCTAATTCTAAATGAGTAATTGTTTCAGTATGAACAATAATTCATTTTCAACCATATTCAATTTAGATAATATTTCGTTTGTAAACAAAATTCTATGTAATAGTGTAAATTGAAACCAACGTAAATTTACATCCAGAGTACAATTAAATACAGGAGAACAATATTTATGCCATATGGACTCGTGAAAAATAAAGAAATAAAATTTCCATTTTTGAAAGGTTCTACACTTTTCCTTTTTTGTTGTAATAATAAAGCATATATATGCGAGCAGCCTTTTCAAAATTGAAAGATAAGGGAAATTAAATCTAATCTTGAAGGCTGCTCCATTATCACAAAAATACCACAACGGTTATTAAAACCAGATTTAATAGCTTCACATAGGCCAAAATATTGCAAAAAATGTACTGTAATTTGGTATTTCAATTTAAATTCATTGAGTGACAAAAATGTACCATCTTCATCTAACAAATCATTAATACATATTATACCCTTTTCGTACCAAGACCTATAAAATACACACACTTTATTCACCTGAATATGGCTATTAAACCATAGAGGCTGACAAGATATACGCGATAACTTTTAACCCTAAAAAGGCCGGGCTATTTGAGGTCTTCCTCCGGCCGGGGGGGGGGGGGCATTATGGCCCCCCCCCCTTCAGATAAGTGAAGTGTATAGAATACAATTACTTTTTTGAAAAATTCATTAATTGGCATATTTATGGTGATTTATGCAAATAAGGTCATGAAATTCATATTTTTACCAATAAATCATATATTCTTCATAATTAAACATTGTTTTTTACTACATATGTTCTTTAGAGCATTTGGAATAATAATACGACAACAAAATTTGGAAGAGCCAGGTTCTTCCTTATGTTTTCTATTGTTTTAAAATTTCTTATGTATTTCTTTGTTTTTTTAACTTATGTATTGTATTGTTTTTGTTGTTTATTTTATTTCTAACTATAATTCAACTATTTTGAACCCCAAAACAAACATATAAAATGTAAACAAGTCCAAATAACCAATAATGATATATCTCTTTTTACGAAAACTGATATTTCCATATGTTTTGTACACAAATCACGAAATTGAGCGATTTTCGGGCAGACATGCATAGACAAAAGGTCATGTGACTTCGTAACGGTAGGTCCAATTTTCAAAAAAAAAAAAAAAAAATATTATGTGCAAGACCCAAAAGAAAAAAGTCACCGAGCAGCGGCGCGCCATCTTACCACGTTTTGGAGCAATCAAAACAAATCGCGAGGTGGGGGGGTGGGGGGGGGGGGGGCATTATGCCCCCCCCCCCCTCCCAGCCTTATTAGAATACTGTAGAATATTGAAAGCCATAAACACATTTTTCCAAAACGGGTTAGTTGCAACTATTGACTTTCTTAAAAAGTGAACGTCACCGAAAGAAGAGTTTAATTTACAATGTTCAGGCATAAATATGTATACATTAAATTATCAATAAAAAAATTTATATTGCACTTGAGTACGAGTATGTAAACATTTTAGGGTTTTGTTTGGTTTTAATTCCATTCGAAAGTTCATGGAATACAACATGTGAAATGAGAATCATTCCTTTTTGAATGCTTTGATAGTTGTAAAATTTGATTTCAAAACATTTTATTTATAAAATCGTCTACCCAGGCGATATCGTAACTCACTGGAAAAACTCATGAAATGCTTATACAAGTGCTTGACAAAAATGACAAAAGTGTTTTTTTTTTTAAATTGTTGATGATATCTCTTTTTCAGTTTAACAAAACATCGCATGCACATTTTATATGAAAAATGGTTGAAACCAATGAGTTTTTAGAAAGCGCTATTTTCAATTTAACAGCTCTTTTTTTTTAATAATGATAACAGGCTTTTTACTTAGTCGTTTGTAATTGTGTATACCTTTCGAGCATGGTTGAGTTATAATTATTCGTTTGTAATGTAATGGCGCAGGTTTTGGTTACTAAAATTCAGTTTGACCAAAACCCAACTATCTCTTTAAATTCATAAGTTTGTTTCAATGAAACAACATTTCTGCACGTCTCATTTCTAAAATGAGGACAATAATTCAGCCATTAACCCTTCCACATAATAACCATTTTGGCCTAAATCCTTGATTAGCCATCTTACCTGTTTAAAGCTAACCTCAGTTTTCAAAACGATTTGGAGAGATGACCATACAACACTCCATAACATTGTGGACATTAATATTGGTTTTCATATTAATTCAAGAAATATCTGGATTTTTCTCAAGTCGACAACACGTATTTTATTTCTACCAATAAACATATAATGGTCACAAACGAAGGAACATCTACCAATAAACATATAATGGTCACAAACGAAGGAACATTAATACATATTATACCCTTTTCGTACCAAGACCTATAAAATACACACACTTTATTCACCTGAATATGGCTATTAAACCATAGAGGCTGACAAGATATACGCGATAACTTTTAACCCTAAAAAGGCCGGGCTATTTGAGGTCTTCCTCCGGCCGGGGGGGGGGGGGGGGGCATTATGGCCCCCCCCCTTCAGATAAGTGAAGTGTATAGAATACAATTAATTTTTTGAAAAATTCATTAATTGGCATATTTATGGTGATTTATGCAAATAAGGTCATGAAATTCATATTTTTACCAATAAATCATATATTCTTCATAATTAAACATTGGTTTTTACTACATATGTTCTTTAGAGCATTTGGAATAATAATACGACAACAAAATTTGGAAGAGCCAGGTTCTTCCTTATGTTTTCTATTGTTTTTAAAATTTCTTATGTATTTCTTTGTTTTTTTAACTTATGTATTGTATTGTTTTTGTTGTTTATTTTATTTCTAACTATAATTCAACTATTTTGAACCCCAAAACAAACATATAAAATGTAAACAAGTCCAAATAACCAATAATGATATATCTCTTTTTACGAAAACTGATATTTCCATATGTTTTGTACACAAATCACGAAATTGAGCGATTTTCGGGCTGACATGCATAGACAAAAGGTCATGTGACTTCGTAACGGTAGGTCCAATTTTCAAAAAAAAAAATTAAAAATATTATGTGCAAGACCCAAAAGAAAAAAGTCACCGAGCAGCGGCGCGCCATCTTACCACGTTTTGGAGCAATCAAAACAAATCGCGAGGTGGGGGGGGGGGGGGGGCATTATGCCCCCCCCCCCCCCCTCCCAGCCTTATTAGAATACTGTAGAATATTGAAAGCCATAAACACATTTTTCCAAAACGGGTTAGTTGCAACTATTGACTTTCTTAAAAAGTGAACGTCACCGAAAGAAGAGTTTAATTTACAATGTTCAGGCATAAATATGTATACATTAAATTATCAATAAAAAAATTTATATTGCACTTGAGTACGAGTATGTAAACATTTTAGGGTTTTGTTTGGTTTTAATTCCATTCGAAAGTTCATGGAATACAACATGTGAAATGAGAATCATTCCTTTTTGAATGCTTTGATAGTTGTAAAATTTGATTTCAAAACATTTTATTTATAAAATCGTCTACCCAGGCGATATCGTAACTCACTGGAAAAACTCATGAAATGCTTATACAAGTGCTTGACAAAAATGACAAAAGTGTTTTTTTTTTTAAATTGTTGATGATATCTCTTTTTCAGTTTAACAAAACATCGCATGCACATTTTATATGAAAAATGGTTGAAACCAATGAGTTTTTAGAAAGCGCTATTTTCAATTTAACAGCTCTTTTTTTAAAATAATGATAACAGGCTTTTTACTTAGTCGTTTGTAATTGTGTATACCTTTCGAGCATGGTTGAGTTATAATTATTCGTTTGTAATGTAATGGCGCAGGTTTTGGTTACTAAAATTCAGTTTGACCAAAACCCAACTATCTCTTTAAATTCATAAGTTTGTTTCAATGAAACAACATTTCTGCACGTCTCATTTCTAAAATGAGGACAATAATTCAGCCATTAACCCTTCCACATAATAACCATTTTGGCCTAAATCCTTGATTAGCCATCTTACCTGTTTAAAGCTAACCTCAGTTTTCAAAACGATTTGGAGAGATGACCATACAACACTCCATAACATTGTGGACATTAATATTGGTTTTCATATTAATTCAAGAAATATCTGGATTTTTCCCCAATTCATGCAGGTTATGATTATAATTTCATCTCAAGTCGACAACACGTATTTTAATTCTACCAATAAACATATAATGGTCACAAATGAAGGAACATTAATACATATTATACCCTTTTCGTACCAAGACCTATAAAATACACACACTTTATTCACCTGAATATGGCTATTAAACCATAGAGGCTGACAAGATATACGCGATAACTTTTAACCCTAAAAAGGCCGGGCTATTTGAGGTCTTCCTCCGGCCGGGGGGGGGGGGGGGGGGGGGGGCATTATGGCCCCCCCTTCAGATAAGTGAAGTGTATAGAATACAATTAATTTTTTGAAAAATTCATTAATTGGCATATTTATGGTGATTTATGCAAATAAGGTCATGAAATTCATATTTTTACCAATAAATCATATATTCTTCATAATTAAACATTGGTTTTTACTACATATGTTCTTTAGAGCATTTGGAATAATAATACGACAACAAAATTTGGAAGAGCCAGGTTCTTCCTTATGTTTTCTATTGTTTTAAAATTTCTTATGTATTTCTTTGTTTTTTTAACTTATCATTGTATTGTATTGTTTTTGTTGTTTATTTTATTTCTAACTATAATTCAACTATTTTGAACCCCAAAACAAACATATAAAATGTAAACAAGTCCAAATAACCAATAATGATATATCTCTTTTTACGAAAACTGATATTTCCATATGTTTTGTACACAAATCACGAAATTGAGCGATTTTCGGGCTGACATGCATAGACAAAAGGTCATGTGACTTCGTAACGGTAGGTCCAATTTTCAAAAAAAAAAATTAAAAATATTATGTGCAAGACCCAAAAGAAAAAAGTCACCGAGCAGCGGCGCGCCATCTTACCACGTTTTGGAGCAATCAAAACAAATCGCGAGGTGGGGGAGGGGGGGGGGGGGGGCATTATGCCCCCCCCCCTCCCCTCCCAGCCTTATTAGAATACTGTAGAATATTGAAAGCCATAAACACATTTTTCCAAACGGGTTAGTTGCAACTATTGACTTTCTTAAAAAGTGAACGTCACCGAAAGAAGAGTTTAATTTACAATGTTCAGGCATAAATATGTATACATTAAATTATCAATAAAAAAATTTATATTGCACTTGAGTACGAGTATGTAAACATTTTAGGGTTTTGTTTGGTTTTATTCCATTCGAAAGTTCATGGAATACAACATGTGAAATGAGAATCATTCCTTTTTGAATGCTTTGATAGTTGTAAAATTTGATTTCAAAACATTTTATTTATAAAATCGTCTACCCAGGCGATATCGTAACTCACTGGAAAAACTCATGAAATGCTTATACAAGTGCTTGACAAAAATGACAAAAGTGTTTTTTTTTTTTTATTGTTGATGATATCTCTTTTTCAGTTTAACAAAACATCGCATGCACATTTTATATGAAAAATGGTTGAAACCAATGAGTTTTTAGAAAGCGCTATTTTCAATTTAACAGCTCTTTTTTTTTTTTAATGATAACAGGCTTTTTACTTAGTCGTTTGTAATTGTGTATACCTTTCGAGCATGGTTGAGTTATAATTATTCGTTTGTAATGTAATGGCGCAGGTTTTGGTTACTAAAATTCAGTTTGACCAAAACCCAACTATCTCTTTAAATTCATAAGTTTGTTTCAATGAAACAACATTTCTGCACGTCTCATTTCTAAAATGAGGACAATAATTCAGCCATTAACCCTTCCACATAATAACCATTTTGGCCTAAATCCTTGATTAGCCATCTTACCTGTTTAAAGCTAACCTCAGTTTTCAAAACGATTTGGAGAGATGACCATACAACACTCCATAACATTGTGGACATTAATATTGGTTTTCATATTAATTCAAGAAATATCTGGATTTTTCCCCAATTCATGCAGGTTATGATTATAATTTCATCTCAAGTCGACAACACGTATTTTAATTCTACCAATAAACATATAATGGTCACAAATGAAGGAACATTAGTTGAATTATCTCGAAATTAAACAATGTTCAGCAGAAATTAGCTTGTCGTTGGCTTCACTTGGCGGCATCGAAGATCGAACTTCAAATAAACCGCAAAGCCCCACTTCTCCTTTTATTCGCCTTTAGAATATAGACAGGTGTTTTAAAGGGGCCCTGCGAACCAAATGCATGTTGACCTCTGTTCATCTGTATTAGTGTACACATTCAATATTTGTAAACGGTTTGACCCAAATATGTTTTGTATATTTTTAAACATGTTATCATTTATTTGTCTTCATGTTGCTAAGCCCCACCTCCTAAAAAAACCCTCCAGAGCAAATTCTATTGTTGACCTGCAGTGACATCATTTGTCAATCACTGGTCAGCTACCATGAGATTAACAAAAGATGAAAGTACAAAAAGAACATCCACACAAAAGCATGCCCTGCATACCTCCATGCAATAGCTTAGATGGTGCTTTTCTTCTGACATAGCAACAGCTATTGTAATTGAAGTTGTGTGAGTTGGTATTCTATTCAACCGTGTGATGCTATTGTGATTAGCCTAATCTTTTTGTACTTTCATCTTTTGTTAATCTCATGGTAGCTGACCAGTGATTGACAAATGATGTCACTGCAGGTCAACAATAGAATTTGCTCTGGAGCGTTTTTTAGGAGGTGGGGCTTAGCAACATGAAGACAAATAAATGATAAAATGTTTAAAAATATACAAAACATATTTGGGTCAAACCGTTTACAAATATTATATGTGTGCACTAATACAGATGAACAGAGGTCAACATGTATTTGGGTTGCAGGGCCCTTTAAGCAATTAGTGACAGTTGTGACTCCATCTATTGTAACTCCTTGGTTTAATGGGTCTCCTTAGCATGTTCCTGTATATTGGTTTTGCTTTTACGATTCGTTAACACTGTTCAGTTATGTAGTATTAACCATGTTCTTATCCCTTTTGTTATGCAAAAGCAGAAACAAATAGAACAATGTTTTGGTGTTGAAATCAATATATTACAGGAAAACTGTTACAGTGAACCTCTTCTTCTTCTTCTTCTTCTTCTGGTGTAGTACAGTCCACCTACTGGTCTACAGATGTGCAGTTGACCATGTCCTTTGGCAGAGCATTCCACAGTCGGATGGAGTCGGGGAAGAATGCTCGTTGGTACAGGAGAGTTCTTGCAAATGGAACAATGAATTTCTGTGTGTGTCCTCTTTGAGATGTTTTTGCAGGTTGGAGGTGTTCACGTGGGATGTCGATGAGACAATGCACTATCCTGTACACCATCACCACCTTAAACTGGGCCCTCCGTTCCTGCAGTGTCGGCCACTGAAGTTGAAGCATTGTTGTGACACTGCTTGTACGTCGGAAATCGTTTTATATGAACCGAGCGTAACGGCGTTGAATCATCTCCAGTTTATTGATGTTTTTGGGGGTAGAGGGATCCCATACTGTGCACGCATACTCTACAATGGGGCGGATCAGAGCCTTGTAGCAAAGCACCTTCGTGTTGCGCGGACAAGGTCCGATGTTACGTTGCAGGAAGGCACTTGCAGAGCTAGCCTTTTTTGCGACAGCATTGGCGTGTTGGTTCCAGCTGAGGTCTTTTGCTAGATGCACCCCAAGGTACTTGGCTGAGTCTGGGCTGTCAAGTGTGTGGTCATGGATTGTGTAGCGGAAGGTTATGGGCTCCTTCTTCTTGGAGACATGAAGTACTTGGCATTTCTTTGGGTTGAAATCCATTAGCCAATCCTTTTCCCACCTCTCGAGTGAGGTTAGGTCTTCTTGGAGTTGGGTGGCATCGGCTTCTGTCTTCATGTCTCGGTTCAACATGCAATCATCTGCAAACAATCTCACCTTGGTGTTTGGTGATACGTACTCCGGGAGATCGTTAACGAATAGGAGGAAGAGGAGGGGCCCTAGCACACTTCCTTGAGGTACGCCGGATGTGACTTCTGATGTTTCTGAAGTTACTCCTTCCAAGACAACTTGTTGAGATCTGTCCTTGAGGAAGTTTCTGATCCAGTTATGAGTCGTGCTGGTAATTCCATAGAAGTCCAATTTATACAAAAGTCTTGCATGGGGAACCTTGTCAAAGGCTTTGGACAGGTCTAAGAGGATGACATCACTCTGTGCTCTGGAGTCAAGGCTCTTTGCTAGGTCCTGAATTGCCAGTATCAGTTGTGTCTCACATGAACGTTTATTTCGAAACCCATGTTGAGCGTCAGAAAGAATCTTGGCCTCCTCAAGGTGTGACATCATGTTGCTCGTAACTATGTGTTCCATGATCTTGCAGGTGATTGACGTGAGTGAGATAGGCCTGTAATTTGCTGGCTTGCACTTCTCACCACTTTTGAATATGGGAGCAACATCAGCCTTCCTCCAATCGTCTGGTATTTCACCCTGGTCAAGTGATGCATGGAAGAGTAGTTTGAATACCGGGGTGATTTCTAAGGCGAGCTCCTTCAGCAGTCTGGGTGGTATTCTGTCTGGCCCAGGGGCTTTGTAGATGTCCAAACAAGAGAGGAGCTTGTATACACCAGCAGCACATATGTTGATATGAGGCATTTCTGGATGTGGGCTCTTCCCTTTGTCTTTGATGCTGGTAGCATTTTCATCATGGTTGAAGACAGACGTGAACTGTGAGTTCAGGATCCTGGCTTTGGTCTTGCTATCAGAAAACACGATTCCCTCGGAGGACTTCAGAGGAGCTACACCTGATGAGTCGCATTTCTTTCCATTTATGAAGCTCCAGAATCTCTTTGGGTTGCTTTTAGAGTCCGGGCTCACAATGTCGGTAAGGAAGTTGTTGTATGCTTGCTTGCATTCTGACCTACACTGTGACTTGAGATGCTGGTATCTCTTAAAGTCCTTTGCCTTCTTGGAATTCTTAGCCTTTGCAAAGCTTCTCTTTTTTCGTCTAGTAAGGCGTTTCACAGTTGTGGTGATCCACGGCTGGTTAAATCGAGAAGACGTCATCTTGGATGGTACATGTCTGACGAGAAGGAGGAGGAGGGTAGACTTGATGTCGTCCCACATCTCAGCGATCGGGCTGTCGGTTTTGTACTTCTCTACAAATTTCAATTGAAAAGTCTTGCACTCTTCCCTCATGTCTTGCAGTTTTGCTTTTTTCCAGAGGTAGATTTTACGTTTCCTTGGTTTGGTCCTTCTGGGGGTGATATCAGTATCGACGAACACGATGTCGTGGTCACTGATGCCAGGGAGTGCAGCACAACGGTTGACAAGTGACGGTCTGTTTGTTAAGAAGAGATCCAGGGTGTTCTCGTTTCTTGTGGGAAAGTCGACCATCTGCTGCAGGCCACAGGTCCCAACCATGTTAAGGAAACGTTGGTTGATTGCGACGACAATTCTGTTCCCCTGGATTGAATGTGGGGTCCAGTTAATATCTGGGAGGTTGAAGTCGCCTCCAATCCAAAACACAGCATTCTTATACCTATGGTGTAAGCTTTCGATGGTAGTGCAAAGCTCCTCCATGTAGGCTAAGGGGCTTGAGGGTGGACGGTACACTGAGCCTACGATGAGAGCCCTGTTCCCTTGTAGCGGCAGTTTTGCAAAGACTGCTTCACAATGCTCCGAGTCGAGCTGACTAGTTTCATAGATGAGTTCCTTGTTAATGGCAAGGAGAACACCACCAAAATCATCATCTCGATCCCTGCGGATAGCGTCAAATGTTGATGGGAATATCTCAGAACTGTAGAATGCGCTGTTCAGCCATGTCTCAGTGCCGATGATAATGCTTGGAGAGGAAGAGTCGATCAAGTTACCAATTTCAGCCTTCTTGTTTCTTACGCTCTGAAAATTTACATTCAAAATATTGACATTAGTAGATCTTGTGTTGCGTTGTTTCTTTGAGGAGCAGGCATGTTGCGTGTTCCTTGGTGACGAGTGAAACAGTGGTGGTCCAGGGCAGTCCCTAGTGTTATGAGCAGATCCCTCGCTAGGTGAAGATGAAGACAAACTATCAAATGGGTTTGTTTGTTCCACTCTAAAAGAGTCAAATAGAGATGTGGAAAACTGGGGCATGCCGCATGACACGCATTGCCATGACACGCTAACATTGGTTAGGGCTTGGTACACTGGTGTTGACATGTGCATGCAATCGACATGATACCAGTCTTGACAATCGTCACATGCAACGCCACGTTGATTCCATCTGACTGCACGGTTGCAGATCTGACATGGATATTTCACGCCGGTGCGAGGGCCTGGATTTAGTTCAACGTCTGAGGCATTAACGAGCAGTAACAAGCTAAGGTAGAGAAGAGCATGCGCCTTGGATCTAAAATCAGTAGAAACACCATGCCACTCCAGTTGAAGTACTTTCCGCTTTCGATGTCTCTTCTGCAAGGAGTTTCTCAGCCCTTGATGAAGACGAAGTGGTTGAAGCAGATTACCTGCCCAGGGAGATCCATTTCTGCCATAGTTGTAGAACATCTTCAGACTGGAAATGTTTGATGAATGCACATCTGTCTCACCGGTTTGCTGGGTGGTCAATATGATGTTTGTGATGACTGACAAGAACAGAACCAAACAACAGCTGTTGATGAAACATCTAGAAGCCATGGTTATAGTATCGTCTCAATTCAGTGTGTGTATGAATCGAGCCTGGTGACTCAATATTCCCACAAAAATTGTTCTAATCTAAAGACTAAAGTCTCTCAATTTTCCAGCCAAAATTGTCAATTTTGAAAATCTGTAGGATCCATTAACAATAATATAGAATATCCAGATGGCTGCCACAGTAACATAAATAGAAAATACAATCAGGTTGCAGATGTCCGTAAACTATAAGTATAATACAGTCTCCTTTATACAGTCTATGGTGTACATGTAGTTGATGACAAGAAGTCAGGTGACTCCCTTTTCCCGCCAAAAATATTGATCTCCAAAATCTTGTTGACCAGAGTAACAAAATCAACAAGTAAAGTTAAAAAAATCAACAAGTAAAGTAAAAAAAAAACAACAAGTAAAGTCAAAATTTAATCAAAATATCCTAGGAAAGACTGATGCTACTTAAATAGCACATACGATTGTTTGTAGCTATCCATAAACAAGATCTAGTGGGCTGGAGAATGCATCCAAGTCCAGGAAAACTCAAGCTGAGCTGACACTACATGAAAAACCACACATGGGACTGGTGTTGTGAAGGCTGATTTCACATTGCAGAAGTAGTTGAGTAGAAGGTGTCTCAATATGCAATATCCAGGCAAAAACATCACACAAAATTCAGATATATCATTGAATCCAGCAATTCTTCCCAGTAAATAGAATAGACACACAAAATAAAGTCTCAAATGAGATGAAAAATATTGAGATTTTAAGAGCCAAAAAAGGGCACACACACGCTGCACTGTGCCATTGCCAAAAAAAAAAAAAAAACAAACAAAACAAACCTACTGTGCATACAAACATTAACCCAAACCATGCCAGGGGGAGGGGGGGGGGGGGGGGGGGGGTTGGAATCCAACTGCAACGCGCGCAAGTATGGCCGCACGACTTCATGAGTTCTTTCATTGAAGTCTTGCGCAACTTTTGAGACCAAATTTGCGACGACCCAATATACCGTTTCCAAATTTACGTAACCTTTTGTAAGTGAATGTCGGCTCAAAAATTCCTAAATTTTGTGATTTGTGTAGAAATTCTATGGAAATGGACTTTTTCCTAGAATATACAAAACCTTCATTATTTTTTATTCCAATTACTGGAATTATTTTATTTTTAGCTTAAAATGGTCGGATAATGGCCAATAATTCATTCCATTTAAAAGAACAATACAAAAACAAACAAACAAGGAAATACATACAAAATACAAAAATAAAAACAGCTAAGGAAAACTAAACTAGGAAAATTCTGGCTGTCGCAATTTTTAATGTTGAAAACCTGTTAATTAAGTAATACAGAATATTCATGCACAAAATTAGCATATTATTCTGAAAGTACATTTGGATGAAACGAATACATTTTCTTTCATGGATTTTTTCTAAGAGTGCAAGAGAACATGCAATAAATCTATACATTCTTTACTTGTTTTTATTGTTTTCTCTGTCATTCTAACATAATTATATATTACTTTACTTCTTATACACTATATTCACCTTCCTTGCACCCCTGCATATTGACACCCCTTTAAGAAATGATATGCCCCCAGACTATAATAATATGATTATTTACATATTACACATACTACGGAAAGAATCTTGTGTAATGTGTACCGTGGTGAGAAGTCATGGAATTCTTGATGCAAGATCATGGAAAGTTCGTGGAATTTGACTTTGAAATAAGGGTATGAACCCTGAGCTAAAAGAGGATCAGATAGTGAGTTCCCCATCCTTTCAAACTTATGCAAAATTGTTGCATATTGCTAGTAAAATCAAACCTGTATTAGTGGACAGGTGTCTTTGACAACCAACCTGCTATAGTGCCCATCACAAGTGATCCCTTGCGGCAATCCATTCCATATAGTTTTCTTCTATAATACATGAAAGTTTTCTTTTCAAACAAATTAAACAGTATATTGATATTTCATGAACAAATGTTTTAAATTTATAACAACCTTAATACAAAATGTGTTTTGATTTAACTAAGGGTGATCTGGGCCCCGTTGCAGAAAGAGATAAAATCGATTGTAAGTTGCAATTAAGTCGGATCATGTGTTCTACATGCGCAAATCTAATTGGTTGAAACGCACAAATTTTGTGACTTACAATCAATTACAATTTACAATCGATTGATCTCTTTCTGCAACGGGGCCCTAGAATGATTTCTATGTTCTTATGAAATATTTTCATTTGATTTTGATATAATTATTGTAACATTTTCTATAATTATTAGTCTAAGAATATTGTATTGTTCTCTTTGTTATTGTAAAGCGCATTGATATGCAGTTATTGTAATGAAATGCGCTATATAAGAACCAGTTATTATTATTATTATTATTATTATTATTATTATACATGTGCATAAGACATGTACGCTGTAATTCTTACAAGCTTCGACCACAGTTTATCAAGGCTTTGCTTTAATAAAGCATCTATGTTTAATAATTCAGCTGCTAAAGGGATAGTTTACTTTTGGTTTAGAGGGCGCTTCAAGAAATGATGTATATTTTTGCATTGATTTATTTGCATACCTTAGACATAAATATACATTTTATATGATTCGTAGTGCAAGCTACGGAGTCAAACATACATAATGTATGCATATGAAAAGTGGGAGGACAATCCCCTCCACTTTCAAATGTGTGTTCCTCCGCCTGTTGACGCCCATGTTTTCAAGTACCTCGTGACTAGGCCCACGACGGGTCCCTCTGGGTAGGATAAGTAGGCCTATGCTCAACTAATGCAGATGTCGACTTTGGAGCCCCTTTGGAGATGTCTGGCTGCTCTTACAATCATGATCATCATCAGTTTATGCATCATGAATGAATGGAACGGGTGCATTTGCGGCTTGAAGAAATTAGTCAACGATTTATAATTATCATATTAGGCGCAATGAAGTATTGCTTGATTATTCGTACACTTTTTATTTTGCAAATATTTCAGTCGTACCATGCACATAACGTAAACTGACCCATCATTGCAAAAGATCGATTATATCTCAGAAGAAAAGCCTAAACTGAAATGCATTGAGAAGCTACAATATTCCTCTTTAAAAAGTACACAAAACAAGGTTAATTTTGAAATTATCTTCTCAGACCAAACAAATAATTGTTCGCATGTACCATTTTCATTGAGTCACACGGTGGAAGTCGCACCGATTTGAGCGTATGTTCAACAGGTAATTATAACTCATTTCAGAGCATATAGTGATAATGAGTGAGTTTTGTTTCATAGAAAAGAAATTTATGAACTAAGTTCGAAAATGCGCAAACGCCGGACTGAACTTTCACACATGATAGGATGTGTTAAATAGTGTATACAGACTACAAAATAACATGTCTTGCTCATCAAAACTTTAAAGCTATACTTTTCAGTTTAGCTTCTTCAAAGATACCACGAAGATCACCTCTTGCGTTAGGACCATTTCCATGCTGATCTTTCCACGACATGAGGACTTCTGTTATCGCCTGTACATAATTGTTGTTACATTCTTTCAGTTTGACGTTGGCTTGGTTGAAATTCGAACCAAGCTTTCCGCAGAGTCTATGATAGCGACCGTCAGCAGGGACTTCTTCAGCAATCTCGTAAATGAACTCTTCTGTCAATCCCTGTTCTGATTGACTAGTGCTTATTGTTACAAAAGAAAAGGGAAATACAAATAGCTATAATTGTTAATAACTAGAAAATGTGATTGGAAAAGGACACCATTTTGTAATAATTTTCCTGAATGTTGATGTTTTACCCACAGATTATTCAAAATTATTCCCTTCTTATAATTTCATAGACCTGGGCCCATATTCATGAAACCCTGCTAGATTAGTTACTTGCTAAGTCTATTTTGGATGTCTTGGCTACTATGTTAGTTGCTTACTAAAGGTTCACTTAGTGGGTACCTGAAGTTTACCCAGCTAACCCTAGAGTTGGGGACTAGGAAAACTGTGTGTTGCTCAATAAACTGCACATTTAAAATACACTTAGCAAGTAACTAAGCTAGCGGGGTTTCATATGGGGCCTGGTAAATTGTTTTATTGTTTTTTTAATAACTAGACCAATTGCTTTATGATTGTGTACTAGAGTGCAATTTGTTGGGTTCCACAGGATAAAACCATTATTTCAAAAAGTAAACATTCAGAGGCGATATTAAAAAAAAATAGCAAAATAATACACATAAATAAAATAAAATAAAACTAAAATTAAAATAATACATAAATCAAAAATACAAACAAATAAATAAAATACTATATTATCCTGAAAAGTCTAAAATATGATTTGAATACGATGAAGTAACGGTCTTAGCTTAGCAAATTCCTTGGTAAATGTCTCATTTATTCTAAGTATATAATTCAATACCAACACTGATATGTTTGTGAAATAATTTGTGAGGAAGAATTGAGTTTGTGGTTGTCTTTATGCAGGTTTACCTAAAATATATTACAAGTCGCTTCTTTTGTGCTGTATGTCGGTTATGATCCCTTTTTGTTTGCACATTATATTTGGAAGTGGCCTCCATGTGGTGCCTTGGTGCAATGTGAAGATTTTATACTTTTCTGGTTAATTTGACCACAGGAAGCTGGTTCTAATCTATTGTTTCCTTCCAGGACGTTTGGGAATATTTGTTGAACCCCATTGCATATTTCAACCATACACATAATATTAGCATTACTACAAACAGTGTTCCTGAATAGTTTTAACTAAATTTCATTCAATGACAACTTATTATTGAAAATACGTATGACATATGACCAGACAAACTTACATGTTTACCTATCTTCAATCTGTTCACTTGTTATCTCACATTTTATGCCCAAATTTTGTTGAAGATTTTCGAAATAGTTACCATCGTTGTGGAAAATTAAAGAAAATCAATACATTTATTAAAGGACAATGAAACCCAAGCAAAATGTTGCTTTCGTAGACTTGCAGAGGATAGGAGGAATAATCTCTGAAAGTTGGAGCATATTTGGGCAAGAAACAAGTCAGAAAACTATAACTCTTTAAAGATGCACATTTATTCCTATGGGGAACTCAAATTGGCAATGCACTCTGATAATTGTGTAGACTGCAGCTCCCCATATGTTTTGTACACAAATGTTTTTACAATGTTCTTATAGTCAATGCATTCTACAAAACATAATTATGTTGAACTCAAACGAAGGGTAATCATACATTTTGAGAAAATTTAACAACATTGAAATGCAGTGTACAAAATGTATGGGGAGTAGTCCAGAACTTTGATAGAGTGCGTTGCCAATTTGAGTCACTCGTAGTCTAAATAAATGGCTCTTTTCAAAGAGCCATAGTTTTCTTATTTCTTGACCGATTGTGCTCAAATTTTCAGAGACTATTCATCCTATTTAGTGTCTTCTAGTGCATATAACAATTTGTCTGGATTTCATTATCCTTTACAGAGTCCATCCAAAAATGTGATAGTGGGCACAATGTGCCCCCCCCCCCGACACTTACATAATTATAACGTGATAATGCAAGCTTGACATCTCTTGACTCTTACCTAGTTTCTTGCGGAGTTGTGTCGGTAGCTGTTGAAGAGGAAGCATATTACGATACATAATATTATGTTAGTCACTATAGTCGTAGCAATCATTTTATCTGGCTGACGTTACCACATTATTATAATGATAACTCACTCGAAAACTAGATATAGTTATATAATGAAATAGATAATACAGTTTGTAAACAAATACAGTGAGTTTCATTTGTGGGAAATTAAGATAGATACATAGAAAATTACTATTTCATTTCATTTCATTTCATTTCATTTATTTTCATTTTCAACAACAAAAGTATAATTTTACAAAATGATACACTGACAAAAATATTCTTACAGAAGTCATGAAATACATAATATACACAATACACAATACAAATCAGTAATGAATAATAATTGTTGAAAATGGAGGGCGCTGCTAAAAAGCAAAGCTTGTAGTGTGCAGCGCCCTCAAGAGTTACTCTTACATTACCTTAAACTACTAGATGTACTACTACTACTACTACTACTACTACTACTACTACTACTATTACTACTACTAGTAATAATAATAATACTACAAGATAATCTCTCCCCTATGATGATAAATTTAAGAAAAAAAGAAAAAAATACAAATGTATACCTACAACCAATGAAAACTACTACTTAGAATGAAACCAAAAAAGAAGGGGAAAAAAAAAAAAAAAAAAAAAAAAAGAAAAAAGAAAAAAGAAAAAAAAGAAAAAAAAAAAATAATAAATAAATAAGGAGAAAGAAAAAGAAAATTGGGAGGTAAAGAGTTGTAGAGGAAAGAAAGTAAAAGACAATGACATAGAAAATATGGATCAGTAATCTCGCCAACCAAGGTAATCCGCAATGTTGACCAGGTCAGGGCACTAGTACACACTATATCATGTGAGTTCAATTCTATTTTATATAATATAATTTAATTAATTAAATTTAATTGATTAATTTTCCTTTTATATTATGAATGAGCCTAGTCTATTAAATACGAACATAATAAGTGTTGTTTTAGTTTAGTTTTAAACTGATTGAGGCTAGGGGAGTCTTTTATTAAATCATTCAGATTATTCCAAAACTTGGGACCACTAAATGTTATATTTGATTTCGCTAAGTGAGTTCTAATTAAAGGTAAATGATATGCTTCGGAGTTACGCGTTTTATAACGATGTATGGTGTTATTTTTAATAAACATATGCTTAAATACGTCAGGTTGATTACCAATATTGAAGTTATACATAAATTGTCCTAATTGATAACTATAAAGATCTTGAATTTTGAGTATATTATTATCTTTAAAAAGTTCATTAAACCATGTTTAACATTTGACTTGAACAAAGTTTTGTAAGAGGGCGAATAATTGTATAAGGCATGAAATTAGCAATTATGTACGTGATATTTAGAACTCCATTAACAAAACCAAATGAAAGTCTGATTACATTTGTAATATCATGACTACAGTATTCTTCCCGTTTTATACTCACTCTTTCCTTTGCTAGTGATTTTTTCCCGCTCACCACCAGAACTAGTGCCAGGAATATCAGTGCCTGCATGCATACAAACCAATAGGTAATCACTCTTCTTATTTATGTTGACAAGGGTTCGTACATATTAAAGGAACTACAGCGTCTAGATGGCCTAATTTTCACAATTCGGCTCTCTATATGTAATTTTCCCGAAGAAAAAGAATTTGGCAGTCAATTCTCATGAAATCAATCAATTTTGGGGTAATTAGTAAAATGTCCTGGGAACGCCCCTTTTAAATCGCCAAAATGTGACGTCATCTAAAGAACGGACTAATGAACTAAATACTGTAGATGACGCGTCATGACGTAAGCCAATGAATTGTCAATCACATGTCAATCACGCTGCCGATTCCGGACCCTAAATGTGGGTGGGGCGTAAACTGGCTGCTAAGTGAGATTTGGCATCAGAAAATTAGTCTTAAATCACTAATGTGTTTATTTGTATGGATTTTTTTTCGGCAGACCTATGTTTCAAGTCATCAACTATGGAATAAGTGTCAAAGTACGTTGTATTATTTAGGTCCTTTAATCACTCGTTCTGAGACGGCTCTTGCAAATGAGGGAATTTTTAATTTTTTTTTTTGGGGGGGGGGGGGGGAATACTTGCATTTACAAGGCTATGTGTGCGTCTTGTATCCTAATTTTTTTTTTGTATAGACTTCATTTTGTGGTCATGTGTGAAAAACAGAAGATTGATTGTTGAACTGTGAAATAAGTTCGGAAAGGGCCTTAAAGGGGTAGTTTAGTTTTGGTAGAGAGGGCGCTGCACATCACAATTTTCTTGTGAGATAATGAAAAACTGAGTGTCGAATTTGAGAGAACATGCAATTTTAATGGCAGAATAAACTTCATTTTGTCAAAATCGGTCCAGAAACGGCTGAAATATCAATAAATATATTTGATCTTTTAATTATTTTGGGCCCAAATAGTTAGATGATTTTTTCAAAAATTTAAAAAATGCTTACACTTTTTCAAAAATGTTCAAAAGCGTTTTTTAAATAGTTGTTGATGAACATCACATGCATTATTTGTATGAAAAATGGTTGAAACCAATGCCTTTTTAGAAAGCGCCTTCTTGTGTTTTAATGGCTCTTTTTTTTAAATGATAACAGGCTTTTTACTTAGTCGTTTGTAATTTTGTATACCTTTCGAGCATGGTGGAGTAATAACTATTAGTTTATAATGTTACTGTCCAGGTTTGGTTACTAAAGTTCAGCCTTACCAAACTTTACTACCCCTTTAAAGGAAATATGGAAATACGGGTGTAATACATGCCAAAAAGCGTGTAGAATCTGTGACACGATGTCGATGAGAAAACCAAATAGCTCAACAAGCATACGCAATTATAATATCGTCATACTTGTATTTCCAAATGCTGCCTGGCAAACATAAACAGAAGTACAATCGCCAAACATGTTAACTACCATGACTACAGCGGTAATCTTCCCTTTTGATACTCACTATTTCCTTTACTTGTAATTTTGTTCTGCTTACCACCAGAACTAGGGCCAGGAGTGTCAGTTCCTGAATGAATACAAAACAATACAGAATATGCAATCACTCTTCTAATTGATGTCGGCAAGGGTTCGTACACACACACATATATAGACACAAATTTAAAGATTTACACCTGTACGACTACGAACGTCATATACGTCATCAGTTGTACATCGGTGAGATCAAGCGCCGGTTGGCCAATAGGATCACCGAACACCTGAGATCCATCCGCCTCGACACTCCTGGACTCCCCGTGGCTGCACATTTCAACATAGGAGCCCATTCCGCTGGAGATGTTGAAGTGTACATCCTTAGAACTTGCTCCGGGGAAGGGGACCGCAAGGATGCCGAGCTTAGACTGATCCACAAGCTAGGGACATTGGCCCCCTCCGGCATCAACATTTCTTTCCGTGCTTTCCCCATTGTGCCCCATTAGCTGCATTCTCCTACCCTACCCCCCCCCCCCCTTCCCCTCCCCTACACACCAATCCTCAGTTACCATGGACTCTTCTGTATCCACCCCCAGTATTACGTAACAATCGTTTTGACCCAGGATCTGTGTTTTTTTTATCCCGCGCTTGCGCGCGCGCTCACAATCATTGACTTTCAAACTAAGTTGTGTTTTCTCACGGTGTTTTCTTTAAATTTTTGTCTGACTATTCACCACACCGACGCAGACCTTTTTTTTAAAACTCTATATAGAGGCCATCAATACTGATAAAGCTACTGGTCCAGATGGAATCCCAGGCCAATTTCTGAAGAGTTTCGCCAAGGTTCTAGCACCAGTTTTGTGTTTCATCTTCCAGCAGTCACTGGTCAGGTACCATCAGACTGGCGCCTGGCGAACATCACACCAATTTTTAAAAAGGGAAACAAAAGCACCCCTTCAAACTATCGTCCAGTTTCCGTAACATCGATATGCAGTAAGTTGATAGAACATATCATCTTCAGTCAGATAATGCACCACTACGATACCAACAACGTACTACACGACTCTCAACATGGTTTCCGAGCAGGCCGCTCATGTGAGACCCATTTAATTATGACAGCCGAAGATCTGGCACGTTCACTGGACCAAAAAGACCAGGTTGATGCGATTGCTCGGGATTTTTCGAAAGCTTTCGACCGTGTCCCCCATGAGCGCCTCTTACTCAAACTCAGACACTACGGCATCCGAGGCGAACTACAGCAATGGATCAGATCATTCCTCACAGACCGATCCCAGCGGGTGGTTGTAGATGGACAAGCATCTGACACGATCCACGTGTCATCTGGTGTTCCCCAAGGAACGGTACTGGGCCCCCTCGTGTTCATCACATTCATAAATGACACCTCCCATGGTATCACGTCCAAGCTAAGGCTGTTTGCAGATGCCTGTCTCATATACAATCCTATTCATGACATCTCGAACCACCATGCGCTTCAGCGGGACCTTGACCGCCTTCATCAATGGTCTCTTACCTGGCAGATGAAATTCAACACAGAGAAATGTCATCTTCTACGGTTCTCACTCCGCCAAAACAACATTGAAGGCAATTACCTACTGGGCAAAACTCAACTTACAGCAGTTCAAAACTACAAATACCTGGGTCTTACCTTTCCTCACAACCTATCCTGGCAAAAACACATTGATGGAATTGCATAGAAAACAAACCAAATGATCGGGCTTATCAATATGAATCTACGACGCTCTTCCCAGATGATCCGACAACAAGCCTTTTTCTCCCTAGTCAGACCTCGCTTGGAATATTGTGCAACAGTCTGGAATCCATATAAGAAGAGCATCTCAAAGATTGAAGCTGTACAGAGGCGAGCAGCAAGATTCGTTCTTCAACAATTCCGCCATTCTGAGAGTGTGTCTGCTATGATTCAACAACTTCAATGGAGTACACTGGAAAGACGCAGACACAACTCCTGCCTCAACCTCCTCTACAAAATTCAGAATGACATGGTAGCAATTACACCTGACCAACTACTCACACCAATGGCCCCAAGCATCACCAGACAATACCACCCAAATAAGTTCTCAAGCATATACCTACTTGAACTCAGCTTTACCAGAACTCCTACTTCCCACGAACTGTCACAGCATGGAATGTGCTCCCCAATATCACTATGTGCCTCTGCGGGAGCAGTTGCCTCAATCGGCAATTAATGGGACACCTCACCGGTTCCCCTCGACTCTACGTCCTGACTGATGGACCCTGTCGAGTACCCAAGTAGAAGTAGAAGTATATATACACTACTCACAACAAGTAAGTACCCCCCTAGCATGTTGTCATATATCTCAAAAAGTATTTCACCGATTTTGATCATTCAAACGGTAATGGATGCGCAATCTTCTTACGCACAATGTGAATGGTAAATGGTTGCCACAGCCTTACTTTTTCATCATCAAAAAATGATTTTCTAAAACAAAGTGCCCCCAAAAAAGTTTCACTTTCAGTTTTATTTGGCATAGTGGGTACATTTTGTACACGAGTAAGCTTTTGAAAACTGGTTCCACTGTGAACAATGCAGCAGTAGTACTGAATTACATAGCAGATTGGTGAATTAGGCCAACTCCAATAAAGATGAAAACAGGACATGACTTCGGCCATTCTAATCCCCCGCAATTTCATATTGAAAGGCCTATTGTTTTAGAAAAAATCATGCTTTTGAAAAATGGTGTCACGAAGAACAATGCAGCAGTAGTAGTGGATTACATAATAGATTTGTGTGTCGGGTAGTCTTCAATAAAGATGTTTACTCGTATACAAAATGTACCCAGTATGCCAAATAAAACTGAAAGTGCAACTTTTTTTGGGGGGCACTTTGTTTTAGAAAATTCATTTTTTTTGATGATGAAAATGTAACGCCATGGCAACCATTTATCACTCACATTGTGCGTAAGAAAATTGCGCATCCATTAACGTTTGAATGATCAAAATCGGTGAAATACTTTTTGAGATATATGAACAAATGCTAGGGGGTACTTACTTGTTGTGAGTAGTGTATATATATCGATACTTTTGAGAGGGCTCTTGCAATTGTATTCAAGAAAAATCGAATTGACGTATATGACCACAAAAATGGCATTAAAGTCTGCTTATATGCATTTATCATATCGTTATCAAGTTTCGACCACTACAAACACAGTTCGATAACCCAAAAAGCAGCAGCAGGATTAATGCCAAGAATATCAACAGCTGATCAACTCTTCCTAGTTAATTTCATATCAACAATTTTATTTCTGCAATCAATATACAAGCTGCAACAAAAAAGTTGATACTGATTAAAGCGGAATAATCCTTGAAAACGGATCCACCATCGAGGATGCAAAATGGAACTGGGATGGGCCACGGGTGCAGTACACAGACTGAAGTCACTGAACACAATTAGGCGATTCCTCAAAGTAAGAACACAAATAGAACTTGTCCTACCAATCAAATTGTATGGAGCAGATAATGGACGCTCCGAAAGGAAGTTGCGAACAGACTTCCTACATTCGAGATGTTTCAGATAAATCATAGAATATATCATGAATCATAGAATGTACAAAGTTAGACATACATCTATCAGAGACCATTTCAACAAACTAATCAACATAATCTTAAATAACAGAATAATGCTCCTTTGGACACATCCAGCCAATTAAATAATCAGGTCTCCCCAAATTGCGATGGATGGGAGTTCCAGGGGCCCAGGGGGTAGAAATCCTATGAGATAGACGGATTGCCATAAAGTTGACTGCAAAGAAAGGAATGTGCACACAATTACAGAGACTAGTCAATTTGCAAGATATCAGAAAGATGCGAGGGAATTACGAAGCGGATGGCACCTCTCCACCCTCCGTTTGAGTAAACGGCAAAAATCAAGTAAGTCACAGTAGGTCGCGCCAATGCTGATCAACCATACAAATGTAGCCCTTTACAACAACTAAGAAATGGCGTCTTGTTGACTGCATGTGACAGTGAAGTCATCACACAAATGTAATACAAAGAAGATATTATATGACAGCTCATGTTATTTGTATGTTTTCTTTGCGAAATTGTCTTTTCTTTTTACCTAAACATATTGTGTAAATAATTGAATTGAAGGCAATGTCTTCAATTTGTAATCCCCATAGTATACTTACTCTTTCTTTTTCCAGAGATTTGTGTCCTCTGACCGTCAGAACTAGTGCCAGGAGTGGCAATGTCTGCATGAACGCAACACAATACAGCATGAATAAGTCTGTATCTAAACATGCATGTGCTATTATTTGGTGACAAGGGTTAGCAATTCTAGATAAATCATACTGAAAAGGTTCTTGTGATGTATTCAAGTTATATCATGTTGGAATGTGCATGTAATATGGTATATGCGATAAGTCAACCGTTTATAGATGCTTTGTTTTCACATATTAAATATTTTTTTTGCCAGAGCAACAGACGATGGTTACTAACCCGTTAACTACGGGAACCGTGTTTTTTACGGCTCCCATACGACATGTTTAGAGACTGGAGCCGTGATTTCCCGGTTCCGAGGAAACCCTATTTTTGGGGCTTGAAAATCATAATATTGTGATTTTTTTTCCAAATGGACTGCAATGAAAGAGTGAGGTCCCATCTACCTCCTGCTATGTACAGTTCTATAGTACAACAATTTTAGTAGATTCTCAAGGCGCATAGAGGGAAGCTATCCATAGGGGTAGCTGCAGGCACTCTAGACCGTGTGTTATTTGTATAACATAACACAGTACGCAGGTCAGTGAATAAGAACCAACCCATTTAACTAACTTTTTTTTGTTCATCCCTTAAGACATAATTATAAAAAGTTAAGAAAAGCGTTATATTGCATTGAAACACAATTACGATACTCCTTGATTGGATGCATCGATCTGATTGGGTACGTGGTAGATCAACATAATTATGTCATTGTGTATTAACAACTCACTATTTTGCAAGAAGGTGTTCTTTATACGTGAAGCCAAAAGTTGTGAGCTGATTGTTATATTTTGTTTGGCCTACTTATGATACTGTTCATTATGAAAAACCCTATGAGTAGGCCTAATTATGTCTAGCCGATTCTGACATTACTGCAATGATTTATTTTACACACAAAATGAGTAGGTTTGCATACAAACAGGTAAAACAAATACTATTTTGAGGTATGTTTATCAGAACACAGACGTATTCGCTCCTTTCTCCAATGATGCTCACAGTGACACATGACACTAACACATGATCACACGTGACCAAGAGTAATTATAAGTGATATTGTCTCATATCAGGTGTAGGAACAATTGGAAAATAATGTTAACTACCATGACGAGGGCACTCTTCCCTCTTGATACTCACTCTTTCTTTTAAGGGTAATTCTTTTCCGCTTACCACCTTGAGTGTCAGTTCCTGCATATACAAGATAATAATTATAATATCAGGTGAATACTCTTCCCATTTATTCTAACAAAGGTTGTTAATATGGATCAATTATTCTGAGAGTGCTCTTGCAATGTATTTAAGATAAATCGATTGACGTGCATCTTGTGTAGAAAAAGACGATTTTACTATATTGATTTGTGAAATATGAAATAATATAACCACAAAAAGGGCTTTACAATTAGGTGATCAGTGTAACGCATTTATCACATTGTAATCAAGTTTCAATCAATACGAACAGAGTTTGGTGACCTCACAAGCAGAGGTATGATTTAAGCCAGGAAGATCTACAACTGATCAACTCTTCCCATTTAATTCAATATCAATTCTGCAATCAATATACAAAGAGTGGATACTGATTACGGCGGAATAATCCATGAAAACGGATCCACCACCGAGGATGCAACACAGAACTGGGCAGACTATGGTTGCAGTACACAGGCTGAACACAATAAGGAGATTCCTCAAAATAAGAACAACACAAATAGAACTTGTCCTACCAATCATATTGTATGGAGCAGAAACATACACGCTCCAAACAGAAGATGAGAACAGACTTACTACACTTGAGTTGATATATCCTAGAATGGACAACGTTAGTGATACATCAATCAGAGAGCAGTTCAAGAATGTAATCCACACAGTCTTCAAGAAAAGAATATCCTCCATTGGACAAATCTAGCCAATGTAATTAGCAGGTCTCCCGAAATTACAATGGATGGAAGGTCCAGAGGCCCAACCTTAGGGGAAGAAACCCTAAAAGATAGACGGATTGCCATAAAGTTAATGTGCACACAATAACAGAGACTAGTCAATTTGCAAGATACCAGATAGTTGCGAGGGAATTACGAAGCGGATGGCACCTCTCCACCCTCCGTTTGAGTAAACGGCAAAAATCAAGTAAGTCACAGTAGGTCGCGCCAATGCTGATCAACCATACAAATGTAGCCCTTTACAACAACTAAGAAATGGCGTCTTGTTGACTGCATGTGACAGTGAAGTCATCACACAAAGGTAATACAAAGAAGATATTATATGACAGCTCATGTTATTTGTATGTTTTCTTTGCGAAATTGTCTTTTCTTTTTACCTAAACATATTGTGTAAATAATTGAATTGAAGGCAATGTCTTCAATTTGTAATCCCCATAGTATACTTACTCTTTCTTTTTCCAGAGATTTGTGTCCTCTGACCGTCAGAACTAGTGCCAGGAGTGGCAATGTCTGCATGAACGCAACAAAATACAGCATGAATAAGTCTGTATCTAAACATGCATGTGCTATTATTTGGTGACAATTGCATGGTTAGCAATTATAGTTAAATCATACTGAAAAGGTTCTTATGATGTATTCAAGTTATATCATGCTGGAATGTGCATGTATGGTATATGCAATAAGTCTTCCGTTTATAGATGCTTTGTTTTCACATATTAATTGGGTTTTTTTTTTTGGCCACGAGCAACAGACGATGGTTACTAACCCGTTAACTACGGGAACCGTGTTTTTACGGTTCCGATAGGATATGTTTAGAGGCTGGAGCCGTGATTTCCCGGTTCCGAGGAAACCCTATTTTGGGGGCTTGAAAATCATATATTGTGATCTGTTTTTTCGAAATGGACTGCAATGAAAGAGTGAGATCCCATCTACCTCCTGCTATGTACAGTTCTATAGTACAACAATTTTAGTAGATTCTCAAGGCCCCTAGAGGGTAGCTATCCATAGGGGTAGCTGTACTATACAAAATGAGGATCGCTATTCATGATTATGAGAAGAGGGCCACTATTCATACTGTAAGATGAGGGTCGCTATTCATAATATTATAAGAGTAGGATGGCTATTCATCATACGAAATGAGGGTCGCTATTCAGAAAATGTTATTCATGAAACCTCTCCAATGTTTTTTTTTTGTGTTGTATGCAGGTAAAAGACGGAGGAGAATTAAAGTGAATTAACGACATGAAAACGAGAAAAAAAGATCAATCAGTTGCAAACTATAAATAATTAAGGAAAACAAAATGATAAAAAAGAGAGGAAATACTGAATGGGTGACACGCCCACATTGGTAGCGTAGCTAACGAGGAGGGGGGGGGGGGGGGGGGGGGCTGGGTTGTCCCCGAATAATTTGGCCAAACAATATAAAACATAAGAGGTAAACGTTATCATTCCATGAATAGGTGGACCCTCTTCTGACATTATGAATAGAGAACCTGTTATTACATTATTAGTAGCACCCCCTTCTTCATGTTCATGATTAAACAATTGTGCTTGAGCGCGAAGATGTTATTATTGAACAGGTAAATCAATTTAAGTATTTAGGGGTCATACTTGATAAACACATTGATTTGGTATGTGCAAAGCTAGCTAGGGACTATTGGGTATATTAGACAAATTAAGAAATATTTACCGAAACAAGTTTTGATTCTGCTATATAATGGTTTAATTCTTCCACATTTGATATTGAAAGTAAAGCGTCTTCAAAATAGATACGCTCGCTTGATTCGGAATGCGGATGTTGAAACAAATTGGCAATCTGTCTTACAAAGAGTTAATTATCAATTATGTTTGTATATGTTTAAAGTTATAAATGGACTTTCACCAGAGTATTTGAAGGTTATGATAATTTTTAGAACTTAAAGGGATAGTTGAGTTTTGGTAGAGAGGGCGCTAGACTACTTTTTTTGTGAGGTAATGAAAAACTGAGTGTAAAATTTGAAAGAGCATAATATTTAAATAATAAAATCATCTTTGTTTGATCAAAATCGGTGCAGAGACGCCTGAAATATCCATAAATATAACAATTTGTAATAAACCTAGGGCCCCAGGTTTATTAGAGAATTTTGAACCAGCCGTTAAAAATTCAAAAAAATGCTTCCTCTTTTCAAAAAGTTACAAAATAGGTATTTAAATAGTTGTTGGTTATTTCTCTATCTAATCACTATTTCAACAAAGCATCACGTGCACAATATTTTATTCAAAATAGTTGAAACCGATGAGTGTTTAGAGAGCGCCCTCATGTTTTAACGGCTCTTTTTGAATGATAACATGATCTTTACTACGTCATTTGTAATTTTGTGTTCCTTTCTAGTTATAACTATTAGTTTGTAATGTAATGATGCAGGTTTTGGTTACTAAAATTCAGTTTCACCAAAACTGTACTCTACTTACTAGAACTCAACTATACCTTTAAGCCAAACAAAGACTATATGAAAAGGTCCTTTCAGTATTTAGGTTCGATAATTTGGAACAATCTCCCACTTTGCATTAGAAATACCACATCCGTTGCGTCTTTTAAAAGGCAATGTAAATTATTATCACTTATTGATCGCATTTAATTACTAATATATATTTCCTAGTATACATTTTAGTAGTAAATATATTACACACTACCACAGTTCCTAATCTGAGTAAAAGTTAGGTTTTTTTAATTTTTTGTTTGTTTGTTTTAGTTTGTTTTTGGATGAAAGTAGTTGTTAGTTATCTCTGACACTGATTTATTAATTATTTTATCTATATATTTGTTATTCATTTTGTGTTGTTGTGTTCAGAATTGTGCATTGTATTGTTTTTTATTGTACGCAGGGCCCCTTGGTAGATCAGTTGTTTAACTGAAAGAGCAACCCGGTTGAAATAAAACGTTAATAAATAAATAAATAAATAGCGGTCCTTATAAGCAGGGACCTTCAATATGAATTATAAAGATCGACCCTCATCTAAGTTTTTCTTATTGATAACGGACCTTATGCCTTTATTATTAGCGACCACTATTTGCGTTTTTTTTTAAAGCGGTCCTTCAGTATATAGGGAAATAGCACAATATGACTAGCGGGTTTTATAAATAGCGAGGTTACCCCAATTATGTGATCCACTTTTTAGTGCAAAATATTTTTAGCAAGAAATGGGGGACAATATTCGTTACAATTATGATGACCATAACGAGTAACGTAAGTTGACTGTCTGCAAAGCCGAAATAATAATATTGTGAAATATTAGTAGTGTGTGTGTGTGTTGGGGGGGGGGGGGGGGGGGGGGGGGGGTGTAGGATTCGTGGATTATGGTGCTCAGTATGTTGAGACAAATCATCGAAATAAATCAATTACTTACTAGAATAGTTTGTCGGTACAATGAATTGTTCGTCCAATTCAACTTCTTGGTGAAGGAACATTTCAACAATCAAAGTTTCCATACGTTCTTTCAAATCAAGAATGACATGGAAGTGATGTTTGAACTGCCGCATGACAGTCTGCTTCCGCAATGTTTTCTATAACAAAACACATAATTAATTAATTACATATACTCGATAGTTATAAGTTAATATTTTAACAAAATTACGCCACCCTAAGTTGTAGGATGATATTATTAAGTTCTCATTTCAAATTGAGGGACAACGTGAAGTTAAATTCACATTGAGCTTTCACCTTTTGGATTCACATTAGTATTGTTTTGTGTATTGTCTGATACATTTGCATAATTATACACTCAACGACTTTGGCACATCTCTATTTGTACAAATTTTAAACGAAATCTTGCATTTTGTTTTGTTTTCATTCGTGACATTAAGTGTGGGCTTAACACCATCACGCATAATACAAAATACTTCAGAAAATCGAGATTAACCTTGCGCAGTCCGACCTCGGAAAAGCATTCAATATGATGATTTCAGTACCAAGCAAAATGGGCAATTTCTAACGTCACGGACATTACGCATCTCTGATAATTATATTAACTTTTGTGTAGTTTCTTTTTGAGAGCAAATTCAGTGGAACAATGTTGCATTTTCAAATTCAGCATTTACCAAGTGGCTAATTAAACCTAAATTAATGTATAATGCTCCATAAAAATACAGAAGAAGAGAAGTCAACATGCATGTTAATATCAGGGAATCTTTGAATAAAAATCTAGTGAACCGATACGGTTAGTCTCGTACTATTGAAATGCCAAACTTACAAGTGTATATCTCGGTCCGCATTAATTACAAAACTTATGTAGCCTATGTGAACTGTATGTATCATACCTGTTTAAGAATGCTGCCAGTGTCGTCCCCGACTCGCTTACAGGTAATCTCCAAGTCCCCACTTATGCTGTTAGTCTGCAAACAGAATTCCTGCTCAGGTAGTACAATTCTATAACCTGCTTCTCGTTCTGCTTCTTTTATTTTCTGTAAGTCAGGAATGAAAATGGAGTATTCATGCAGAATGGATGTAAAGCTTGAATAAAAGCTCAACAAGATGTGGTAATTCATATAATGTAGCCAAGCTTACAAAATTAGTATGTCTTCGAGCGACGTCCTTCTTTTATTTAGAGTATCTTCATACTATTGTGTTTATAGATCACCGTCGACGACCTGACTGTCTTTATCAATGTTTATGCAGTATATTGTGGGACTAGCGTTTTCCTAATATGTTTTGTTAGGTTGTGTGTGTGTGTGGGGGGGGGGGGGGGGGGGGTTAATGGTGGCACGTGAATTATTTTTATTTTATAGTTCAGGCAAATGGCACAGATGATTTAGTTGTTGTTTCGCATGTTCTTGGTATTTTGTAAGGTGCGTAAGTAATTGCGAATAGGATTTGAATTCGTTAATTGAATATCCTTGGCGAATGTCGCCATTTCTAAATTTGTATAATATCACTTTACATTGATTACATTAATAATAACCCTCTAAGAAAATTGATGTGTATTTTTATTGATATGCTTTGGTTTAGCAAGAAAAGAGTTATAATTTTTTCGAGTTAGTTACCTTTATTTCTTGTTCAACAGCCTTGTAGCACTTGTTGTACGCGTATGCTCGCAGGACGGGCCTGTTTGTTTTACCCATGTTCTCAGGAAGGAAGCAAGCAAATCCCATGAGTTTTGTAATATCGCCCCCTTCCAATAGAACGGTATTCTCGCTTTCCTGACAAAAGTGGTCAACAACAAGCTCAAGGAACTCTTCGTGAATTATGCATCTAGGCATTCCTTCTGCTGACAGCGGTGTCCTTGCAATCGTCACTGTAAATAGGATCAATATATGGGTAATAATGACAACTAAACTTTGAAGTTTGTTTTAATTACATTTATGTGCATGGTTGCTTGGGTTGGAATTTAACCCACATGAAATCATATTATCTCCGGGCTCGTATCAAAATCAGATATTCATCCACATCCGGCAAAAGAGGCACACATCTCAAAGGTAAGTTTTCTGCCACACAATTATATACAGCTGTTGACAATTTTGCTTTATTTTAGATTTTGATCAATATGTATATTTACATCATGCACATATAACATACACTGGGTCAACCTGAGTGGGCGATCACCCATTCAGGCGCTTTGACCTCACTATTTGACTTTCTTGACTAAATGAGTTTTTACCCCGTATTTACATGTATCTATGATAACAATTATGTAATTGTTCAATTCTAAAATAACACACATGATAAGACAAAAACATTTATTACAAGGGAATTGAAGATAAATTGTGGATATGAAAAATGTTTTTGTCTATGTCCGTCTTTAAGTCTGGTAACGATTATCCTTCTAGAAAAAATGACAAATATTTACTAAACTTAACAAAATTACGTACCTCCATCCTTTTTAGCATACAAGACAGCATTGATATTCTCGGAATTAGTCCACCTTGCACAGTGGGGCATCATCAATGTGAGAGGTTCGAAAAAACGATCCAGGTTTGAGCTGCGTTTGCATCGGCATGTCAAAGCAACCACAATGTCATTATCTGCAATGTTTTCAGGAACCTTTTCAACAGCTTCGATAGAAATCACTTCATCATGCCCCTCTGGGAGAGCATTGGCTGGAATGGTTAACGTGATGTTACATCTTTTCAGGTGGAGAGCTCCTCCGGAACTATCGAAACG
Source organism: Echinarachnius parma (assembly GCA_037951105.1). Classification (NCBI taxonomy): domain Eukaryota; kingdom Metazoa; phylum Echinodermata; class Echinoidea; order Clypeasteroida; family Echinarachniidae; genus Echinarachnius; species Echinarachnius parma. The sequence continues at coordinate 242,306 of JBAMJV010003081.1, forward strand.
TTGTTCTTCCCTTTCCCGGAATATATTTGTCTGCCCAGATGATACAAATAACATGTTGGAAATGAAAACATGTGATAGAAATTGATTTGTTTCAAGTTAATAGAGTTTTAAACTTAATAGTTTTATTTTACTACAGGAGCATCTTAATAAAATATAGTTATTACTGTTTTTTGCATAATTGTTTTAAAGTCTACATCAAATGGAAATCTGGAGATGTATTATTATAGTAGCTTTATTCAAGCCTAAGTGCAGAAGCGGCCTACTTGTCTTGCTTTATATGAAGTCTACGTTTCATCTTTAAAGTGGACTTCCACACGATTTCAAGC
>JBAMJV010003082.1:0-15000 GCA_037951105.1 Echinarachnius parma
ATGGGTCGGCATGATAGCATGTTCTTACATGCGCTCCAAAAAAAAAAAAAACACGATATATTCAATGTAATTACTACTTTGTAATGTACCTTGCGGTATGGTACATTTAGTTCATTTCCCCTGTCCGCTCTTGCCCCGCTAGATGGCGATAGACTCGACCATCCAGTTAGGTTAGTGATCCACTTACAAGAGCGATCCATGGCATTGCATGGGGTAATTCAGTGCATCTATGTATGACCTAATCTGAAAGCAACAATTGACTCGTAACATATTGTGTTCGGGGTGAACCACTTGGTCAAGGATGGGGTGATCAGTGATTTGTATGTACCTCTACTACCCCTATAAACCCCTATCTTTGTATTTCTCCCATGCCCCCGTGAGGGGCCGTTATTGAGAAATAAAATTCATTGTCATTGTCATTGTCAGCTAGCACTGTATGCAATTCATGCAGCTCGAGATTGAACCCCTACCTAGCTCTATAACGAGGGTGAAAATGTGATGTGTAATATTTCATAACCTTGGGTGTTTATATATTACCCTTCATAACGCCATATCATAAGTCAGAGACGAATAATTATACCCATACAATACAATTTAAACAAATGGCAATTTCCGATGTTATATTGCTAAAATGTTCAAGCTCGCTCCGCTCGCAGTCGCATATATAATATTTCATAACCGCTATATCATTAGTCATAGACGAATATACCCCTACAATAATATTGAAACAAATGGCAATTTTCCAATGTAAAATTGCTCCGCTCGCACTCGTATAATATTCTATAACCTCGGGTGTTTATATATTACCCTTCAAAACGCAATATCATAACACATAACATACCCATACAATAATATTGAAACAAATGGCAATTTCCGATGTTAAATTGCTAAAATTTTCAAGCTCATTCCGCTCGCATTCGTATATATATTCTACAACCTCGGGTGTTTATATATTACCCTTCAAAACGCATTATCATAACACATAACACGAATATACCCATACAATAATATTAAAACAAATGGCAATTTCCGATGTTAAATTGATAACATTTTAAAACTCGCTCCGCTCGCTCGCATCTCGAAATTTGTGGACCGGACCTTGTCTCGGTCTCGAAAATGTCGAAAATTCACAGTCTCGGCTGCGACAATTTTCTACGACTACCCCCCCCCCCCCCCCCCCCCCCCCCCCGCTTACAGGTTTCTCAACCACTTGGTCTCGGCCTCGAAAATTGTGGACCGGACCTTGTCTCGGTCTCGAAAATGTTAAAGGTACTTGGTCTCGGCTTCGAACATTTTCTACGACTACCCCCTACCCCCCCCCCCCCCGCGCTGACAGAAATTTGTTCTTCAGAGGAAAAAAAAAAAACTTTAAAAAATCCTGGGTACGCCACTGTGCCGACCTACGTAGTTACATTCATCTTATTATGCTAGAGGCAAGATACAAAGAGCTTTCATCCAAAAGGCGCTAAATCCACTTTTTCAACTTCCGAGGAAAACTTTGTCCCACTTTGTACAAGTGCCTATGTGAATATGAAAATTGAACTTGCTATAATATTTTGATTTTGAGTGAGTTATTTGTCGTATAATGTGGATTCCTAGATAGCTACTTGTAGATATATCGTTAACTCAATTTTTATGGAAAGTGGATTTAGCGCCTTTTGGAAGTGAGCTTTTGTTTATAGTCCTGACTTGCTCTGTATCTTTCTATTATGAATATTCGAGAAAATACTCTTAGACATGCAGCAACTTTTGTTTTCAGCGCTATAAATGCAAATCATCATTATTAATTACATATTTTGATATTTAAAAAACAACTCGAGTGTCATCGTCTGCTCCCCATGATAACATCACAATGGGTGGCGTATCAAACAGCATTGTTTCGCAACCCATCATCGATGCATGAAATCACATGTGCCGTTTCCAGTGGCGTAGCGATGGGGGGGGGGGGGGGGGGGGGGGCACGGGGGCACGTTGCCCCCCCCCCCCCCCCCCAATACTTTGGAAAAAACCATAGCAAACATAAGGGGGACATTAAAAAAAAATAATAATAATACGTAAGGTGTGCCCCCCCCCCCCCCATAATTTTGCGTGCCCCCCCCCCCCATAATTGTGCGTGCCCCCCCCCCCCCCCCCAATCAGTCCGACCACGCTACGCCACTGGCTGTTTAACAATGTTCAATGTAGGCTACAGGCATGCGAAAGTACTTATTGTGACTATTGATTTGGGTAATTTTGTCTTTCCCAGGGTGAAATTCACATTGACTATATTACTAATTTAAATCAATTGGTAATCAAAGAGCATGCATGCATAAATGGAAAATGAAACAATTTGGACAAATTGAAATCATGGGTATCAATTGAAATCAATGGGTACCAATCGAAATCAATGGGTACCCATTGAATTCAGTTTCAATGGGTACCCATTGAATTCATGGGTACCAATTAGAATTTCAATGGGTACCATTGAAATTCTAATTGGTTTCAACTGGATTTCTGTCCTGGGTTAATCTGTGCTCACTAAGCCAGGAATCAATAGATATCTCTGATTTTCACACCAAAATACATAACACTGAACTGTCTAAATATTGTGGTAAGATGACATCGTGAAAAGATATCGTTTATGAAATTATGAGCAGTTGTTTAGGGGGTAGTTACCTTTTGTGTTGGGTGTATATTATTGACTATTTTGATCGCCATAGTCTGCTGCCCATGACAAAGTGTCAACATAATTAATCAAATAAATAGGAAACTGAAATAGTCCGTTCTCACTGCCTCCCTAAAACAAACTAGGTAATAAAAGAACTAATTAACACATGCTATTCATCCTTAACAACAAACAAACAAACAGACACTACATTCCTGGCGTGGGCATGGTTGGTGTTTACATTATGTGACGAGTCTACCTACGGGCAACGTTTTTGCCAATGTAAGGGGGATCAACTTATCGGACCGGAGAGGCTGATTAATTAATTCTGTAAAATATGGGAATTAGTGCGTTACAAGCTCACTGCATCATTTATTTGTTATTATTATCCTTCTACCCAAACTTTGAGCAGATGACCGTCCCGATATATCGACATGATTTTAATCTACAATAAGATGAGATGGTCCGACGTCTTGTTCAAATATTAGCGGTGTTAACATTTACTGGGGGGGGGGGGGGGAGGGCACAAACACCACCCCACCCCTCTGCCCATCTTACGACGTTTGTGGTGTCTTTTATCTTCAACTCGCTGTGATTATTATAATCAAAGCTGATTAACACACCATACATCACTTACCCTGTACATGTTTCCATACAGAGATTTCCAAAGCCCATGTCCGAGACTCGGGGTGAGTGTGAACGCAGGGTTATATGAGGATCTGTACAATCAAGTGTATTCTTTCTGCAACGGGGCCTTTAAACCGAAAATCAGTCTATATTTCGGGGGTACACTGTAACAAAAAATATACTGTAATATTACAGCAAATCTGCTGTCAGCAGAGTCGCCATAAAATCTGCTTTAAAAATACAGGCCGTATGTAATTCTAGCATACATTTCAGAACTGTAATTCAGATTACAGGTCGTTATGTAACCTGGACTAGCAGAAAAAAGAAAAAAAATCATCCTAGCCGAGATTCGAACCCTCGCCAATAAGATCGTCAGTCAAACGTCCGTACCACTATGCCAATGGTAATGTTTACACTTGCTGTGGCAATTATGCTATATGACTTATGGATACTTGTTGTATATACTTGTGTTTAAAACAGGAAAATGTCTCTAAAATCAATGTCCCCCTTTTTTTTGTACATGGGTGTTTCGTAGGAAAACAACAAGATGTAAAATTACCGTTGTTAAACAACTTGAAGTGTAAAATTACACACGGTTTGTAGTTTAATGACAATTTTATGTATGATTACTAATTAACTGCTTTAGAAATACAGATTTCATCTGGATATTATATTTAAAACAAATTATGCTGGATTTTTACTACAGCCATATTAAATTCCCAGGTAGCAAGCCAACGTTGGTCCAACGTTGGACCAACGTTGTCCAATTTTTTCGGCAACGTTGGTCCAACGTTGTCCGGCAACGTTGGACCAACGTTGCTTGCGTACGCCCAAACAACGCTGCTCCAACGTTGGCGAAAACAAAATACCAACGTTGGATCAACGTTGGTCCATCGTTGGAAAGTTGTCATTTGTCAACGTTGGACCAACGCTTTTCCAACGTTGATCCAAGGTTGGTATTTTGTATTCGCCAACGTTGGAGCAGCGTTGGTTGGGCGTACGCAAACGTTGATCCAACGTCAAAGCAACATGTGTCCAACAAGCATCCACCATATTTCCAACAAGCATCCAACATGTCTCCAACACTCATCCAACAAGCATCCAACATGTCTCCAACAAGCATCCAACATGTCTCCAACAAGCATCCAACGTTGGTCCAGCGTAATTCACCAACATTTCTCCAACGTTGGTCCAACGTTGATCCAACGTTGGTCCAACGTTGGTCCAACATTGGACCAACGTCTCACCGTACTAAAAAAATTAAATTAATATTCATATGACACGCCTATTGGTGATATCTAGAACATCCTATCCTAGCTTTCCCTTTACCTAAGACTAACCCTAACCCTATTCCTAGTCCTATTCCTATCCATATAGTCCTATTCCTATTCCTACACTCACTACATCTACATCATCCACTCAGCTTTATATAACCTAGCTTCTGTGTTAATATTTGTTTGATGGTTGGTATTTCGATAAAGTTGAATGTTTGGATAAAGTTTTAAGAATTTACACAAATACATCATGGAAACAAACCTTTAGAATGTTTTTGTAGATAAATAACTTACATATATTTCAAATAATGAGTAAATAATAACATTGGATTCATTCTGAACAATCAAATAACATGATTATTAATGCTTTTTGCAGTCAATGATAACCACTCATGAATATTCATGAATAATAACCAACGTTCATCCAACGTTGAACCAACGTTGATCCAACGATGGCATACATCCTGCTTTCAGCAGCTAATTTTAAATACTTTTATTATGCAAGGGGGTTTTGACCACCTGTGCTACGAGTAAAAAAAATTACCTTTTCTAACATAACAGCTACATGTAGTGAACAACAGATGTGAAATGTTGGATTCTCGTTGGATTAACGAGCGTTTCACTGTGGGTTACCGATGTCGATCCAACGTTGCTCTAACGAGATTGTCCAACCTCCATTTCACTTTGAGTTACCGATGTTGATCCATCGTTGGTGTTGTAATATAATACAAGTAGGCGAAATGCCATGTGTGACTCTGGCATAACAATAATAAATACTGGTAAATTACAAACTTGAGTGTCAGGGTAGACTACCCGACACCCAGAAGATGGAACCAGGGGATTATTCTGCCCCTTTCGTACGGTTGTCATCCCCCATGTAAGACCGACATTTACCTTATGCAAAATGGTTTAACGTGCTAGTGCCAGGGTGGACTACCCAACGCCTAGATGATACCAAGGGATTATTCTGCCCTAAATGGTATTCATCTCTATCACAAATCTAATCTATCCGGGGGTCTGAGAGTAGACGTCGAAGTGGGTAGCGCCTGTCACGTTCTTGCGAGGGCGGCTTCACCTCACTCCAGCACGCTTCTGGGAACTCCGTTTCCTCGTTTACTGGAACATGGATGTTACCTTCAGGTGCGCGACGCTTCTTTAGATGATGTCTGTTCCGGCGATACCGCCCACCTTTCTCACTCTGGATGTGGTACGAGCCCAGGTAGCAAGCCAACGTTGGACCAACGTCGGAAACTTGCAAACTCGTTGGAACTCGTTGGACGTTGGACAATCTCGTTGGATCAACGTTGGACCAACATCGGTAACTCGCAGTGAAAAAGAAGTTGGACAATCTCGTTGGACCAACGTTGGACCAACATCGGTAACTCGCAGTGAAATGTACGTTGGACAATCTCGTTGGACCAACGTTGGATCAACATCGTTAACTCGCAGTGAAATAGACGTTGGACAATTTTGTTGGACTAACGTTGGATCAACATCGGTAACTCGCAGTGAAAAAGACATTGGACAATCTCGTTGGACCAACGTTGGACCAACATCGGTAACTCGCAGTGAAAAAGACGTTGGACAATCTTGTTGGACCAACATTGGACCAACATCGGTAACTCGCAGTGAAATGGACGTTGGACAATCTTGTTGGACCAATGTTGGATCAACATCGGTAACTCGCAGTGAAAAAGACGTTGGACAATCTCGTTGGACCAACGTTGGACCAACATCGGTAACTCGCAATGAAAAAGACGTTGGACAATCTCGTTGGACCAACATCGGTAACTCGCAGTGAAATGGATGTTGGACAATCTTGTTGGACCAACGTTGGACCAACATCGGTAACTCGCAGTGAAAAAGACGTCGGACAATCTCGTTGGACCAACGTTGGACCAACATCGGTAACTCGCACTGAAATGGACGTTGGACAATCTCGTTGGACCAACGTTGCACCAACATCGGTAACTTGCAGTGAAATAGTCGTTGGACAATCTCGTTGGACCAACGTTGGATCAACATCGGTAACTCGCAGTGAAAAAGACGTTGGACAATCTCGTTGGACCAACGTTGGACCAACATCAGTAACTCGCAGTGAAATGGACGTTGGACAATCTTGTTGGACCAATGTTGGATCAACATCGGTAACTCGCAGTGAAAAAGACGTTGGACAATCTCGTTGGACCAACGTTGGACCAACAATAGGTAACTCGCAGTGAAGAAGACGTTGGACAATCTCGTTGGACCAACGTTGGACCAACATCGGTAACTCGCAGTGAAATGGACGTTGGACAATCTCGTTGGACCAACGGTGGACCAACATCGGTAACTCGCAGTGAAATTGACGTTGGACAATCTCGTTGGAGCAACGCTGGACCAACATCGGTAACTCGCAGTGAAAAAGACGTTGGACAATCTTGTTGGATCAACATCGGTACCTCGCAGTGAAAAAGACGTTGGACAATCTCGTTGGACCAACGTTGGATCAACATCGGTAATTCGCAGTGAAAAAGACGTTGGACAATCTCGTTAGACCAACAGTAATGAGTGGACTCAAGTAGAATTACAATCATAAATAGAAGTGCGCCATCCCCGGTGAATTACCATATAGGATCGATATCGGGTGTCAAGAGACCATGTATGAGTTGGGCCATCGATCTACAAGCAGTTAATAAAGTAAGCTTTCAACTATACTCGTGTGCCTACTTGTATTATATTACAACATGGTGTCTGAAGTGAAAGTGACTGTATGTCTGATTCGATTCGCCATGACCTGTGTTGTAGAAATGCTAATTTGAATCCATTTTGGGAGGCGAGCTTCACGGTTGATGTGTGACCGGATATACCATCCAGAAAACGCTTTATTGAGAACTGTACTGTTCGTTATCAACGGTGCATAGCTAGTAGGAAGAAAGAGCTCCAGAAGAGGCAGAAGCGATACTATGACCAGGGTGCCAAGTCGCTGCCGGTGTTGAAGTCTGGAGAACGTGTGTACTACCAAGTGGGAAAAGAATGGAAACCTGGCGTAGTGCACACATAGGTCAATTAGCATTGCATATACGTGCGCCATATTTGACAACATGTTCAAGCCCGTCCAAGAAGTTTGTGTTTTTATTTGGGTCTTGAACATGTTTGTTCATGTAAATTTTTAATAATTAATAAAGTTAAACTACTATGCTTACCAAATATGCTGTTTTTGTTGTGGTTTGGATTCCGTATCGTAGCATGTGAGCTCTTTTTCTCTGGAAAAAATGAGTAGTTGCTGCAGTGTTGCACACCCTGAAACGTAGTCCGCATGTATACAAAGTATGAACCGTGATGAAGGGCCTATTTGCTCAAAATACAAATTTGCTAAATATCTCAATTTAAGACTAGGAATAGTTTACATTCGGATTTTATTAATTTGAGTCTGATCATCATCGTTCATATTTGTATCATTTCAAGTTTTGATGAATTTGATCACACTTGACTTAATGAAATCGGAAGGTAAACTATTCAAATTCTTAAAAGGAGAATCTTTAGTAAACGTGTATTTTGAGTAAATACGCCCTTCATATATCGATTATTACGTCCGAAGCGTGCACGCCCACCCCGCGCTATAATATCCCATCGCAAAGAAGATCGGTCTCTCATAGAATAACACGTGTTTCGTCGCGGCGGCGAGCGAGCTGCGCTACGCAGGCGGCGAAGCGAACACTCCGGGATTGAGAGCGCAAACGGACGCGTCTGAATACTCACGCACTAGTATTCAAGAGCAAGCTTCCTGCGCGATTTCTTGTCGGTAGATGGCATCAGCTGGGTATGACGATGCAACGCTATTTCCTATATGTTGCGTGTAAATGGTCCAGTTAACTGGACCTATTTACTAGTAGATGTGGCGTAGTGACAACTCAAGATTCAACGCCCCGCTCGTACCACATCCAGAGTGAGAAAGGTGGGCGGTATCGCCGGAACAGACATCATCTAAAGAAGCGTCGCGCACCTGAAGGTAACATCCATGTTCCAGTAAACGAGGAAACGGAGGTCCCAGAAGCGTGCTGGAGTGAGGTGAAGCCGCCCTCGCAAGAACGTGACAGGCGCTACCCACTTCGACGTCTACTCTCAGACCACCGGATAGATTAGATTTGTGATAGAGATGAATACCATTTAGGGCAGAATAATCCCTTGGTATCATCTAGGCGTTGGGTAGTCCACCCTGGCACTAGCACGTTAAACCATTTTGCATAAGGTAAATGTCGGTCTTACAATAGGGGATGACAACCGTACGAAAGGGGCAGAATAATCCCCTGGTTCCATCTTCTGGGTGTCGGGTAGTCTACCCTGACACTCAAGTTTGTAATTTACCAGTATTTATTATTGTTATGCCAGAGTTACACATGGCATTTCGCCTACTTGTATTATATTACAACACCATGCGATGGATCAACATCGGTAACTCAAAGTGAAATGGAGGTTGGACAATCTCGTTAGAGCAACGTTGGATCGACATCGGTAACCCACAGTGAAACGTTCGTTATTCCAACGAGAATCCAACATTTCACATCTGTTGTTCACTACATGTAGCTGTTATGTTAGAAAAGGTAATTTTTTTACTCGTAGCACAGGTGGTCAAAACCCCCTTGCATAATAAAAGGATTTAAAATTAGCTGCTGAAAGCAGGATGTATGCCATCGTTGGATCAACGTTGGTTCAACGTTGGATGAACGTTGGTTATTATTCATGAATATTCATGAGTGGTTATCATTGACTGCAAAAAGCATTAATAATCATGTTATTTGATTGTTCAGAATGAATCCAATGTTATTATTTACTCATTATTTGAAATATATGTAAGTTATTTATCTACAAAAACATTCTAAAGGTTTGTTTCCATGATGTATTTGTGTAAATTCTTAAAACTTTATCCAAACATTCAACTTTATCGAAATACCAACCATCAAACAAATATTAACACAGAAGCTAGGTTATATAAAGCTGAGTGGATGATGTAGATGTAGTGAGTGTAGGAATAGGAATAGGACTATATGGATAGGGATAGGAATAGGACTAGGAATAGGGTTAGGGTTAGGTTAGTCTTAGGTAAAGGGAAAGCTAGGATAGGATGTTCTAGATATCACCAATAGGCGTGTCATATGAATATTAATTAAATTTTTTTAGTACGGTGAGACGTTGGTCCAATGTTGGACCAACGTTGGACCAACGTTGGATCAACGTTGGACCAACGTTGGAGAAATGTTGGTGAATTACGCTGGACCAACGTTGGATGCTTGTTGGAGACATATTGGATGCTTGTTGGACACATGTTGCTTTGACGTTGGATCAACGTTTGCGTACGCCCAATCAACGCTGCTCCAACAAAATACCAACCTTGGATTAACGTTGGAAAAGCGTTGGTCCAATGTTGGCTGCTTGTTGGATGCATGTTGGAGACATATTGGATGCTTGTTGGACACATGTTGCTTTGACGTTGGATCAACGTTTGCGTACGCCCAATCAACGCTGCTCCAACAAAATACCAACCTTGGATTAACGTTGGAAAAGCGTTGGTCCAACGTTGACAAATAACAACTTTTCAACGATGGACCAACGTTGATCCAACGTTGGCATTTCGTTTTCGGCAACGTTGGAGCAACGTTGATTGGGCGTACGCAACCATCGTTGGTCCAACGTTGCCGGACAACGTTGGACCAACGTTGCCGAAAAAATTGGACAACGTTGGTCCAACGTTGGACCAACGTTGGCTTGCTACCTGGGAGCGGGGCGTTGAATCTTGAGTTGTCACTACGCCAGGTTTCCATTCTTTTCCCACTTGGTAGTACACACGTTCTCAAGACTTCAACACCGGCAGCGACTTGGCACCCTGATCATAGTATCGCTTCTGCCTCTTCTGGAGCTCTTTCTTCCTACTAGCTATGCATCGTTGATAACGAACAGTATAGTTCTCAATAAAGCGTTTTCTGGATGGTATATCCGGTCACACATCAACCGTGAAGCTCGCCTCCCAAAATGGATTCAAATTAGCATTTCTACAACACAGGTCATGGCGAATCGAATCAGACATACAGTCACTTTCACTTCAGACACCATGTTGTAATATAATACAAGTAGGCACACGAGTATAGTTGAAAGCTTACTTTATTAACTGCTTGTAGATCGATGGCCCAACTCATAGGCTACATGGTCTCTTGACACCCGATAATATACATATCGATCCTATATGGTAATTCACCGGGGATGGCGCACTTCTATTTATGATTGTAATTCTACTTGAGTCCGCTCATTACTGTTGGTCTAACGAGATTGTCCAACGTCTTTTTCACTGCGAATTACCGATGTTGATCCAACGTTGGTCCAACGAGATTGTCCAACGTCTTTTTCACTGCGAGGTACCGATGTTGGTCCAGCGTTGCTCCAACGAGATTGTCCAACGTCAATTTCACTGCGAGTTACCGATGTTGGTCCACCGTTGGTCCAACGAGATTGTCCAACGTCCATTTCACTGCGAGTTACCGATGTTGGTCCAACGTTGGTCCAACGAGATTGTCCAACGTCTTCTTCACTGCGAGTTACCGATGTTGGTCCAACGTTGGTCCAACAAGATTGTACAACGTCCATTTCACTGCGAATTACCGATGTTGGTCCAACGTTGGGCTAACGAGATTGTCCAACGTCTTTTTCACTGCGAGTTACTGATGTTGGTCCAACGAGATTGTCCAACGTCTTTTTCACTGCGAGTTACCGATGTTGGTCCAACGTTGGTCCAACGAGATTGTCCAACGTCTTCTTCACTGCGAGTTACCGATGTTGGTCCAACGTTGGTCCAACAAGATTGTACAACGTCCATTTCACTGCGAATTACCGATGTTGGTCCAACGTTGGGCTAACGAGATTGTCCAACGTCTTTTTCACTGCGAGTTACTGATGTTGGTCCAACGAGATTGTCCAACGTCTTTTTCACTGCGAGTTACCGATGTTGATCTAACGTTGGTCCAACGAGATTGTCCAACGACTATTTCACTGCAAGTTACCGATGTTGGTGCAACGTTGGTCCAACGAGATTGTCCAACGTCCATTTCACTGCGAGTTACCGATGTTGGTCCAACGTTGGTCCAACAAGATTGTCCGACGTCTTTTTCACTGCGAGTTACCGATGTTGGTCCAACGTTGGTCCAACAAGATTGTCCAACGTCCATTTCACTGCGAGTTACCGATGTTGGTCCAACGTTGGTCCAACGAGATTGGCCGACGTCTTTTTCACTGCGAGTTACCGATGTTGGTCCAACGTTGGTCCAACAAGATTGTCCAACGTCCATTTCACTGCGAGTTACCGATGTTGGTCCAATGTTGGTCCAACGAGATTGTCCAACGTCTTTTTCACTGCGAGTTACCGATGTTGGTCCAACGTTGGTCCAACGAGATTGTCCAACGTCTTTTTCACTGCGAGTTACCGACGTTGATCCAACGTTGGTCCAACAAGATTGTCCAACGTCCATTTCACTGCGAGTTACCGATGTTGGTCCAATGTTGATCCAACAAGATTGTCCAACGTCTTTTTCACTGCGAGTTACCGATGTTGGTCCAATGTTGGTCCAACGAGATTGTCCAACGTCTTTTTCACTGCGAGTTACCGATGTTGATCCAACGTTAGTCCAACGAAATTGTCCAACGTCTATTTCACTGCGAGTTAACGATGTTGATCCAACGTTGGTCCAACGAGATTGTCCAACGTACATTTCACTGCGAGTTACCGATGTTGGTCCAACGTTGGTCCAACGAGATTGTCCAACTTCTTTTTCACTGCGAGTTACCGATGTTGGTCCAACGTTGATCCAACGAGATTGTCCAACGTCCAACGGGTTCCAACGAGTTTGCAAGTTTCCGACGTTGGTCCAACGTTGGCTTGCTACCTGGGGTACCACATCCAGAGTGAGAAAGGTGGGCGGTATCGCCGGAACAGACATCATCTAAAGAAGCGTCGCGCACCTGAAGGTAACATCCATGTTCCAGTAAACGAGGAAACGGAGGTCCCAGAAGCGTGCTGGAGTGAGGTGAAGCCGCCCTCGCAAGAACGTGACAGGCGCTACCCACTTCGACGTCTACTCTCAGACCACCGGATAGATTAGATTTGTGATAGAGATGAATACCATTTAGGGCAGAATAATCCCTTGGTATCATCTAGGCGTTGGGTAGTCCACCCTGGCACTAGCACGTTAAACCATTTTGCATAAGGTAAATGTCGGTCTTACAATAGGGGATGACAACCGTACGAAAGGGGCAGAATAATCCCCTGGTTCCATCTTCTGGGTGTCGGGTAGTCTACCCTGACACTCAAGTTTGTAATTTACCAGTATTTATTATTGTTATGCCAGAGTTACACATGGCATTTCGCCTACTTGTATTATATTACAACACCATGTATGCCATCGTTGGATCAACGTTGGTTCAACGTTGGATGAACGTTGGTTATTATTCATGAATATTCATGAGTGGTTATCATTGACTGCAAAAAGCATTAATAATCATGTTATTTGATTGTTCAGAATGAATCCAATGTTATTATTTACTCATTATTTGAAATATATGTAAGTTATTTATCTACAAAAACATTCTAAAGGTTTGTTTCCATGATGTATTTGTGTAAATTCTTAAAACTTTATCCAAACATTCAACTTTATCGAAATACCAACCATCAAACAAATATTAACACAGAAGCTAGGTTATATAAAGCTGAGTGGATGATGTAGATGTAGTGAGTGTAGGAATAGGAATAGGACTATATGGATAGGGATAGGAATAGGACTAGGAATAGGGTTAGGGTTAGGTTAGTCTTAGGTAAAGGGAAAGCTAGGATAGGATGTTCTAGATATCACCAATAGGCGTGTCATATGAATATTAATTAAATTTTTTTAGTACGGTGAGACGTTGGTCCAATGTTGGACCAACGTTGGACCAACGTTGGATCAACGTTGGACCAACGTTGGAGAAATGTTGGTGAATTACGCTGGACCAACGTTGGATGCTTGTTGGAGACATGTTGGAGACATATTGGATGCTTGTTGGACACATGTTGCTTTGACGTTGGATCAACGTTTGCGTACGCCCAATCAACGCTGCTCCAACAAAATACCAACCTTGGATTAACGTTGGAAAAGCGTTGGTCCAATGTTGGCTGCTTGTTGGATGCATGTTGGAGACATATTGGATGCTTGTTGGACACATGTTGCTTTGACGTTGGATCAACGTTTGCGTACGCCCAATCAACGCTGCTCCAACAAAATACCAACCTTGGATTAACGTTGGAAAAGCGTTGGTCCAACGTTGACAAATAACAACTTTTCAACGATGGACCAACGTTGATCCAACGTTGGCATTTCGTTTTCGGCAACGTTGGAGCAACGTTGATTGGGCGTACGCAACCATCGTTGGTCCAACGTTGCCGGACAACGTTGGACCAACGTTGCCGAAAAAATTGGACAACGTTGGTCCAACGTTGGACCAACGTTGGCTTGCTACCTGGGCTGGCGTAGCGACAACTCAAGATTCAACGCCCCGCTCGTACCACATCCAGAGTGAGAAAGGTGGGCGGTATCGCCGGAACAGACATCATCTAAAGAAGCGTCGCGCACCTGAAGGTAACATCCATGTTCCAGTAAACGAGGAAACGGAGGTCCCAGAAGCGTGCTGGAGTGAGGTGAAGCCGCCCTCGCAAGAACGTGACAGGCGCTACCCACTTCGACGTCTACTCTCAGACCCCCAGATAGATTAGATTTGTGATAGAGATGAATACCATTTAGGGCAGAATAATCCCTTGGTATCATCTAGGCGTTGGGTAGTCCACCCTGGCACTAGCACGTTAAACCATTTTGCATAAGGTAAATGTCGGTCTTACATAGGGGATGACAACCGTACGAAAGGGGCAGAATAATCCCCTGGTTCCATCTTCTGGGTGTCGGGTAGTCTACCCTGACACTCAAGTTTGTAATTTACCAGTATTTATTATTGTTATGCCAGAGTTACACATGGCATTTCGCCTACTTGTATTATATTACAACACCAACGATGGATCAACATCGGTAACTCAAAGTGAAATGGAGGTTGGACAATCTCGTTAGAGCAACGTTGGATCGACATCGGTAACCCACAGTGAAACGTTCGTTAATCCAACGAGAATCCAACATTTCACATCTGTTGTTCACTACATGTAGCTGTTATGTTAGAAAAGGTAATTTTTTTACTCGTAGCACAGGTGGTCAAAACCCCCTTGCATAATAAAAGGATTTAAAATTAACTGCTGAAAGCAGGATGTATGCCATCGTTGGATCAACGTTGGTTCAACGTTGGATGAACGTTGGTTATTATTCATGAATATTCATGAGTGGTTATCATTGACTGCAAAAAGCATTAATAATCATGTTATTTGATTGTTCAGAATGAATCCAATGTTATTATTTA
>JBAMJV010003082.1:20000-79073 GCA_037951105.1 Echinarachnius parma
ATAAGTCACTTATAAGGAACAATCTGTCAGTTATAGGAACCATCGGTCATTTATAAGGAACAATCTGTCAGTTATAGGAACCATCAGTCACTTCTAAGGAACAATTTGTCAGTTATAGGAACCATAAGTCATTTATAAGGAACAATCTGTCAGTTATAGGAACCATCAGTCACTTCTAAGGAACAATTTGTCAGTTATAGGAACCATAAGTAAGGAACAATCTGTCAGTTATAGGAACCATCGGTCATTTATAAGGAACAATCTGTCAGTTATAGGAACTATCATGCACTAAAAGGAACAATATATATGTCAGTTATAGGATCCATCGGTCACTTATAAGGAACAATCTGTCAGTTATAGGAACCATCAGTCACTTCTAAGGTACAATTTTTCAGTTATAGGAACCATAAGTCACTTACAAGGAACAATCTGTCAGTTACAGGAACCATCGGTCATTTATAAGGAACAATCTGTCAGTTATAGGAACCATCAGTCCATTTTAAGGAACAATATGTCTGTTATAGGAACCATCGGTCACTTATAAGGAACAATCTGTCAGTTATATGAACCATCAGTCACTTCTAAGGAACAATTTGTCAGTTATAAAAACCATAAGTCACTTATAAGGAACAATCTGTCAGTTATAGGAACCATCGGTCATTTAAAGGAACAATCTGTCAGTTATAGGAACCATCAGTCACTTCTAAGGAACAATTTGTCAGTTATAGGAACCATAAGTCATTTATAAGGAACAATCTGTCAGTTATAGGAACCATCAGTCACTTCTAAGGAACAATTTGTCAGTTATAGGAACCATAAGTAAGGAACAATCTGTCAGTTATAGGAACCATCGGTCATTTATAAGGAACAATCTGTCAGTTATAGGAACTATCATGCACTAAAAGGAACAATATATATGTCAGTTATAGGATCCATCGGTCACTTATAAGGAACAATCTGTCAGTTATAGGAACCATCAGTCACTTCTAAGGAACAATTTTTCAGTTATAGGAACCATAAGTCACTTACAAGGAACAATCTGTCAGTTACAGGAACCATCGGTCATTTATAAGGAACAATCTGTCAGTTATAGGAACCATCAGTCCATTTTAAGGAACAATATGTCTGTTATAGGAACCATCGGTCACTTATAAGGAACAATCTGTCAATTATATGAACCATCAGTCACTTCTAAGGAACAATTTGTCAGTTTTAGGAACCACATGTCACTTATAAGGAACAATCTGTCAGTTATAGGAACCATCGGTCATTTATAAGGAACAATCTGTCAGTTATAGGAACTATCATGCACTACTAAGGAAAAATATATATGTCAGTTATAGGAACCATCAGTCACTTATAAGGAACAATCTGTCAGTTATAGGAACCATCAGTCACTTATAAGGAACAATCTGTCAGTTATAGGAACCATCAGTCGCTTCTAAGGAACAATTTGTCAGTTATAGGAACTATCAGTCACTTATAAGGAACAATCTGTCAGTTATAGGAACCATCGGTCACTTATAAGGAACAATCTGTCAGTTATAGGAACCATCAGTCGCTTCTAAGGAACAAGTTGTCAGTTATAGGAACCATAAGTCACTTACAAGGAACAATCTGTCCGTTACAGGAACCATCGGTCATTTATAAGGAACAATATGTCAGTTATAGGAACAATCAGGCAGTAACAAGAACCCCCAGGTACCAAGAAATCATGAGCGTACCACTTTCAATCGTGTATTAAGTGCCATTTTAAGATTTGTTCACATTATAAGCAAGGTTCCCCACGTGGGGAGTTCCCCACGACCGCAAATACTCCCTATACCTAACCCTAACTCTAATCCTAACCCTATCCCTATGAAGCATCAATCAATTACAGGAAACAACAAATCAGTTAAAGGAACTATCAGTCACTTATAAGGAACAATCTGTCAGTTATAGGAACCATCTGTCATTTATAAGGAACACTCTGTCAGTTATAGGAACCATCAGTCACTTCTAAGGAACAATTTGTCAGTTATATGAACCATAAGTCACTTACAAGGAACAATCTGTCAGTTACAAGAACCATCGGTCACTTTTAAGGAACAATATGTATGTTATAGGAACCATCGGTCACTTATAAGGAACAATCTGTCAGTTAAATGAACCATCAGTCACTTCTAAGGAACAATTTGTCAGTTATATGAACCATAAGTCACTTATAAGGAACAATCTGTCAGTTATAGGAACCATCGGTCATTTATAAGGAACATTCTGTCAGTTATAATAATAATAAATCAATAATAAATCACTTATAGAGCGCGGAAACTATGTGTATATATTCTACCGCGCATATTAATATTAATACCCATGGTCATCAGGTACATTTCAAACCCACACAATGATATTGCATACTTTCTCAACTCCCCGGGGAGCATACTAGCCGTGCTGCCACTGATGATGGCGCAAAGACTAATTAACACCCGACCATGGTACCCATTTATACACCTGGGTAGAGAGCAGCAACTGTGGATAAATTGTCTTGCTGAAAGACAAAGGCAGTGGGCAGGGTTCGAACTCGGGATCTCATGATCAGAAAGCGCGCGCTCTACCGATCTTGCCACACTACATCAACATGCCACACTACTAGGAACCATCATGCATCTAGGAACCATCATGCACTTTTAAGGAACAATATGTCAGTTATAGGAACCATCAGTCACTTATAAGGACCAATCGTCAAATAACTCCTCAGGGTTGAATTTTATTCATTTTCTACGAATGGGAAGGTAATAGTATAATTATGTTATATTACTATGCAGCCAAGAGTGCAAGTTTCCTTGTACATAATGTAATGACATTGATTTAGGGTTTTCTCAGGGTTTTCTCCAGATGCTCGGGGTTTGAAACCTTAATTGTTCGAACTCGATCTACACATGTCAATTACTAATTCTATGCCATTTTCGGCTTTAGGGGAAGACAATTTTGTTCTGAAACTAGGCCTTCAAACGCGAACAATGAATTTCATGTTTGAAAAATGGCAAAATTTGATATTTCTCGATTCCCTTTAAGTTTATGTTTATTATAACAGTAATTAAAGCTGAAGATTGAGCTAAACTGAATAAGTATTAAATAAATAACTCTTGGCGCACCGGAAAATTTACTCAGGGTCGAATCTTATTAATTTTCCATGAAGAGAAACGTAATAGTCATAACACACATGGCTATGCAGCCGAGAGTGCAAGTTTCATAGTACATAATGCAATGACATTGGTTTAGGGTTTTCTCAGGGTTTTCTTCTAGATGCTCGGGGTTTAAAACCGTAATTATTTGAACTCGATCTACACATGTCAATTACTTATTCTTATCCATTTTCGGCTTCAGGGGAAGACGATTTCGTTCTGAAACTAGGCCTCCAGATGCTAACATTAAATTTCATGTTTGAAAAATGGAAACATTTGTTATTTCTCCATTCCCTTTAAGTGTATGTTCATTATAACAGTAATTAAAGCTGAAGAGTGTGCTAGACTAAACAATTATTGAAGAAACAACTGTTAGCGCACATGAAACCTGTTCAAAGATTACCCAGGGTCAAATCTTATTCATTTTCTTTGAAAGGGAAGGTGTTGATGATAACATGCATCGGTTTGATCCGAGAATGCAAGTTAGCCACAAGTTAAAAAGCCTGGAGTCAAAGTCTATGACAGTCAAACAATAAAAATAACCCTAAATAGGGGTAAAATATATCTTTAAAAAACGTGGTGCCAACTAAAGTTAAACATTTTTGTACTTATTGGGAAATATAATTTGTGTGTACACAAGTCAATGGCAAAACGCATTTCTTTGCCAAGGCCTGGAGTAAAAGTGTAATGATATAAGAAACCGAAACTTGACAAGTTAATACAACTCATAGATCGAAACAGCCTGCAAAAAAATCAAGAGCGTACCACTTTTAATATTGTATTAAGGGCCATTACAAGATTAGTACACATTATAATCAAGGTTCCCCACGTGGGGAGTTCCCCACGACCGCAAATACCCCTTATACCTAACCCTAACCCTAACCCTAACCCTAACCCTAACCCTAACCCTAACCCTAACCCTAACCCCAACCCCAACCCCAACCCCAACCCCAACCCCAACCCTAACCCTAACCCTAAACCTAACCCTAACCCTAACCCAGTTATATGAACCATCAGTCACTTCTAAGGAACAATTTGTCAGTTTTAGGAACCACATGTCACTTATAAGGAACAATCTGTCAGTTATAGGAACCATCGGTCATTTATAAGGAACAATCTGTCAGTTATAGGAACCATCAGTCACTTCTAAGGAACAATTTGTCAGTTATAGAAACCATAAGTCACTTATAAGGAACAATCTGTCAGTTATAGGAACCATCGGTCATTTATAAGGAACAATCTGTGAGTTATAGGAACCATCAGTCACTTCTAAGGAACAATTTGTCAGTTATAGGAACCATAAGTCATTTATAAGGAACAATCTGTCAGTTATAGGAACCATCAGTCACTTCTAAGGAACAATTTGTCAGTTATAGGAACCATAAGTAAGGAACAATCTGTCAGTTATAGGAACCATCGGTCATTTATAAGGAACATTCTGTCAGTTATAATAATAATAAATCAATAATAAATCACTTATAGAGCGCGGAAACTATGTGTATATATTCTACCGCGCATATTAATATTAATACCCATGGTCATCAGGTACATTTCAAACCCACACAATGATATTGCATACTTTCTCAACTCCCCGGGGAGCATACTAGCCGTGCTGCCACTGATGATGGCGCAAAGACTAATTAACACCCGACCATGGTACCCATTTATACACCTGGGTAGAGAGCAGCAACTGTGGATAAATTGTCTTGCTGAAAGACAAAGGCAGTGGGCAGGGTTCGAACTCGGGATCTCATGATCAGAAAGCGCGCGCTCTACCGATCTTGCCACACTACATCAACATGCCACACTACTAGGAACCATCATGCATCTAGGAACCATCATGCACTTTTAAGGAACAATATGTCAGTTATAGGAACCATCAGTCACTTATAAGGACCAATCGTCAAATAACTCCTCAGGGTTGAATTTTATTCATTTTCTACGAATGGGAAGGTAATAGTATAATTATGTTATATTACTATGCAGCCAAGAGTGCAAGTTTCCTTGTACATAATGTAATGACATTGATTTAGGGTTTTCTCAGGGTTTTCTCCAGATGCTCGGGGTTTGAAACCTTAATTGTTCGAACTCGATCTACACATGTCAATTACTAATTCTATGCCATTTTCGGCTTTAGGGGAAGACAATTTTGTTCTGAAACTAGGCCTTCAAACGCGAACAATGAATTTCATGTTTGAAAAATGGCAAAATTTGATATTTCTCGATTCCCTTTAAGTTTATGTTAATTATAACAGTAATTAAAGCTGAAGATTGAGCTAAACTGAATAAGTATTAAATAAATAACTCTTGGCGCACCGGAAAATTTACTCAGGGTCGAATCTTATTCATTTTCCATGAAGAGAAACGTAATAGTCATAACACACATGGCTATGCAGCCGAGAGTGCAAGTTTCATAGTACATAATGCAATGACATTGGTTTAGGGTTTTCTCAGGGTTTTCTTCTAGATGCTCGGGGTTTAAAACCGTAATTATTTGAACTCGATCTACACATGTCAATTACTTATTCTTATCCATTTTCGGCTTCAGGGGAAGACGATTTCGTTCTGAAACTAGGCCTCCAGATGCTAACATTAAATTTCATGTTTGAAAAATGGAAACATTTGTTATTTCTCCATTCCCTTTAAGTGTATGTTCATTATAACAGTAATTAAAGCTGAAGAGTGTGCTAAACTAAACAATTATTGAAGAAACAACTGTTAGCGCACATGAAACCTGTTCAAAGATTACCCAGGGTCAAATCTTATTCATTTTCTTTGAAAGGGAAGGTGTTGATGATAACATGCATCGGTTTGATCCGAGAATGCAAGTTAGCCACAAGTTAAAAAGCCTGGAGTCAAAGTCTATGACAGTCAAACAATAAAAATAACCCTAAATAGGGGTAAAATATATCTTTAAAAAACGTGGTGCCAACTAAAGTTAAACATTTTTGTACTTATTGGGAAATATAATTTGTGTGTACACAAGTCAATGGCAAAACGCATTTCTTTGCCAAGGCCTGGAGTAAAAGTGTAATGATATAAGAAACCGAAACTTGACAAGTTAATACAACTCATAGATCGAAACAGCCTGCAAAAAAATCAAGAGCGTACCACTTTTAATATTGTATTAAGGGCCATTACAAGATTAGTACACATTATAATCAAGGTTCCCCACGTGGGGAGTTCCCCACGACCGCAAATACCCCTTATACCTAACCCTAACCCTAACCCTAACCCTAACCCTAACCCTAACCCTAACCCTAACCCTAACCCTAACCCTAACCCCAACCCCAACCCCAACCCCAACCCCAACCCTAACCCTAACCCTAAACCTAACCCTAACCCTAACCCAGTTATATGAACCATCAGTCACTTCTAAGGAACAATTTGTCAGTTTTAGGAACCACATGTCACTTATAAGGAACAATCTGTCAGTTATAGGAACCATCGGTCATTTATAAGGAACAATCTGTCAGTTATAGGAACTATCATGCACTACTAAGGAAAAATATATATGTCAGTTATAGGAACCATCAGTCACTTATAAGGAACAATCTGTCAGTTATAGGAACCATCAGTCACTTATAAGGAACAATCTGTCAGTTATAGGAACCATCAGTCGCTTCTAAGGAACAATTTGTCAGTTATAGGAACTATCATGCACTTATAAGGAACAATCTGTCAGTTATAGGAACCATCGGTCACTTATAAGGAACAATCTGTCAGTTATAGGAACCATCAGTCGCTTCTAAGGAACAAGTTGTCAGTTATAGGAACCATAAGTCACTTACAAGGAACAATCTGTCCGTTACAGGAACCATCGGTCATTTATAAGGAACAATATGTCAGTTATAGGAACAATCAGTCAGTAACAAGAACCCCCAGGTACCAAGAAATCATGAGCGTACCACTTTCAATCGTGTATTAAGTGCCATTTTAAGATTTGTTCACATTATAAGCAAGGTTCCCCACGTGGGGAGTTCCCCACGACCGCAAATACTCCCTATACCTAACCCTAACTCTAATCCTAACCCTATCCCTATGAAGCATCAATCAATTACAGGAAACAACAAATCAGTTAAAGGAACTATCAGTCACTTATAAGGAACAATCTGTCAGTTATAGGAACCATCTGTCATTTATAAGGAACACTCTGTCAGTTATAGGAACCATCAGTCACTTCTAAGGAACAATTTGTCAGTTATATGAACCATAAGTCACTTACAAGGAACAATCTGTCAGTTACAAGAACCATCGGTCACTTTTAAGGAACAATATGTATGTTATAGGAACCATCGGTCACTTATAAGGAACAATCTGTCAGTTAAATGAACCATCAGTCACTTCTAAGGAACAATTTGTCAGTTATATGAACCATAAGTCACTTATAAGGAACAATCTGTCAGTTATAGGAACCATCGGTCATTTATAAGGAACATTCTGTCAGTTATAATAATAATAAATCAATAATAAATCACTTATAGAGCGCGGAAACTATGTGTATATATTCTACCGCGCATATTAATATTAATACCCATGGTCATCAGGTACATTTCAAACCCACACAATGATATTGCATACTTTCTCAACTCCCCGGGGAGCATACTAGCCGTGCTGCCACTGATGATGGCGCAAAGACTAATTAACACCCGACCATGGTACCCATTTATACACCTGGGTAGAGAGCAGCAACTGTGGATAAATTGTCTTGCTGAAAGACAAAGGCAGTGGGCAGGGTTCGAACTCGGGATCTCATGATCAGAAAGCGCGCGCTCTACCGATCTTGCCACACTACATCAACATGCCACACTACTAGGAACCATCATGCATCTAGGAACCATCATGCACTTTTAAGGAACAATATGTCAGTTATAGGAACCATCAGTCACTTATAAGGACCAATCGTCAAATAACTCCTCAGGGTTGAATTTTATTCATTTTCTACGAATGGGAAGGTAATAGTATAATTATGTTATATTACTATGCAGCCAAGAGTGCAAGTTTCCTTGTACATAATGTAATGACATTGATTTAGGGTTTTCTCAGGGTTTTCTCCAGATGCTCGGGGTTTGAAACCTTAATTGTTCGAACTCGATCTACACATGTCAATTACTAATTCTATGCCATTTTCGGCTTTAGGGGAAGACAATTTTGTTCTGAAACTAGGCCTTCAAACGCGAACAATGAATTTCATGTTTGAAAAATGGCAAAATTTGATATTTCTCGATTCCCTTTAAGTTTATGTTTATTATAACAGTAATTAAAGCTGAAGATTGAGCTAAACTGAATAAGTATTAAATAAATAACTCTTGGCGCACCGGAAAATTTACTCAGGGTCGAATCTTATTCATTTTCCATGAAGAGAAACGTAATAGTCATAACACACATGGCTATGCAGCCGAGAGTGCAAGTTTCATAGTACATAATGCAATGACATTGGTTTAGGGTTTTCTCAGGGTTTTCTTCTAGATGCTCGGGGTTTAAAACCGTAATTATTTGAACTCGATCTACACATGTCAATTACTTATTCTTATCCATTTTCGGCTTCAGGGAAAGACGATTTCGTTCTGAAACTAGGCCTCCAGATGCTAACATTAAATTTCATGTTTGAAAAATGGAAACATTTGTTATTTCTCCATTCCCTTTAAGTGTATGTTCATTATAACAGTAATTAAAGCTGAAGAGTGTGCTAAACTAAACAATTATTGAAGAAACAACTGTTAGCGCAAATGAAACCTGTTCAAAGATTACCCAGGGTCAAATCTTATTCATTTTCTTTGAAAGGGAAAGGGTTGATGATAACATGCATCGGTTTGATCCGAGAATGCAAGTTAGCCACAAGTTAAAAAGCCTGGAGTCAAAGTCTATGACAGTCAAACAATAAAAATAACCCTAAATAGGGGTAAAATATATCTTTAAAAAACGTGGTGCCAACTAAAGTTAAACATTTTTGTACTTATTGGGAAATATAATTTGTGTGTACACAAGTCAATGGCAAAACGCATTTCTTTGCCAAGGCCTGGAGTAAAAGTGTAATGATATAAGAAACCGAAACTTGACAAGTTAATACAACTCATAGATCGAAACAGCCTGCAAAAAAATCAAGAGCGTACCACTTTTAATATTGTATTAAGGGCCATTACAAGATTAGTACACATTATAATCAAGGTTCCCCACGTGGGGAGTTCCCCACGACCGCAAATACCCCTTATACCTAACCCTAACCCTAACCCTAACCCTAACCCTAACCCTAACCCTAACCCTAACCCCAACCCCAACCCCAACCCCAACCCCAACCCCAACCCTAACCCTAACCCTAAACCTAACCCTAACCCTAACCCAGTTATATGAACCATCAGTCACTTCTAAGGAACAATTTGTCAGTTTTAGGAACCACATGTCACTTATAAGGAACAATCTGTCAGTTATAGGAACCATCGGTCATTTATAAGGAACAATCTGTCAGTTATAGGAACCATCAGTCACTTCTAAGGAACAATTTGTCAGTTATAGAAACCATAAGTCACTTATAAGGAACAATCTGTCAGTTATAGGAACCATCGGTCATTTATAAGGAACAATCTGTGAGTTATAGGAACCATCAGTCACTTCTAAGGAACAATTTGTCAGTTATAGGAACCATAAGTCATTTATAAGGAACAATCTGTCAGTTATAGGAACCATCAGTCACTTCTAAGGAACAATTTGTCAGTTATAGGAACCATAAGTAAGGAACAATCTGTCAGTTATAGGAACCATCGGTCATTTATAAGGAACATTCTGTCAGTTATAATAATAATAAATCAATAATAAATCACTTATAGAGCGCGGAAACTATGTGTATATATTCTACCGCGCATATTAATATTAATACCCATGGTCATCAGGTACATTTCAAACCCACACAATGATATTGCATACTTTCTCAACTCCCCGGGGAGCATACTAGCCGTGCTGCCACTGATGATGGCGCAAAGACTAATTAACACCCGACCATGGTACCCATTTATACACCTGGGTAGAGAGCAGCAACTGTGGATAAATTGTCTTGCTGAAAGACAAAGGCAGTGGGCAGGGTTCGAACTCGGGATCTCATGATCAGAAAGCGCGCGCTCTACCGATCTTGCCACACTACATCAACATGCCACACTACTAGGAACCATCATGCATCTAGGAACCATCATGCACTTTTAAGGAACAATATGTCAGTTATAGGAACCATCAGTCACTTATAAGGACCAATCGTCAAATAACTCCTCAGGGTTGAATTTTATTCATTTTCTACGAATGGGAAGGTAATAGTATAATTATGTTATATTACTATGCAGCCAAGAGTGCAAGTTTCCTTGTACATAATGTAATGACATTGATTTAGGGTTTTCTCAGGGTTTTCTCCAGATGCTCGGGGTTTGAAACCTTAATTGTTCGAACTCGATCTACACATGTCAATTACTAATTCTATGCCATTTTCGGCTTTAGGGGAAGACAATTTTGTTCTGAAACTAGGCCTTCAAACGCGAACAATGAATTTCATGTTTGAAAAATGGCAAAATTTGATATTTCTCGATTCCCTTTAAGTTTATGTTAATTATAACAGTAATTAAAGCTGAAGATTGAGCTAAACTGAATAAGTATTAAATAAATAACTCTTGGCGCACCGGAAAATTTACTCAGGGTCGAATCTTATTCATTTTCCATGAAGAGAAACGTAATAGTCATAACACACATGGCTATGCAGCCGAGAGTGCAAGTTTCATAGTACATAATGCAATGACATTGGTTTAGGGTTTTCTCAGGGTTTTCTTCTAGATGCTCGGGGTTTAAAACCGTAATTATTTGAACTCGATCTACACATGTCAATTACTTATTCTTATCCATTTTCGGCTTCAGGGGAAGACGATTTCGTTCTGAAACTAGGCCTCCAGATGCTAACATTAAATTTCATGTTTGAAAAATGGAAACATTTGTTATTTCTCCATTCCCTTTAAGTGTATGTTCATTATAACAGTAATTAAAGCTGAAGAGTGTGCTAAACTAAACAATTATTGAAGAAACAACTGTTAGCGCACATGAAACCTGTTCAAAGATTACCCAGGGTCAAATCTTATTCATTTTCTTTGAAAGGGAAGGTGTTGATGATAACATGCATCGGTTTGATCCGAGAATGCAAGTTAGCCACAAGTTAAAAAGCCTGGAGTCAAAGTCTATGACAGTCAAACAATAAAAATAACCCTAAATAGGGGTAAAATATATCTTTAAAAAACGTGGTGCCAACTAAAGTTAAACATTTTTGTACTTATTGGGAAATATAATTTGTGTGTACACAAGTCAATGGCAAAACGCATTTCTTTGCCAAGGCCTGGAGTAAAAGTGTAATGATATAAGAAACCGAAACTTGACAAGTTAATACAACTCATAGATCGAAACAGCCTGGAAAAAATCAAGAGCGTACCACTTTTAATATTGTATTAAGGGCCATTACAAGATTAGTACACATTATAATCAAGGTTCCCCACGTGGGGAGTTCCCCACGACCGCAAATACCCCTTATACCTAACCCTAACCCTAACCCTAACCCTAACCCTAACCCTAACCCTAACCCTAACCCTAACCCAAACCCTAACCCTAACCCCAACCCCAACCCCAACCCCAACCCCAACCCCAACCCTAACCCTAACCCTAAACCTAACCCTAACCCTAACCCGGTTATATGAACCATCAGTCACTTCTAAGGAACAATTTGTCAGTTTTAGGAACCACATGTCACTTATAAGGAACAATCTGTCAGTTATAGGAACCATCGGTCATTTATAAGGAACAATCTGTCAGTTATAGGAACCATCAGTCACTTCTAAGGAACAATTTGTCAGTTATAGAAACCATAAGTCACTTATAAGGAACAATCTGTCAGTTATAGGAACCATCGGTCATTTATAAGGAACAATCTGTCAGTTATAGGAACCATCAGTCACTTCTAAGGAACAATTTGTCAGTTATAGGAACCATAAGTCATTTATAAGGAACAATCTGTCAGTTATAGGAACCATCAGTCACTTCTAAGGAACAATTTGTCAGTTATAGGAACCATAAGTAAGGAACAATCTGTCAGTTATAGGAACCATCGGTCATTTATAAGGAACAATCTGTCAGTTATAGGAACTATCATGCACTAAAAGGAACAATATATATGTCAGTTATAGGATCCATCGGTCACTTATAAGGAACAATCTGTCAGTTATAGGAACCATCAGTCACTTCTAAGGAACAATTTTTTCAGTTATAGGAACCATAAGTCACTTACAAGGAACAATCTGTCAGTTACAGGAACCATCGGTCATTTATAAGGAACAATCTGTCAGTTATAGGAACCATCAGTCCATTTTAAGGAACAATATGTCTGTTATAGGAACCATCGGTCACTTATAAGGAACAATCTGTCAGTTATATGAACCATCAGTCACTTCTAAGGAACAATTTGTCAGTTTTAGGAACCACATGTCACTTATAAGGAACAATCTGTCAGTTATAGGAACCATCGGTCATTTATAAGGAACAATCTGTCAGTTATAGGAACTATCATGCACTACTAAGGAAAAATATATATGTCAGTTATAGGAACCATCAGTCACTTATAAGGAACAATCTGTCAGTTATAGGAACCATCAGTCACTTATAAGGAACAATCTGTCAGTTATAGGAACCATCAGTCGCTTCTAAGGAACAATTTGTCAGTTATAGGAACTATCAGTCACTTATAAGGAACAATCTGTCAGTTATAGGAACCATCGGTCACTTATAAGGAACAATCTGTCAGTTATAGGAACCTTCAGTCGCTTCTAAGGAACAATCTGTCAGTTACAGGAACCATCGGTCATTTATAAGGAACAATATGTCAGTTATAGGAACAATCAGTCAGTAAGAAGAACCCCCAGGTACCAAGAAATCATGAGCGTACCACTTTCAATCGTGTATTAAGTGCCATTTTAAGATTTGTTCACATTATAAGCAAGGTTCCCCACGTGGGGAGTTCCCCACGACCGCAAATACTCCCTATACCTAACCCTAACTCTAATCCTAACCCTATCCCTATGAAGCATCAATCAATTACAGGAAACAACAAATCAGTTAAAGGAACTATCAGTCACTTATAAGGAACAATCTGTCAGTTATAGGAACCATCTGTCATTTATAAGGAACACTCTGTCAGTTATAGGAACCATCAGTCACTTCTAAGGAACAATTTGTCAGTTATATGAACCATAAGTCACTTACAAGGAACAATCTGTCAGTTACAAGAACCATCGGTCACTTTTAAGGAACAATATGTATGTTATAGAAACCATAAGTCACTTATAAGGAACAATCTGTCAGTTATAGGAACCATCGGTCATTTATAAGGAACAATCTGTCAGTTATAGGAACCATCAGTCACTTCTAAGGAACAATTTGTCAGTTATAGGAACCATAAGTCATTTATAAGGAACAATCTGTCAGTTATAGGAACCATCAGTCACTTCTAAGGAACAATTTGTCAGTTATAGGAACCATAAGTAAGGAACAATCTGTCAGTTATAGGAACCATCGGTCATTTATAAGGAACAATCTGTCAGTTATAGGAACTATCATGCACTAAAAGGAACAATATATATGTCAGTTATAGGATCCATCGGTCACTTATAAGGAACAATCTTTCAGTTATAGGAACCATCAGTCACTTCTAAGGAACAATTTTTCAGTTATAGGAACCATAAGTCACTTACAAGGAACAATCTGTCAGTTACAGGAACCATCGGTCATTTATAAGGAACAATCTGTCAGTTATAGGAACCATCAGTCCATTTTAAGGAACAATATGTCTGTTATAGGAACCATCGGTCACTTATAAGGAACAATCTGTCAGTTATATGAACCATCAGTCACTTCTTAGGAACAATTTGTCAGTTTTAGGAACCACATGTCACTTATAAGGAACAATCT
Organism: Echinarachnius parma; assembly: GCA_037951105.1. Classification (NCBI taxonomy): domain Eukaryota; kingdom Metazoa; phylum Echinodermata; class Echinoidea; order Clypeasteroida; family Echinarachniidae; genus Echinarachnius; species Echinarachnius parma. The sequence goes on from JBAMJV010003082.1 coordinate 34,142, forward strand.
GTCAGTTATAGGAACCATCGGTCATTTATAAGGAACAATCTGTCAGTTATAGGAACTATCATGCACTACTAAGGAAAATATATATGTCAGTTATAGGAACCATCAGTCACTTATAAGGAACAATCTGTCAGTTATAGGAACCATCAGTCACTTATAAGGAACAATCTGTCAGTTATAGGAACCATCAGTCGCTTCTAAGGAACAATTTGTCAGTTATAGGAACTATCAGTCACTTATAAGGAACAATCTGTCAGTTATAGGAACCATCGGTCACTTATAAGGAACAATCTGTCAGTTTTAGGAACCATCAGTCGCTTCTAAGGAACAAGTTGTCAGTTATAGGAACCATAAGTCACTTACAAGGAACAATCTGTCCGTTACAGGAACCATCGGTCATTTATAAGGAACAATATGTCAGTTATAGGAACAATCAGTCAGTAACAAGAACCCCCAGGTACCAAGAAATCATGAGCGTACCACTTTCAATCGTGTATTAAGTGCCATTTTAAGATTTGTTCACATTATAAGCAAGGTTCCCCACGTGGGGAGTTCCCCACGACCGCAAATACTCCCTATACCTAACCCTAACTCTAATCCTAACCCTATCCCTATGAAGCATCAATCAATTACAGGAAACAACAAATCAGTTAAAGGAACTATCAGTCACTTATAAGGAACAATCTGTCAGTTATAGGAACCATCTGTCATTTATAAGGAACACTCTGTCAGTTATAGGAACCATCAGTCACTTCTAAGGAACAATTTGTCAGTTATATGAACCATAAGTCACTTACAAGGAACAATCTGTCAGTTACAAGAACCATCGGTCACTTTTAAGGAACAATATGTATGTTATAGGAACCATCGGTCACTTATAAGGAACAATTTGTCAGTTATAGAAACCATAAGTCACTTATAAGGAACAATCTGTCAGTTATAGGAACCATCGGTCATTTATAAGGAACAATCTGTCAGTTATAGGAACCATCAGTCACTTCTAAGGAACAATTTGTCAGTTATAGGAACCATAAGTCATTTATAAGGAACAATCTGTCAGTTATAGGAACCATCAGTCACTTCTAAGGAACAATTTGTCAGTTATAGGAACCATAAGTAAGGAACAATCTGTCAGTTATAGGAACCATCGGTCATTTATAAGGAACAATCTGTCAGTTATAGGAACTATCATGCACTAAAAGGAACAATATATATGTCAGTTATAGGATCCATCGGTCACTTATAAGGAACAATCTGTCAGTTATAGGAACCATCAGTCACTTCTAAGGAACAATTTTTCAGTTATAGGAACCATAAGTCACTTACAAGGAACAATCTGTCAGTTACAGGAACCATCGGTCATTTATAAGGAACAATCTGTCAGTTATAGGAACCATCAGTCCATTTTAAGGAACAATATGTCTGTTATAGGAACCATCGGTCACTTATAAGGAACAATCTGTCAGTTATATGAACCATCAGTCACTTCTAAGGAACAATTTGTCAGTTATAGAAACCATAAGTCACTTATAAGGAACAATCTGTCAGTTATAGGAACCATCGGTCATTTATAAGGAACAATCTGTCAGTTATAGGAACCATCAGTCACTTCTAAGGAACAATTTGTCAGTTATAGGAACCATAAGTCCATTTTAAGGAACAATATGTCTGTTATAGGAACCATCGGTCACTTATAAGGAACAATCTGTCAGTTATAGGAACCATCAGTCACTTCTAAGGAACAATTTGTCAGTTATAGGAACCATAAGTAAGGAACAATCTGTCAGTTATAGGAACCATCGGTCATTTATAAGGAACAATCTGTCAGTTATAGGAACTATCATGCACTAAAAGGAACAATATATATGTCAGTTATAGGATCCATCGGTCACTTATAAGGAACAATCTGTCAGTTATAGGAACCATCAGTCACTTCTAAGGAACAATTTTTCAGTTATAGGAACCATAAGTCACTTACAAGGAACAATCTGTCAGTTACAGGAACCATCGGTCATTTATAAGGAACAATCTGTCAGTTATAGGAACCATCAGTCCATTTTAAGGAACAATATGTCTGTTATAGGAACCATCGGTCACTTATAAGGAACAATCTGTCAGTTATATGAACCATCAGTCACTTCTAAGGAACAATTTGTCAGTTTTAGGAACCACATGTCACTTATAAGGAACAATCTGTCAGTTATAGGAACCATCGGTCATTTATAAGGAACAATCTGTCAGTTATAGGAACTATCATGCACTACTAAGGAAAAATATATATGTCAGTTATAGGAACCATCAGTCACTTATAAGGAACAATCTGTCAGTTATAGGAACCATCAGTCACTTATAAGGAACAATCTGTCAGTTATAGGAACCATCAGTCGCTTCTAAGGAACAATTTGTCAGTTATAGGAACTATCAGTCACTTATAAGGAACAATCTGTCAGTTATAGGAACCATCGGTCACTTATAAGGAACAATCTGTCAGTTATAGGAACCATCAGTCGCTTCTAAGGAACAAGTTGTCAGTTATAGGAACCATAAGTCACTTACAAGGAACAATCTGTCAGTTACAGGAACCATCGGTCATTTATAAGGAACAATATGTCAGTTATAGGAACAATCAGTCAGTAACAAGAACCCCCAGGTACCAAGAAATCATGAGCGTACCACTTTCAATCGTGTATTAAGTGCCATTTTAAGATTTGTTCACATTATAAGCAAGGTTCCCCACGTGGGGAGTTCCCCACGACCGCAAATACTCCCTATACCTAACCCTAACTCTAATCCTAACCCTAACCCTAACCCTAACCCTAACCCTAACCCTAACCCTAAACCCTAAACCCTAACCCTAAACCCTAACCCTAACCCTAACCCTAACCCTAACCCTAAACCCTAACCCTAACCCTAACCCTAACCCTAACCCTAGCCCTAGCCCTAACCCTAAACCCTAAACCCTAAACCCTAAACCCTAAACCCTAAACCCTAACCCTAACCCTAACCCTAACCCTAACCCTATAACAATATATATATTTGGTAATAATAATTATAATACAATGAGTACAAATAGATACAAGCGAGGATGAAAGTAAATAGTAAGTGAATTTGCCTTGTGTGAGGATCAGCCCCTCTGCTACGTGCATCTCTGTCTTATCTCATTGCGTGGGGCCGTAAACACGAGTATAGATACTGTGCTTAAAGGAGAATTCCGGACGAGTTTAAACAAAATACAGTATATTGGAAATAAATCTAGGGATGTGCTTGAATATTTTCAGGATTTGACTCTCTTTGGTTGATTTCTAAGATATGTTTCTAATGTCATTAACTCTGAGGAAATAATTAAATTTATTGCACACAATCATGAGACCATTATGTAACACCCTCACTTTGCTCAATTTCTTGAGTAGGCTTGAATCCGGTGCCACTGCATTGTGATCACTGCATGTGTCATTCATAATAGCCGGTCATGCAGAGCCAGCAAATTCAATAACCACGTTTACAGGACTTTGTGTCTATTCAAATTTCAATGAAAGCCAAACGTTTTACAATTTCGGGCAGGCAAGTATTTTCAAACGGTTCAACAATGTAGTAATGCTCAAAGGCACGGTTGAATGGCGCATCGTGGACTAAACTATTCATGTTCGAGCATTGTATTGGTCCGATCAAAAAAACACATTCGCTGCAGTGTAAAAACATAGATAGGCGCATAGTGAGTGTCGCACGTCACACATTGGTGCATTGTGGGATAGAACAAGCTCGCTCGCGAATTTGTGTCATTAGAATTTCAAAGCCAATTATAAGAACCCACAATCATACTTTTTTCATACAAAATTGTGTTTATTGACCTAGAATATCTGTCTTTCAATCATTAGAAGCTTGAACTCGAGTGGAAGTCCACTTTAAGAGCCCCAACTCCGTATACTAGTCATGCGCCATCTCCGTGTGATGGGGCCTTATCGGCGAGTATATTATAGAGCGTGTTCGAAGTTAACGGATACTGTGCGCATCAGCCCCACTGCCGTGTAAATCGTGTCGAAATCCTATTGTGTGGGGCCGCAATCACGAGTATATATAGGGAGTTTCTAAGGTAGAAATAATCGTTGTATCCACAACTAAAACTGATATATATGATCGATTACAATCTCAGGAGACAAGGCAAACTTTTTATCGTGTTTGAGCAATTTTGGAGGTAGGTTATGGGAGAAAAGCCCCACCGTCAAGTGCTGTTGTTTTGTATACAGTGGTGGGGCCTAATACACGATTATGACTTTTTAATCTATCACGTCGCCCATAACATAGGCGCCAGAAGTGTGGGGGGGGGGGGGGGGGGCGGCCGCCCCCCCCCCCCCCCAATCCAAAAAGTGGAAGGGGGGGGGGGGGCAAAACGCGTTTTAAGCCCCCCCCCCCCCTCAAAAAAAAAAAGAAAGAAAGAAAGAAAAAGGAAAATTAAAATTAAATGTAACAGCCAATACTTATTAATTCCAATGTTAAAAAAATGAGTTATACATCCATTTAAAGTTTTTGCTGCGCGCGCAAACAGATTATCTCAGTTTGTTGTGTAACTTGTGAAAATCGCACCATTACAAGTAAATACATGCAAAATCTTCCCCGTGGGAGGGGGAGTTGGGAGGGAATATCCCCCCCCCCCCCCTTCCTTTGGTTCTGCCCCAGCTCTCGGTCGCTTCGCTCCCTCGGGACTGTAAGCTATGTTGTTGGATCATACATAATGTGGCATATGGTTTATGTTTTATGCACCAAATTGCACCATTTCAATTATAAAAAATGCAAAATCTTCCACGTGGGAGGGGGATTACCCCCTCCCAAACCCTCCCCCTCTGGCTCTGCCACAGCCCTCGGTCGCTTCGCCCCCTCGGGACTCATTTTGGGCTGTAATCTATGTTGTTGGATCATGTTTTTATGCACCAGATTGCACAATTTCAAGTCCCAAAATGCAAAAGCTCCCTTGACCGTGGGAGGGGGGGGGGGGGGGGCGGGGGCAACCCTGTGAGTGTGGTTGGGCATGAGCCCCTAAACACATAAACCGTGAGCCCCCTTTGGGTTTTGCCCCCCCCCCCCCCCCCCAATCCAAAACTGCTTCCGGCGCGCCTGGCCCATAAGTATCACACGCATTACTTGCAGTACTTAAAATTCAGCGTTACCCGCATCAAAATACAGCTGTTGAACAATGGGCAAATAGAATAGTGCCCAGACCTCTGCGGGTCTTTCAAGCAGATAAAGTAGGACGGTGTGTGACTTACTTCTTTGAATTAGTCTTTCTTTCCGTAAATGTCTCCGAGTGAATGATCATTCTGCAGAAGTGGAGGTAAACCTTATTTACAAAATACAATGAAATAAATGCGCTTTCGTGGCAAGAATACACGTTTAACAGGCAATACGAGTTCACTAATGGTTGTGTGGATTCGTAATGAGACATCGTCTGCTAATGATAACTCGCCCCACATCATGACGTCATCAAAACATTGGCTTTTTTTTAGTACAAAGAGCGCTCTTTTTCGATTCTTGCGATGGGGTTTTATTTTGTTGTTGTACTAGGATATCGTGTTGGTATGGGACATAAAAAGGTATTATTCTTAATCTGTTAGACCCTAGCTCTCTAGTGATGCATTATTTTCATATTTTGTGATTTTCAATGAATGTACCTTTTAAGTTCTAAATTAGAAATTAAATTTTCTTTGACTTCATAATCATTACAAATGGGGCATCGATGCAATGGGGAATCAATAGGGTTTCCAATTATGCCAAATTCATGTTTGATAAAATTTGAACAAGAGAGTTATGAACGTTTAAACATGAATTGCGGAACTCCTTGAGGGATTTATATCTAATGACTTTTCTTGCTGCTGACAAAATGGACTTATATATGTTAAGAAGTCATTCAATTTACTGTAGCTAGCAAGCCAGTTGTTAATTAGTGTGGCAGTGCCGCTTAGCTGGATTAAAATAATAATGACTATACAGTAAAGCACAATATTTGTATCTTACCTCATCTTTGTATGGAGTAACACTAATATTAAGAATTTCATGTATGGTCTTTTTGTTTGGTTTATGAAGACTTAGTACGTATACAAAAGAAAACCAAAATATGAACAAAGAAGATCACCATGACCACACCTGTGAGATGTAATGCCGCAGGTGGATAATGCTTCACATGTCATCAGAGGAAAACACTTCGTTAATTAAACGATAATTATTTCATCTCAACAGCGACGTGTGACATCTTTAATTATTATGAAGATTGCTACTCTATCGTCGCATTGCGCGTCGATTTAAAACAATCTTTATCATAAGCAACAACATCATGGGACTATGTCGGTTATTTTAACCAACGTTTGTAAAGTATTATCAAAATGTACTCAATTATTGCATAAGCGTCGGTGATAACGTCTTTAAGCTATCGATCAATTTTGGTGACTAATTTCATTTCAATATTAATGAGCAAAACAACGTCCGTAGACCTACGATATTCGGGTATTAATTAGACACTCGAAAATTCTTTTTGAATGATTGTTCGTCACGACTTAGTCGTACACAAATTGCTGATTATTTTATCTATTATGTATCTTTTAACAATTATCCATCTCAACTGTTCATCATTATAACTTCAACAACATAACTTTGTAGGTCAGTGTTGACGCTCGCCGTTCACTCATCCTTAATGAGATAGCATCTGCGCCACTTTACAAACGCACCTGAGGGTGTTTAAAACCCCAGTCACTGTGTCACGTATTATACCATGTCCTTAGGCTTGTTTGAAAGGGCACCTTGGCGAAGAAACCATTATTGTTTCGGCGAGTTAAAGGGTACCACCACCCAAACATAATAATCTTTTTATAGAAAGGTAACATCTTTAGTATTCCATTCCTTCAATAAGTTCACAAAAATATGTTTTCAGAAAAATATATAATTGGAAAACGCATCACCATTCTCAGCCATGCGGTCATGCGGTCTGAATGCGCAGACTATTATGCGAGCAGAGCCAGCGGCGCTCTATGCAGAGCGAACGAATCATCCGGGATTCTATTGACGTACACGTGAATTGCATTGGCGCACTCGCAAATGCCTGGCCCGTGTGGAACCACGAGATAGCCGTGGTTCCGTAAGTGGTGGAAATGAATTGCTTTGTTTATGAATTACACAACCCTTTGCAAAATGTTGGGTATCTATTTGATATCACAAAACGGTACCAAAACATATAATAATGTGTTGTCCTTTGCCTGGTGGTCCCCTTTAACTGTACGAATGTTTGTTCCTTCGTACATATGCGCTATGCGACTCCGTATCTGCGCATGATTGTGTATGTGCATGTGTTTGTTATATTGTTTGTGTGTGTGTTTGATGGAGTAATGTATAATTCTTTTTGAAGAGAGAATACCGTACAATGGTAAATATTGGAAAATATGTACAGTAGTAACATTTTGAGAAATGACGATGGACACTCTTCAAACAAAGAAATACCAAACGAACAAACGTAATTATATACACATAATTCCAATTTCATTGTGTATTGTATGAGTATAATATTTTTAGGGCGTTATTTTTTGTTATCTTCTGTTCATTTAAAGGGATAGTTGAGTTGTGGTAAAGAGAGTACAGTTTTGGTCAAACTGAATTTAAGTAACCAAAACCTGCACCATTACATTACAAACTAATAGTTATAACTCCACTACGCTCGAAAAGAATACAAAATTACAAATGACTAAGTAAAAAGCCTTTTATCATTTGTTTAACACGGTAAAACTCAAGAGGGCGCTGTCTAAACTGTCATCGGTTTCAACCATTTAAAATAAAATATTGTGCATGTGATGTTTTGCTGAAATAGTGATTAGATAGGGAAATAATCAACAACTATTTAAAAACCTCTTTGTGAATTTTTGAAGAGAGGAAGCATTTTATAAATTTTGTAACGGCTGGTTCAAAATTATTGAATAATTGTGGGGCCCCACAATTATTACAAATGGTTATGTTTATGGCTATTTCAGCCATTTCTGAACCGATTTTGATCAAATAAAATGTATTCTATCATCAAAATTGTATGCTCTTTTGAATTTGACACTCAGTTTTTCATTATCTCACACAAAATTATTTTGTGTAGCGCCCTCTATACCAACACTCAACTATCCCTTTAACGTGCATATTGTTAAACCAGTGGCGCAGCTATGGGGAATCACGGGGGTAGGGGGCACGTGCCCCTCCCCCCCACCCCCCGCCCCCCCCCCCCCCTGTGATTCCCCGTAGCTACGCCACTGGTTGAAACCATTGCTTTTTTAGAGAGCGCCCACTTGTGTTTTAATTGCTCTTTTATTAATGATAACAGGCTTTTTACTGTCGTTTGTAATTTGCTATACCTTCCGAGCATGGTGGAGTTATAACTATAAGTTTGTAATATTATTGTGCAGGTTTTGGTTACTAAAGCTCAGCCTTACCAAAACTGTACTACGCCTTTAATGTGCGTATTTTATTGTAACAGAAACGGAAACTGTTGATCAGCATTGACTAAATTCCTTCTATTCATCTCAATACTACAGCTTCAAAAGACACCTGCAAACATGAACAAACGAACAGCAGATCAGGCGAGAACGCGTAATCGATCGTCAAGAAAAGCCACGAATCGTCGATCCATTTTGGTTTAATGATCAGCTGACCATTCCAGAATTACACAGGATTCGTCAGTATTTCTTGATTATGTGCGCTAATGAGCATGATTCTTTCCACTTGCGCCTTTCCAACGACGTTTCCATCAATCAACTATATCTTCAGTTACGATTCCACCCTATCTTCGTCTTTTAGTACCATAACATTTAGTGTTATGAAATGGCACGATTCTCTTTTTTTTAATTGCTACATGACTTGTGTACTTAAATGAGTCAAAGTATATGCCGAGCTATCGAATCTAGCAGATCCTTCGTATTGAGATGTACTGACAAGTACATATGTACTTCATTTGAAATTGATGTATTGGCAGTGTACTTGTGAAATGTTGCTAAATGGGCCAAACAATTATTATGCAACTGGGAAAGACAGCTTTTTTGTAATGAATTGAAATTAATGAATTTTGATATCATTGAAATCCCTTAAGACATCGTTTAATAACATCTCGATTGTTGCGATTACAATGTAAAGCAGGATATCATGTGTAAGGTAGATCATTCTAATGCGGGGGTCCATTAATATTTTGAAATTCATACCGTAGCTTCTTGTTTCAAGATATTGGCAATACATGTTAGTATTCCTTATAACTTAATCATTGAGACCTCCAGTGACCAATGGTAAATGATCGTGATTTGGAGGGGGGGGGGGGGGGGGGGGGGCTGTTTTGGGGGTTCGACCCCCCCCCCCCCCCTTTAGAAAGTTTAAGTGGTATCAACCCCCCCACCCACACCCCCCCCCCCCCCTCTACAAATCTTCACCGAAACCCCCCTCGAAACCCCCCTTCGAACCCAGCCCGCTGCGTTTGTCCTTCAGCAAGACAATTTATCCATGATTGCTGCTCTCTACCAAAGTGTATAAATGGGGACCCGGTAGGATGTGAAAGCCATTATGTCAACGATCTTCTCAATGCCCTTCAGCCGCTTGAAAGGAATGCTCCCCAGGGAGTGGAGATGGTGTGCACAATGTGTGCTGGTTTGCATTGTATCCTATGACCGGGGTAATAATAGTGTAAAGCGCTTAGAGATGATATTGTATCAAATTAGGCACTATCGAACGTATTATTATTATTATTATTATTTATTTCATCAAAACGCCTAAGGCTTTGACTTCCTTTCGATACTCACGTTTTCGATATTTTTCGCGAAACTTTGTTAGGAAAATAATATAAATATTTCTATTTCAAATAAAATCCAAAACATTAACTGGAAGGAACATTTCTGTATTTAGTAAAAGTATGTTATTATTGAAGATAATTCAGTCATGTGTAATGATAAATGGTATAACATATTTGATCGACTCCTTTAGCAGTTTTTTTTTAATGAAATAAGCACAGGTGGGTGCAATTAAAGGGATAGTTGAGTTTTGGTATAGAGGGCGCTGCACAAAATAATTTTTTTGGTGAGATAATGAAAAAACTGAGTGTCACATTTGAAAGAGCATACAATTTTAATGACAGAATAAACTTTATTAGTTCAAAATCGGTTCAGAAATGGCTGAAATATCCATAAGCATAGCCATTTGTAATAATTGTGGGGCCCCACAATTATTAGAAAATTTGAACCAGCCGTTAAAAATTATTTTTAAATGCTTCCTCTTTTCAAAAATGTACAAAAGAGGTTTTTAAATAGTTGTTGGTTATCTCTCTATCTAATCACTATTTCAACAAATTATCACATGCACAATATTTTGGTTTAAAATGGTTGAAACCGATGAGTGTTTAGAGAGCGCCCTCTTGAGTTTTACGTTAACGGCTCTTTTTGAGTGATAACAGGCTTTTTACTTAGTTATTTATAATGTTTTATTCCTTTCGAGCATGTTGGAGTATTAACTATTAGTTTCTAATGAAATGGTGCAGGTTTTGGTTACCAAAATTCAGTTTGACAAAAACTGTACTCTCTTAACCAGAACTCAACTATCCCTTTAAGACACAACGAAGATTTAACTTTATTCCGTGGCAAAAAAATGAACTCAATTTGGAATATGTAAACAAATATGTAGGCCTTAAAGTGAATCATGTAAAGTGTCCAAATCCACGAAAATGACTTGGAGCTTCCTCGTTTCTCTTCTACCGTGTTGTTTAGCTTATGGTAAGAGAGGAATAAAATAGGGTTCGATTTTTTCAAATGTCCCTTTAGTATGAAGATAATTATCATTTAAATCTTTTATTTCTAAAGCGTTAATCAACGTCTTAGGTGACCTTTGACCTTGTCGTGCCTGCTATATTGTGTCCGATCCCCGCCCGGCTATATTGCATACATAGACGTACGTTCGTAGAGAGCCGGTACGTACGTAATACGTGTACGATACGCGTACAGCTACAGCGGTAGTAGTGAGCGAAGTACTGTGCATATTTGCATTGTGTACTAAATACCACTAGCAAGAAACCGTTTGAGAATCTACAAATAAAATGCGAATGAGAATGCGGCCTGGGAGGAGATCTAGAGGTTCATCAAGAAGAAAAAACAACAATTTGGTTGATAATTGAGATGCATGCAGAGCTGAGTCTGAGAAGCTGCAGGTGATCGAAGAGACGACACGCACGGTCATGCACGGCCGGGACAGCTCAGCGCGCCGATCGAAGCCCCGTCTAAGGTACGTCCTCCCAAGTCAAGAGCCCAATTACAGAATCAGCAATTCAAGTTTGAGTGTAGATCGACAAATCTATCGCTTTCATGGTCTCTTTGACATTATTATTGTCTTTTTCACTGTGAAAATGACAATGATAATCATGTCAAAGAGGCCATGAAAGCAATAGATTTGCCGATCTAGTTATGTTGATATCTCTTTTGTTATGACTTACGATTATGAAATGATGGGCCTTCTCAAATTTGATATAGAATGGGTAATCCGTTTTTTGTGTTTTTTTATCGATGCTCATTTTTGATAATGTTAGGTCTATGGTCTGGAATGCACTGTGTCTGTGTAGTACTCGGTCTAACTCAAAAGACAAAAGTGAAATGTTGCAAAATAAAAAAATTATTGTCATTGTGAATTGTGGTGGTCAGGTGGTGCATTGGGTGGATTGATCCACCTCCCAATTTCAAATGTTTACTGGTCCGAGATGATACTTTAGCGGTCTTGACCTCGTAAAGTACGAAGAACCGTGGTCTCGGCCTCGAAAATGTCGAAAATTTTAAACCAATACTAAATCATACTCTCGGCTTCGGAAATGTTGTACGACTACGTCAAATATGTCAAACTTTCTGTACCGGCCCGCCGCCCATGTTGTTGCCGTACAAAGCCGCATAGCTCTGCTCCCTTGTGTGACCCACCTCACCCCCCCCCCCCCCCCCCCCCCCCCTCCGCCTCCATGGAAAATTCCGGCTAATCTGCAAATCTCTTACTTCAGGACAAGTTTTTTTCATTAGTCTAATGATTAGATATTAGGCTTGGCAATCAAAAACCTTGGATGATCAGTGTTTTCTTTTTGTCTTACATAAGGCAATTGACTTTCCATACCAATTGCCATCATTAAGCAACTTTTTGATTTTTATCCTCATTTTATAGCATTGGATGTGGCTGTTCGCTTCGACATTATACATAGAGGATTTCCGAGTACCGATAGAATGGACGTGCAATCTGCATGCTGACACGACTCACACGATTTGTGCTGGTGGTGACCCCGATTGACTTATGGTTAAGGTAATTCATTGAGAACCTTTTTCTTGGACTGTGGACAGAGATAAATGATAGATCTGTGTTCTGAAACTAGAATTTCATCTTCAAATTAGCAGGCAAAATCAATGAGAGTTTATTTTGGCATACCATTGTGTGTCAATTGCTATACTTGCACAAAGTGATCTCACTGGGATTCGAAACTGGGAAAACAACACAGATAAATGTCAGAGGAGGAAAGAATGTGCATTGAGCGCATATTTTGAAAACTTATCATGGGCTTGATTGTTATGTTATATAACAGAAAATCTCAATAAACAAGGGCCGACATTACTGGACATGAGAAAAGATTCACAATGCATTGTAGAATTTGCATTCCCTTACACCATTTTCAGAATGATGAAAATTATTTTAGCATGATTTTATTTTGTATCTCTGCAATATTTTCAGAATGTGGACCTTAGATTTATTATTTTGCTTATTAGAGACAAATGCATTAGGCATACTGTATACTGTATACCGATTGAAAAACAGATGAAAACTGCTACTGAAAAATTGACAATGGAATAAAATTAGAGTCAATAATTATAGTGTAGCTTCGATCCTAACAGCTGAATAACAAACTGAAGGGAAAATAACAAATTTGGTCCATGTTGATTAGAAATCAAATCCTATTTTTACTACATGAATACATGTTTGTGGTTCATTTTGTGCAATAAGTGCACATGACTTACACATTACTATTTATCTGATTGCATTCCTTTTTTCACAAATCTCACCCTCTCTATAGATTTCTTCAAGACCCATCAAGATTCTACACACCCACTATACCACACCACCCAGAACAAATAACCAGGCCGCCAACACCCAAGTTCTCGCAGACCCTTCAGTCGCCATGCTCATACCCTGCGGGAAACGGACCCACAACGTCCATTAGCAAGGAACTAAGCTAGCAGGTTTTTGCAAACGGGGAATCCTGCAGTTCGTGTGCAAAATCAAGAACTTCCTACAGTAACAGCGGGCCGACCGTTCTTGGGTTTAAATCTGCGACACACTTTGGTCAGAATTAATTCCGGTTATTATGCGACGGCACGATACAGCTCTATGGTCAACCAATCAACATGCTTGTAGCGAGGTAAACATTCAGCACATTGCTATCATGTGTAGTACATAGACAATTAGTTGGCGTGTTAACAATACAAGCCAGCCATGCGTTGTCTATACATTGCTTGTGACAACGAGATGTGACGTCATGCAGTCTACGAATGTACGTCCGCCTTCACCAAATTAGCGAAACTGCTTGTCAACGAAAGTTATTTGAGCGCGGTGAACGGGTCAATAGATCGCTCCCTGCGTCGTTGAAAGCTCTGTACGTCGCTGAGCGAAAACACCATAATATTGGAGCAGGACTTCTAGCGTATGAGACATGTTAGATGTGGACGTCGACCGTGGGAAGTGGCAGGGATGTTCGGCCAGTGATTGCCCACAGATCCCTCACCATGCTGATGCCAAATTAACCCGTTCCCTACGAGTTTATGAAATCCCCATAGACTTTGTACACAACCCACTTGGTTCCTGTGGTCAAGGGGTTAAGGCCCTACCGATAAGGCCTTCAAATTGATATATAGCATAAACAGTTCATTTCTCAAATACAACTCTTTAGCATGGAATTATTCACGCACACATTTTGGCAAAAATTAACAAAACCTTATTATAACAAGCACCTCGGGCACAATTGGATTGAATACCTTATGTCGGGTATCTTGTGTCTGGGCTTAAAAATAATAAAATACAAAGATCCTTGACGTGTAAAATTATCATCGCTGTATCCGGTACCTCTTGTTAGGAGGTTCCACTGTATCAACAAAGATAAGTTTTGTTGCGGGAAGTAACAATGACCGAATAGTGCTCATAGCAACAATCTGTTATCTTTTTCAAATTCAATCAAAATAAATTTGATAATATATCTTTCATGATAAAGGTAATTATGATTTAATGAAAAAGGATGTTTTTAATTTGTAGTTCAAATCAGTGGGCAGTACGGTACCTCGTTATAAGCGAGCTAAACGGGGTTTCCCTGTATAGTGTATGACATAAATTTATCATTTTTTAAAACTCAAACAAACCATTGTTTATCTCAGATGAAATACTAATAAATAATATGATTCAGAATAATTGTACAAGGTTATTGATATAATGTATGATTGAAGTTGCTAATAACACCCATGAAGAAATGTGAGTGTGTATCACTATGCCAATTGTCCTTTTAACCCTCCTTTTGCTTGGATTCACAGAGGCTTCCCCTATTATGTGCAGGGTATTGAAGGGTCGGCCAACTCAATTGTATTTTTCATAGATCAGGATCAACCAAATGGCTAGGTGGACAATGTATGAGACACAATTATGCACAATGATCTGATATTTATTCTTTGTGTAATGTAGCTTTGTTTATTTTATAGTGATTTAGTTTTGTAAATTTTGTTGTTCCAATTCATTCAAATTCGAATGTAACAATTGCTATATTGTATTGTTTATACTATGTATGTTTTGATGTTCAATGTACACTGATCCTTTCAGCACTGCTGCTGATCAGTTTGAAATGTATACCAAAATAAATAAATAAATAAATAAATTCACAGAGACACTACATGATCTGCACACATCCAAAAGTTGAATCAATCACCCAGTATTTCATTTTTTGTAACAGTTGCTTCTGCATTTATTGAAAAATTAAATACAAAGTATCCAAATAACAATAATTGCATATTGTTATATAATTGATTTTCATAAAATGTGAAAATGCTGTGTAAATACACAAGTTATTCAACCATTTGCATTGCTTCAAATTTCAGGAATGTAAATCCTACTTCAAAAAAGTACAATTTACCAGCATACACAAACAGGCGATTTTGTTAGTTTGAAATGTAAAAAATGCACACATAGTACCAGGTAAAGGGGGGAAAACGGCTAGAAGCATGAAAATGTACAGTCAAACCTGTGTACCATGACTGCCAATCAAAGTTGCCACTGTAGAAAGGTGATCACTATAGACAGGTTCCATTACATTCCTTTTCTCTGCAAGGGATCATGTTTGGTGGCCATTATAGGCAGGTTTGCTGCTATAAAAAGGTGGCTGCTATAACAGGTTTGACTGTACTTGAATGTAAATGTGGGCTCTGTGTAGTGATGTATCCGCAGAGTATGTGTGAGTGTGGGTGTGTGTGTGTGTGTGCGCATGTTAGATACTAACACAAAACAGACTTGTAGTTATTTGCAACTGGTTGACATAAAAGATAAATAATGTGCTCACACTGTCTGAAAATCTATATTTTTCATTCACTGTGTTATTAAAAAATAAGGAGTACATGGGGAGCAACCTCTACATGCAGTGATGTTGCCTGGGGGCGCATCCCCCCTAATAATTTGCCATAAAAATACAAAACATCACATGAATAGATTGGGGGTATGACAGGGTGAAGGGTGGGGGATATCTCTCCTTTGCATAACTAGCATACTTCTAAAGATATACATACAAATAATCTACCCACATACCCTCCCCAAATGTCGCCTATATACAGGGTGGCCCAGAAATAACGGAACGGGGCACTTCCCAAAATAAAGTAACGAAATGACTGGGTCCATCGGATAGTGTGTCTTTTCAAATGAAAATTGATACCAAGAACATTAATTTTGGTCGTGTAGCTTTTGTTTTAGAGCGCTGTGAGTGACACCATGTCAGGGTTCATTTTTCTTCAATTTTGACTGACCTATTGGCTAAAGAATGACCCGAACGGCTTGTCATAGAATTACGATGCACAATGATGCGGACACCTTTGTTAGTGTGCATTCGACTGAATAGCCACAGCACCGTAATTCTATACCGAGCCGTTCGGGTCATTCTTTAGCCAATAGGTCAGTCAAAATTGAAGAAAAGTGAACCCTGACATAGTGTCACTCACAGCGCTCTAAAACAAAAAATACACGACCAAAATTAATGTTCTTGGTATCAATTTTCATTTGAAAAGACACACTATCCGATGGACCCATTCATTTCGTTGCTCTATTTTGGGAAGTGCCCCGTTCCGTTATTTGTGGGCCACCCTGTATAGACATGCATATAAACATCACAGGAATAGATTGGGGGTATGACAGGGTGAATGGTGGGGGATATCTATCCTTTGCACAACTAGCATACTTCCGAGGTGATACATACAAAAAGTCTACCCACATACCCTCCCCAAATGTAGCCTAAGACATGCATGTAGGGTGTATGCCTGTTTCTATAATGGTTTCAATCATGTGGTCCCGAGGTCATGCTTTCTTGAATTCTAGTATATTCCAAGGTAAGGAACACACTGCACATTTTTTCGAGTGAAAAGTTGCAAAAGCTCCCTACTGTGGGAGGGTCGATAGTGCGATACCCCTCCCACACCATCCACCATCCCTGCTCCCTTCCACGACCCCACCCCCACTTTTCAAAATAGTCATGCCACTGCAAGAAAGCCAATAATGTATTATACAGGGGGAACATTCTGTAGAAAAAAATATACGGTGTGCCCCCTTTCAGTCTGACCCGCTATTCCATTGTCTCCATGAAAAATGAATACACAATATGGCGGATGTTGCCTACTATATGAGAGTGGGAGAGTGAGTAGTTATATAAGAAAATTTGAAAGAGAACAATGGAAATTCAGAATATGCGTACGTGGAGTTGCTTCTATTTGGTAGCTACGGTAGCTGTAGTTATTACGTTCACGCCCAGGCCACCCGGCGGGCGCGCAACGGGCAACGCGATCACGGGCTGAACCTCCCAGATAGACACGGCAGCGCAATTCAACGAGTCGATGTACCCGCGACTGTTGAGCTGAGCCGATGTGTACATGTACGGGTGCGCATATCAACGGCCGCGGACCATCATTCCTGTGACAAATTTACGGTAAGCCATCAGTTTTCGGTGATAAAATATGAAATCAATATTCCCTTTTTTCACGAGGTAAACGGTTTTCGTTTTCTTTCAAACTTTCACAAATCTTTCAATTGTATTTTACAATGATATTGATATAGGATTGAAGTCTCAAATGTCATTTTGTGCAATATCTGACACTTTACCTGAATCACTTTAAGAAACATATTGGTGATATAATAATGATAATATTAATAATATACTTGATTTATATAGCACCTAATATTACTGATTATCACCTCTAAGCGCTTTCCAATAATATTTAAACCCCGGTCATAGGATAAAATATTGTGTGCACTCCACTCCCTAGGGAGCATTCCTTCCAAGCGGCTCATGGGCATTGAGAAGATCCTTTACATAAAGGCTTTCACTTCCTACCGAGTACCCATTTATACACATGGGTAGAGAGCAGCAATGTGGATTAATTGTCTTGGTGAAGTATACATGTGCATACTACGGGTTCATATTCGGATCTCCCACTTGGAAAGCGAGCGCTCTACCAATATTGCCACACCACATCCACTCTGAGTCTGACCGCTAGATGGCGTGGTGACCGTGGTCAGACACTGGTCCCACACGTGACTTAGCATGACTCCAAGACAAAGAAAAGTCCAAGTGGTTCACAGACGGTCCCGAAACCACTCGCGGTTCTGCCCCATGAGAAAGGTATCACGGAAACTGTGGAAAGGTACGTGCGCCAGGCAGGAGTAGCAACGGCATCGAGAGCTCACTGGACCTAGGGTTTGACAAGCAGGACCTTGATGAAACGACGTACTGTGTGTATAAGATCGCTTGTGCAAATTGTGATAGGGCATACGTATATGAGAAACGGGTAGTAAATTTGGTGTAAGATTAAAAGAATACAAAACAGATGCAGCAACAGTGAGAGAGAAAAGATTCACTAGATCACAACGGAAAACATAATTTATTGACGGAATCACACAAATCAGCAATCACGGAACATGTAGCCCCATACAACCATAACATCGATTGGGACAATAGAAAAGTCTTGGACAGAGAATCTACCCGCTTTACCAGATTGGTGAAGGCAGCCGCGTCGTGGATAAGAAAGACTAAGAACATGAACAGAGACGAGGGGGGCTACATGCTGAGTCAAGTGTGGGAAGAGTGTCTAACCGCGCCATCTAGCAGTCAGACGTAGAGTAACTACTGAGGAAAGACATCGAAGATGTTCGAAACGTCAACAGCTGCTAAAACAAATAACTTGATTGTGTGAAAATCAAAGTGCCGCCGCGATTTTATCAGCGCTGTATTGCCTCAGGGGACAGCTCGAGCAATGTACAGTTTATCAGCTGTGTGCTGCATGCAATTTCATATGAAGGCCCGTGTTCAGATATTCCGAGCACCGCTCTAAATCGATCCAACACACATCGTGAGTTTACCTCGGGAGATTACGGTGGAGTCCGAGTTGGATTTTGCTGACTACCCATTTTAACCCACGCATATTTGCCTTTAATATTGTCGTTATCGAGGTATGTTTAATTTTGACATTAAGTTTAATTAAATCTGAAATATTAACGTAATAGCCTTGGACTTTCAGTGAGATGATAATAAGTATAAAAATAGCTATCTCGGTCCATACAAATAATGATAACATAATTTACAATGGAATTTTCACATGTTCCACTCTTCTCTGGTATTTTATTTATTTTAGGAACCAGTATAGAAATGTAAAAGAACTGCAGATTTTCCTCGAACGTTTTATATTTGTGTCCGTAAAAACATATTTCTTAATGAAGCCATACTTACGGACAAAGAGTAACGCGAATTACCGTGATGAGAGTTACTAATACTTTCCTATTTTTTATTCTTGTGTTCTATTCATATATAATGTTGGCCAATTTAATTAATAAACTCAGAGGTCACATATTATGTGAAACCAGCATATTATACAATATGTTACCAGATTAACTAAATAGAATTATATGTTTTTCTTATATATCTATGTTTGTTAATCTTTGCCATGTCTCTTTTTCGAAACGCAGGTTATTAAACTTTCGCTCTTAAAATTGTTAACACTTAGGTAGCTCTTAGGTAGCTTTGATGGTCCTTCTGTTTTGTCTAGTTAGTGAAACCCTACTACATATTTGCGTATAAAATTAACATATAATTATGTTGCATAGTAAACGGAGACCAATATAATAACCAGGGACAATATTATCACAACTTAACACACGGTTTTGCATGTATGAGCCCAGTGTTCGTTGAACTTTGACCACATGTCTCTTAAAGGGATCTAGTATCCTTGTTGACATGTGCAAAAAGTGATGAGTGGTTGATACAATGTATATTGTTGTTATCTGATATATATGTCCACTAGGTGTTGTGTGACAATTTCAAGTTAAATGCACGTTGTATGGCCGAGGATTGAGCAAAAATGCAAAGTGATATTCACTAACTCATTGCACTCACTTTGTACATGGTTTAGACGATCCAGTGGATAATTTAACAACTGAACACTTCAGTTGTTAATATCTTTTTAACGAAAGGAAAATTTTAAAAACCGAAACCTGTGCCATGCTTTATTGTTAATACGAAGACAACAAGGTATGAGGAAACCGCTAGAATTCCAATTGGATTTTGAGGATTTGTACAATATTACTAAGTCCCTTTAAATCCCATAGTATCAAGATGGATAAACAGTGTACCTATAACAAAAGTTACATCGTGAACAAATGTTTAAAGGGATAGTTGAGTTTTGGTATAGAGGGCGCTACACAACATATTTTTTTGGTGAGATAATGAAAAACTGAGTGTCAAATTCGAAAGAGTATACAATTTTAATGACAGGATA
Source organism: Echinarachnius parma (assembly GCA_037951105.1). Taxonomy (NCBI): domain Eukaryota; kingdom Metazoa; phylum Echinodermata; class Echinoidea; order Clypeasteroida; family Echinarachniidae; genus Echinarachnius; species Echinarachnius parma. Next base: position 54,205 of record JBAMJV010003082.1, read on the forward strand.
AACTTTATTTGACCAAAATCGGTTCAGATAATTTTGAACCAGCCGTTAAACAATTTTTATAAATGCTTCCTCTTTTCCAAAATTTACAAAAGAGGTTTTTAAATAGTTGTTGATTGATTATCTAATCACTATTTCAGCAAAACATCACATGCACAATATTTTATTTTAAATGGTTGAAACCAATGAGTTTTTAGAGAGCTCCCTCTTGAGTTTTAACGGCTCTTTTTTAAAATGATAACAGGCTTTTCACTTAGTCATTTGTAATTTGTAATTTCTTTTGAGCATGGTGGAGTTATAACTATTAGTTTGTAATGTAATTGTACAGGTTTTGGTTACTAAAATTCAGTTTGACCAAAACTGTACTCTCTTTGCCAAAACTCAACTATCCCTTTAAATGTTTGAAGATACCCTTGAATATAATTGTGTTGGTGCCATATTGAAGATGAAGGATAAACAGGCTTCCGATGATTTGTTTTGTTTTATTCTATGACCTAAAATCCCAACGTATGTAGTGAATAGATTTGTCATAAAACCTTCGGAAACGAAAAAGCATATAGACAATGATATAGTATTAAAGGCCAATGCAACTCTATAATAGAGTTTATCCTACTTTATACATCGTAATATGCTTGTTCATTTCGCTTAACATTACCCCAACTCAGATTTCTGCTTTGGAAGAAATATGTGCAAACGCAATCGGGTACACCACTATTCACGCGAAAGGCAGGAGGCCGCCATTGTTACGTCAGTGCGGACACCAATGTGATCGATCAATGATGTATTCCTGCACTTAACTAGTTTTCACCGCACCAAACCATTGTTTGAATACTTGTAGACGCTTTGATGAGTCTGCAAATCAGTGAAAATATTTGTTATCTGTTTGCTCGGACAATCCACACAGACGTCATAATTTGCGAAGCATGTCGGGTAGTTACACGAACATGGCCGCTCCTATCATCTTTTGCCGCCGTAAAAATTGTATCATTTTGCCCGAAAACTAGGTGATTCGCCCCAATATGAGATGATTTAAACTGAATACAGAATTATTATACCGAAACTGAAATGTTTCGTTTCTAAATTATAAGTGAATTTGCCCGAATATGAGTTGATTTTCGCCTGGATGTTGGTGTTTTTCAACATTCATTGGGGGGGGGGGGGGGGGGGGTGGCGCTTTACCCCTCATTCCCGCCTCGTACACTTATGGCCTCCCTCTTATGAGAATATCTGTCCATACCCTCGGCACGCGTCTGGGTCGACACTATCCGCGCCACACATATGACGTAAAACCAGCTTTCGCCACTATCCCATTTCGTTGAGTAACGTCTTGGACCTCTTACTCAAATTGATGATTAGCAACGTGACGGTTTAGACAGACTTCTCCAATTCGACTTGCCAAATTCGAGATATATCCAATATTAATGGTTGCGCTTAGTTAAACCGACGCATGATATTTTTAATATGTCGGAGATTTAGAACATAATTATTAGCAATCGAAGAGAATAGTAAGTAAATAGCTGCATATAAAGTTGATATATAGCGTCTTAATTAAGTTTTCAAAGGAGAGTGGGATGTTCTTAACATTGTTTGTAATACAATAATGCAATGAAATGTGTTTGTTTAATATCTAGAATAATGATGTGGCATTGCAATAATGCTAATGGTAACATCATTGGTTGGAAGCCCCGTATTACTGTTAGGGTTATAGCGTAAAGCGCTTAGTGATGAAATGTGTCATGCTAAGCGCTATTTAAATATAAACCTTTTATAGTTGAATAAATTAAAGTTTATATTTAAATATAAACCTTTTATAGTTGACATTTAAATAAAATAAGAAGTTATGTTTTGGCTGAATTGACATAATGACATGAAGTTGGGTACACAAATGTAATGTATATTCAGAATACGATAAATGAAAAAGGAGATAGATAAATAACGAGAAAATCGACATGAACATAATCATAGATGTATTATTTGTACTTGTTTTGACTTTGATTGAGAGCTAGTGCATGCATGTTTGCACTGCCGCGTATTTATTTTTAGCGCGTGTATGATATTTCTCTTATACATGGTGAATAATTTAAAACTACTCAGAGAAGATCAGCTGCGCTCCAGTTTCCAATTTTAAAGATTTCTGTTTGTTGAAATGTAAAAAACATCAACCAAGTGTGGGTATACTGGACGCGTTGAAATCTGTTGACTCTTTGAGAATTCAAATAATGTAGTGAAATGTATAGTTTCTTTTGGAAAAAGGAGCAGAATTAAAGAAAGGTTTGTAAAAAATTGATACAAACACATTGAATTTTGCCCATTTGTCTGAAATACAGTACACTACAAATTAAGTTTCATATTCACTGGAAAATGGCTAATGGACTGTATTATACAGTTGTTAACTGGTGGTGGAGGGAAAAGCACGGAATGTTCCACTCCCGAGGGATTTTAAATGCTATTGAGGGAAGAGTAAATAAGTTCCGAGACGTAGTCGAGGGACTTATTTTCTTCACGAAATAGCATTTTAAATTCCCGAAGGGAACATTCCATGATTTTCCCGACAGCAAAGTTAACAACTGTTTTATCATCTGATTGCCATGTAACAGTGCCATGTAATATCCAAAAATATTACATGGCAGCTCATGTTCTGTATTTACTAAGTCAGGTGATAAAACATAATATTACATGCCAACAAATAGGACATAATTTTTAAAAGGTGATTTTGAACAAAGTTAGAAATACTTAACTGCTTATGTATATAAAGGCGCGCCTTGCATATTTCCTGTCGTGGGCCAAGGGGACACAGTCCCATAAATATTGTAAATTGCTATTGTGAAATTTATTGTACCACCTATACATGTCATACCTAATATAAAGATGGAACTTAATTTGAAAACAAATATTGTTATCATATGTGCTTATTAATAATAACAATACAATGTACCCAAAACAATGGGATGTGGTGTGGCAAGATTGGTAGATCCTGAGTTCGAAGCCGCCTGCCCACCGCGTTTGTCTTTCAGCAAGACAATTTATCCACAATTGCTGCTTTATACCCAGGTGTATAAATGGGGACCCGGTAAAAGGTGAAAGCCTTCATGTGAAGGATCTTTTTAATGCCCATGAGCCGCTTGGAAGGAATGCTCCCCAGGGAGTGGAGATGGTGCACACAATGTGCGCTGGTTTGCATTGTATCCTATGACCGGGGTAATAATATCATTGTAAAGCGCTTAAAGATGATTATCAATCATATTAGGCGCTATATAAATCGAGTATATTATTATTAAATATTATAAACATTAAACCATGATAGTTCATCAGGTCACACATTTTAACCGGTGGCTTTCCATTCCTTCACTTGTCTGTTCTCATTTTTCCCTGGATGTGTATGATTATCTTTCACTGAACTGAACATCGTTATGCCGATTATCTGGACATTATCAGATAACAAAAATATACATTGCAATACGTGTGGTTTGCGGTTGCACCATGTGAGAGGGGTGGATTGTTGAGTCCTGAAAAGGACTATGGTAGTCCTAAAAAGGACTGTTGGTGGTCCTAGAAAGGACTGTTGGTGTAGTCCTGAAAAGGACTGTTGGCGTAGTCCTGAAAAGGACTGTTGGTATTCTTTCTAGGAGAGTCCTGAAAAGAACTGTTGGTAGTCCGAGAAAAGACTGTTGGTAGTCCTAGAAAGGACTGTTGGGATAGTCCTGAAAAAAACTGTTGATATTCTTTCTAAGAGAATCCTAAAAAGGACTGTTGGTAGTCCTAGAAAGGACTGTTGGTAGTCCTAGAAAGGACTGTTTGGATAGTCCTGGAAAGGACTGTTGGTATTGCGAGGAGAGGGTGGATGGTATAGAGGGGCTCGACGTTTCGAATAGGTTGACTATCCGTCGTCCGTCGTCGTATATACATTGTATCAACCACTCATCAGTTTTTGCACATGTCAACAAAGTTACTAGATCCCTTTAAAGCATTGTGTAAAAGCTAGCACTCAAACATATCGGCAAACGATATATGACCTCAACGGCGCTCCATATCTCGTTACTTTAACACTGCACGTACACCAAGTATACTTGAGCAATTATACATGCGTACTCCCTTTACTTGGTCGCACGCATTTGTCACTCGTTTACAAGAAACTGTTCGCCACAGTGTTCAGTTCGGGTGGGGTTTACTCAAAGGAGACAACTTCTTGCTGGGATGTTGGAATTGTATGTACACGCTCTTCGATGTCGCCTGTTTTGGGATTCGTTCTTTGACCGATGCGTCGATCGCCTGAGTTTAGAGCAAACAGAGCCATCGGTGACCAGATCGAGATGTGGAATTTGTTTACGCCGTCGAATGAGTTGGTTTGTCAGATATTTCCGGTTCTCCTATTCCTGAGTCTGCATCAAATATTTCTTAGTTTGATTAAAACAACCCTAAGTAGAATATTATACCAAACCAAATCTCATTGTTGGCTTGACATTCAAATGATGGAGATTCTAAAAACATTAACAAAGTAAATATTTTTGAATTTCAGGGAACCTATTTCCCCGCAATGCTATAGCTATATAATGCAGTTACTTTCCCCGCAATGCTATGATTATATAATGCAATTACTTTCCCCGCGATGCTATGCTTATAGAATGCAATTACTTTTCCCGCTATTGTTCCACTGATTTAAGCATGTTTGTCAAACTTAACATGTCATAGCATAGTTATATCGTTAATCAAATGATATTGAATACGTTATTTTTATTCGAATAGATCACAAGTCAAGTCATATTTATATATACCCCTCCTTTTTGTACATGAACGAGATTTTGTTTACTGCTTTATTAAGGATTATTTTCTTCGGTTTTATTTTAGCTTTAGTGGCCAACAGTATTACTTTTTAACTAGAATTGTTCGAGATGTAAAATTTATGAATGCTAAATCTTTGGCTTTTTATATTCAGTTTAAATAGTTCTTGTAGTAACATAACGATATTGAAGGGTAAATTGTATTATTTTTTTCGTCATAGTTATAATCGTTTCTCTTGTTATATTTTGTCTGTTTGGAAACTGCAGTGATATATTATACAGTTATCAATACTTTTAGCTTCAATGTGTTTATCAAAACATATTGTATTTACATGGAACTATTTATTATTTGTTTATATTTTCTTGATAAGTAATCGATTCGTTTTGCATTGAACTTGGGGCATGGCATTGACCCTGCCTGGCATATTTTAGGAAACATCTGGACTATGGGTCTACTTAACCCTATAGTTTAGGATTCCTGCGTGATGTAGGCAATTCAGATGATACACTGTAGGTAGTTTAAGGGTTTTCCGTTTGGGAGGAAGTAAACGCCAATTCAATTGTACCATCATGCATATCATATCATATAATTCCCTTCCCAGAAATCGTCCATTCACACTTTGTAAGCTATTTCGGGAAAACCCGGGCAGATTAGCACTCACCTATCAATATAGTAAGTTAATTAACTTTTGTGTTTAAAACTAAATAACTGATGCTATAATTATTGCGATATCTGCTGAAATATAAAGGCAATGGTTATCATACAAAATGACCATGTTGATCAAAGTGAATAGATATGAGTGATGCGCTTTTTGAAAGGCATCGGTTTGTGTTATACAATGGCGGCCTTCCCTTATTAGTGCTTTTTAAAAGTGTTGTTCTTTATTATAGAGATAAACCGAAGCTCAACAAACTCCCCCAAGTAATCATATAATAGGATTTAAAATGTCGAATGATCTACTCACTCTCTTGTTATCAATAAATCTGTTTTCTACATTTCAATTGCTCAATTCGGTTTAGTATAATTATTTGTATTTAATTATGAGAAGTGGAGACAGAAGAAAATACGGGAGAGACAAAGCTTTAATGTCATGTCACGTATTGCATTACACTTTAAATATTAAAACCTTATTGAAATAAATTATATGGTATTCTTAAGCTAGGGAGCCTTTACGAATTTGATTAAAGAAACTGTAGAATGATGTGCATTTCTATATTAAATACCTTTACAAATTAATCACTCCCGCCATCACTTGTTTGCATGGGCGTCGATCACCGAGGGGTTGGAAGGGGGGGGGGGGGGGGGTGACCTGTATTATTCCCCCACCCCCCCCCCCCCCCCGAAATATATGGGGTTCTAAATAAATATAAAAACATTCAAAAGAAGGGACATTGCCCCCTCTCAATCATTATGTGAAAGTTTATACAATAGTCTTCGTTAAACCACATTTTGAGAGTGCTAATCTGCCCAAATCCTGAATCTTCTGGGGGCTACGCCCCCTGGACCCCCAGTATAGTGACCCGGTCCCCTGCACACGTATAATAGTTTTATTCATGAACTCTCGATATGCCCTCTCAAATTAAGCTTACTGTATATCTAACTATTCAATTGCTAACTATTTTCCTTTTTGAATCTGGACAAAATATTTAGTTCTGTATATCAACAATCTGAAAGCTACCAGGGGCCCCGTCCCCCAGACCCCCATTGTGATTCCATTCAGGGACAGGGTGGTACCAGGGTAATTGCCCTTTTCACTTTATAATCTTCACTTTTCAAAACGGCTCATTCCAAAAGCTTGTTTGTGCCCCCTACCCCTATCACCCCCCCCCCCCCCCCCCCTCCCCCTCCGGTCTGGGGTGGTCGCTTCGCTCCCTCGCCAAAGATGGTCGAAATGACGTATCATCCCCCCAATGGCGAGAAGAAATCGACGCCTATGCTTGTTTGCCAGTGAACATTTTGTGGTTCTTTCTAGAATCTCATGTGAATCTCTCGTCCGTCCATTCTTTACTAATAATTCATGTGAGTGATGTTTTAAATAACTCTCCCATAAGGTGCAGCAGTGTAATTTATATGGTAACAATCATCGTCGATTCCTTTACGATCATACATTAAGAACTGCTTCTAAACAATATGTTTTAATGAGTTTATTTTCTCTTTAACTCTACCTAAAGGTGCACGACAGATTGTGATTGAACGGAACACCATTTCGATTCTTTTCCGACGCTAATACTCTCTTGGAATGGTTACATCGCAGTAATATTCCGCGACGCCGCGCCGTGTCGCATCGTACAGAGTCGAGACAAGCCGTTTATCACACCCGTTTGTCACCGACCAGTGGACTTGGACGTTAGGGCATGCAACATTCCTGGCTGGTCATACCGGTGTACAATGTTCTATCCTTCTACAGCGCGCGATCCCAACTTTGATTATATCAATAGCGTGAATTAAGGAGTCGTCACATTTATATTTTGATTGGGTCAACAACTCCAGTGAGAGACTCATTCGAACATTGCTTTGATTATTTCGACTCCTTTCTTTGTTACAGTGAATTATTTCATCAGCGTGAACCTAGGGATATGTGGGATGGGCATTCCTCATCCCAAAGCTAGCTTTCATAGCAAGCATGTTCATTAAACCCCCATGCATCAATCGAGATAGTGACTCTATTCATCGTCGGGAGAAAGTGGTGGCCTGTTTACAAACAACATTCAAACATATCGCACTATCTTGCCGGCTAATTTGACGACTTCATCAGTTTTGTAAATGTTTCCGTCTTTCTATTCATTTGTCAACGCGATCATTGCGATTTTTTATTTGGGAAGAATCGTGGATTCCAGCATTTTCGGTCCGTGAAACAAATTTTGGAAGACTTTGGAAGTCTATTTCACTTTGGAAGGTTTCTCCGCCTCATCATGGATTTACGTCTGAAGATTGCACTAGTTGCCTTACTAGCCGGTAAGTAGACTAATTGTATTGCTCTCCCATTATTATTATAACCCTGATAATTCGATATACACTGCAATCAATGAAGCATACAAAACGCACATTTTCCACTCATTTAGGAGTATTCCACTGACATCGTATAGATGCACACAACGCTGTAGAACGTTGTTTCAATCCTTCTAAGTACCCATGGGAACATTACACTTCCAAACTCGGGACCTCATGATTGGAAGACACGCGAATTTTCTTCTCAATGCCCATGAGTCGCTTGGAAGGAATGCTCCCCAGGGAGTGGAGTTTGTGTGCTGGTTAGCATTGTATCCTATGACCGGGTTAATGATAATGTAAAGCGCTTATAGATGACATTGTGTCATATTAGGCGCTATTTAAATCGAACCTTTTATTATTATTATTTTAATTTAGCACAAGCTTGAATAATGTTTAAAGATAAATGTAATAATTTTTGAAGAATTCAACGAACTAATGTGACATATATTAATCATGACTTTATTTATACGCTTAATTGAGCAATCGCTTCAGTCATTAAGTTATGTATAAATACATTTCAACGAAGACATCCATCTAACCTAAATGGTAGCGACATTCGGTAAATGTCCTTTGTAGGACGTGTCAGTAATGATTATAAGCACTTCTGTTGAGAAACTTGTTATCTCAAGCCAATGATATGAAGAAGATTCAATCAACACCATCGCCAGGCGGTTGTCACCTAATGTGCATCAATATAATCATGTTTATGCTCGCCAGTGTACGCATCCTTGCTGCCCAATAATGACGTGATTGTCACCCGAACATGAAGTGATTATTGACCGCTCATGACGTCATACTTGCCCAAATATGACATGTCCTCGAAGGGGGGGGGGGGGGGGGGGTTGTATCCCTAGTATCCCTCATAGCTGTTATATCAGTTACACTTTATTCTCTGGAAGGTTTTGTCAATCCCAATTAATAATAGTAATAATATATAGCATTTATAGAGCGCCATGTATCTAGGTGCCCTATTCAGGGCCGCATTATTATACCCTTGGTCATCAGGTACAGTTCAAACCCACACAATTACATTGTGCATCATCTCTACTCCCAGGGGAGCATACTAGCTCAAGCTGCCCAACGGGCGCTGAAGGCTTATTAACACCCGACCAAGTACCCATTTATACTCCTGGGTAGAGAGCAGCAATGTGGATTAATTGTCTTGCTGAAGGACAAACGGAGTGGGCAGGGTTCGAACTCGGGATCTCGAGATCAGAAAGCGCGCGCTCTACCGATCTTGCCACACCACGTCCACAATTAAATATTTATCGTATATTTTGTTTAAAGTCATAGGCTACCTGTAAAGTGTCCAAATCCACGAAAATTACTTGGAGCTTCCTTGTTTCTCTTCTACCGTGTTGTTTAGCTTATGGTAAGAGAAGAATAAAATAGGGTTTGATTTTTTCAAATGTCCCTTTAGTATGAAGATAATTATCATTGAAAATCATTATTTGAAAAGCGTTAATCAACGCAATTGAAAAAAAGTACAATTGTTGTAGCTAAACGCGTCCGCATTGCAGCACGCGTGGGAACATTCCGGAGATTGAACTTTGAACCCAGCGAGCACAAATTCCATGAATTCTGTACTACGTCTGTAATCATACACGGGTGCGAATATCTCAAACGGCTGATTATTACTGTGACAAATGTATGGCAGACCATCAGTATTCAGTGATAAAATATGAACTCAATATTCGTTTTTTTTTCAATAGGTAAACAGTGTTCGTTTTCTTTCAAACTTTCACAAATCTCTCAATTGTATTTTACAATGATATTGATATAGGATTGAAGTCTCAAATGTCATTTTGTGCAATATCTGACACTTTACAGGTATCACTTTAAAACCAAAAGGCGCTAAATCCACTTTTTCAACTTCCGAGGAAAACAGGTTTCTTTGTCCCACTTTGTACACGTGCCTATGGGAATATGAAAATTGAACTTTCTATATTTTGATTTTGAGTGAGTTATCTGTCGTAAAATGTGGATTCCTAGATAGCTACAGAGATTATAGGCCTACATGTAGATATATCGTTAACTCAATTTTTATGGAAAGTGGATTTAGCGCCTTTTGGAAGCGAGCTCTTCATATATAGTATGATATAATCTGTACAAAATGAGGATTGTATCAACTCTATACAAACTTATGACAATATTTCTGCAAGTTGCACATTCGACTTGAATGTGCTCATTACTTCGATATATCATGCCAGTCATCACATATGAATCTGTATCTGGTATAACAGTATAGTCTGACATTAACACTGATTCAGTGGACACGTCAGACTACTGTTATACACATGTTATCAACCAGTCAGTTTGTGTAGGTTTGGTAAGTTGTTGCCTTTAATGACTCATCGCGGTGACCTTGCTCGTCTTATTCGTTATTATGTTCACGTTTTGGCATTGAATTTAATTCGACATTATTATTTACGACACTTCATTTGCAATTCCCAATTCTTAATAAAAAGTTGACTATAAACACGAGAAAACAACCTGTATATCCTTGTGTGGTTAAAGGAAAGTACTGTATTTTGTATTTATGTTTCAAATGTAAAATTCGACACTCAACATAACATGTTCTAGTGTTGTGGGCTTCCTGGCGGTGCCGGAGTACTTTTACATTCCAATGCAAACTGAAATTAACACAAGAATACATTTAAAAATAAAACAGGTCCGAAACTACTTACAAAGTTCCTACAGATGTATTAATTTATCGGTGGAAACTAAAAAATCATTTTGCTATGCTTGATATGTAGAAAGAAATCTAAATGGCAAATTTCAAAGGCATTCAAATAGCCGCCGTAACCGCAAGAGCCCACTCCCGGGAGATTTAAACATTTTCCCCAAAAATGTAAATGTTTCTTTTAAAAAAGAAAAAAATCAATAGATACAGAATCAATCTGCTAACGACTGTGAAGGCTTCGTGAGTACATGTATTTCGTTAAATTAAAGGCATAGTTGAGTTTTGGTATATACGACGCTTTAAGTAATATTTTGTTGTTGTGAGGTATTAAAGAGCTGAATGTCAAATTTAAAAGACCTTACAGTTTTAATTACAGAATAAACTGTATGTGATCAAAATCGGTTTAGAAACAGCTGAAATCTCAATAAATATATCCGATCGGAATAAACGTGGGATCCCACATTTACTCTAAGATTTAAGAAAATAATACAAAATGATTACACTTTTTTAAAAGTTTACTACATAGGTTTATAAATAGTTGTTAAAGATCTCTCTATTTAATCATAATTTTAAAGGGACTGTCCGCCTTTTGCAAGCCAAATTTCAAAAGTTGCGAGGTTATTGTCTTATATGAAGAAAAAAATGTCAGTTAAAGGCACACTTGGGCCATTCTTGGTCACGTGTGTGACCCAAAACATGACAAATTTTGAAATGGGATGCTTATATTTCAGTAAGTATGAGACTATAATGATTTTTACTTCATATGTGACTTGAATATGTTGTAGTCTTTCAAACTTAACACAAAAGATTTTATAAGGATTACGTAACTCAATGTCAGAGGTCAAATGGCATGGGTCACGTGTGTGACTTCGCACGGAGCGCTTTTTTCATAACTAAATTTCATTTGGAAAATTCTTTAAAATATGAATAGCTATAATGTTCATCTTATTACCAGAGAAGTATTATACATTTGTAAGTACAACAATAGCAAAGAATGAGAATTATATCAAACCGTTGTTTTTTATAGTACTTAATTATGTGGCAACGTCTGGTCACGTGTGTGACATTTTGGGGTGGTCACGTGTGTGACATGTACAATATGAATGGAAAAATGGGAATTTTATAATATCGGGTTTAGAAAAGAATGAAAGGTTGAATTTTTACAAAGTTGGTATCAACCTGTACAGGAAAGTGAGAAGAATGAGCTTGCTAATTATCCTTTTGATATCTTGAATTTTTTCTGAATTATGATTATTAGAACAATATTGAAATATGTAAATTTATGCAAATGAGTAAAAAAGTTTCATTTTAAACTTCAAATCATGTATTTCATGAAACTTTACACATGGATCATTCCAAAAATGGAACAAAACTACAGACAAATAAAACTTCAATTTTTCCGAAAAAGTTTCACTTTTCAAAGAATGGCCCACTTGAGTATTGGTACTTCCCGAAATGCCCCTTGAAACTAAATCGGTTCGTGTTAATTCCATTTGAAAGTTCATTTAATAAAACTTGTGATATGAGCATCATTCCCTTTCGAATGCTCTCATAGTTGTACAATTTTATTTCAAAATATTTTATTTAGAAGTCTACCCTGCCGGGGGACATCTTGACTTTTGAGAAAAAGACGCAAAATACACTAGTCTTACAGTTTTTTTCGAACAAAACCAAAATGGGTTTTTAAAAAGTTGTTGATGATATCTCTATTGCATCATTACTTTAAAAAAAAATCACATGCACAATTTTGTATGAAAAATGGTTAAAAGCAATGAGTTGTTAAAGCCCAAGTCCAGTTTCGGGAAAAAAGCCGAATACATCTATATTGATCAATATTGTTGAATATGTATTGAAATAGGGCTCGTGTGGTAAAATCAGAACCTAAGCATCGTTAAATACAGGAATATCGGAAGAAATCCAATATCCGCCTGTGAAATTCATAAATCCACCGCCCGTTCAGACCTGTCCGCGCAGCTAGCGCTAGGGGAGATATCGACAAGCTAGGGACAAGCCCGTATAGCGAACACCTCGTGTAATACCACGTGGTCATAATACACGTAGTGTATGAGCGATTCCGCGTTGGCGATATCTATCCGGACCGGATCAATTTATAATTTTGCAAATACACCAATTAGTAGGCGGTTTCTTGGCCAAATTTTGTATAATCCCATGCGAGCGTACATTTCATTTTTAGGGGGTGGGGCGTTTCCCACTACTGTCCTTTACCTTTAAGAGAGCGCCCGTGCAAGATTTCGCAAACGATAGCTGCCGGCGCATTGTGGCGAGCCCCCCGTGGCTGTAAGTGAACCGCGCACAGATTGTGATCGAACAATAGCGTAAGCGAATACTATTCAAAATAACTAAGACTCGTAAAACTGAGTATGTAATTGTTTATTCTCCATTTTCGATACCTTTTTTCATGGCATACCTGAAACAAATATCGTCTATACAATACCTTTACCAGAATAACTACAATATTGTTGTAATATTATGCTTATCAGTTAAACACATTTATTGGCCAATATATAAACACAACAAAAAAGTAACTCCCACCCCCCTAATCAAAATAGCGTAACTTTTTAACAAAAAGGGTTCGAGCAACATAATTTGGCAGGAATGTTTCTAAAATGATTGGCTAACGTCTCCGTGAAAATGAACTTGATCCGCCATGCCATGCATGAGTGAGCACACATTAAAGGCAAAATGTCACCTTTCAAAAGTCACAAGAGTCAAAAAGTGACAATTTTGCCTTTGATGTGTGATCACTCATCCATGACTCAACGGACCAATTTAATTTTCACACAGAAGTTAGTCAATAAATGTAAGAACAATCCTGCCGAGTTATTTTGCTCAAAACCTTTTCGTTAAAAAGTTATGTTATTTGATTAAGGGGGACTTATTTTTGTGTTGGGTTTAATTGATCAGTATTGTTGGAATAAACTCAACAAAAAAGTAAGTCCCCTCCTGAATAGAATAATATAACTTTTTAACAAAAATGTTTTGAGCGAAATGACTCTGCAGGATTGTTCCTACACTAATTGACTAACCTCTGTGTGAGAATGAAATTAGTCCATCGAGTCATGCATGAGTGAGCACACATCAAAGGAAAGATTGGCACTTTGTGTGCTCACTCATGCGTGACTCAATGGACCAACTTTATTTTCACACAGAAGTTAGTCACAAAGTGTAGAAACAATCCTGCCGAGTTATCATCGAAACTATTTTAATTGAATATTTAATTATAAACAATATTTGTGTCTTTCAAAGCTTGATTCATTGTCCACATTATGCTGTACACGAATGTGTTCAACAATTAGAAACACTGTCGTATTCAGACTGTTACAGTTCGGGAGGGGGGGGGGGGGGGGGGGGTGCAGGCGTGGAATATCCGGAAACAAACATGAACATTATGTCATGTATTGTTATAGCTACACTGTACATAGGGCGCCTGAGAAGTGGTAAGAACCGAGTCCGGATGGAGGGTCATACGCTCTCTTGGTTCATTTCAATACATAACCACACTTCCAATGAATAAGCAATATATTTAAAGTGATCAATTAATTTTGTACAATTTCAAGCAAAATCACTTGGAGCTTTCACTCTTCTATTGTACCTTGTTGTTTTGCTTAATGTATACAGAAGAATGAAATGGATTTTGATTTCTCAAATGTCTCCGTAATCATGGATATATGTAAGATTTAATTTGAAAGCGTCTATAGACGATTTCCGATGGTACTCAAGAGTATTCGAATTCGGATACTCAATTGTCCATAGTATCGGGATAACATCAGACACAGATTTTTTTCTACCGCACTAGGTAAACTTAATTCTGTTTATATGAAAATCTAACATATCATACTCAAGAATCTTACAATGACATTGGAATAAAATTGGGGGAAATCTTATAAAGTTAATGGATCACTTTAAGTAGTTACGTACGTGGGTGTGACATGCTAAATACCGCCGTGGAATATATTTCCAATGGAAATGCCAAGGTTTGAATAAATGATGGATTCTGAACCAAAATATCTCAACCTTCATTTATCATTAAATATTCAGAGCATTATCAAAGTTATCTTTAGTTGCACGGGAATTTAATTTCTGTATATTTTGAATTATAAGCTGCCTGTATGTATTACATTGATACCAGTTATATATGCCGCGTCTGCTGTTCAGCCTTATATTTTCAAGATACGACACACCAAGCACGATGTTTAATGCATAATGTTCATGTCATTTGAATCGCCTTCCAATAGTCAATGCCGCCAATATAAAAACGATTTGCAAGTAAGTTCACCTTAAAACTGATGACACGGCGAACCATGGATAAAGTTGTCATTATCAGTTTACATTAAAGGGTACCACCACCCAAAAATAATATTCTTATAAATGAAAGGTAACATCTTTAGTAGTCCATTCCATCAACAAGTTCAAAGAAATATGCTTCCAGAAAGAAAACAAATATATAATTGGAAAACGCATCACCATTCTAAAGCATGCGTTCATGGGTCTGTATGTACGAAGACTACTTTGTCCAGAGCGAACGAATCGTCCGGGATTATATTGTCTCCAAACGTACGCGTGAATAGCATTGGCGCACTTGCAAATGTTTGGCCCGTATGGAACCAGGAAATAACTTGGTTCCGTAAGTGGTGGTTATTAATTGCTTTGTTTATGAATTACACAACCCTTTGCCAAATGTTGGGTATCTATTTGATATCACAAAACGGTACCAAAACATATAATTATGTGTTGTTCTTTGCCTGTTGGTCCCCTTTAAGTTAAGCTATTAATTAGGTTCGACATAAGCCATCTCAATATGAATCCAAGTGAAAGCACATCAAACGTTTCAGTCGCGAGGCATGAGTTTCGATCCTAATTCAATCTTCATCGTTTCTAGGTTTCGAGACTCTATTTAACATGTTTTACTCCTTTCACCCTTTTCTATCGTGCTTTTCCGTATAACCCACAACTATCAACAATAAAAACACGCAAAGAAAACGGGGCTTCTCCGGGGGAGTCCCATTTTCTTTGCTCTTTTAGATTTCTAGTATAAACTTCTGGTCAGTTTCCCTATGTTTTCAGGGAAAAAAAATCAGCAATGACACAAATCGTCATGCGTCTGATGTTCACCCGTTGAGGAATAGACATGGCAACAATATTGTGCTAACTTTTGGCTTATTGCGATCAATCACTTTTCGCGACATCGGGTTACAATAGTAACGGGATCAAAAATCCCGACTTATCCTCATCGGATTGAGGCAAGGGACAAAGCATATCGAGCTAGATAAAACAACACAATATAAAGAATGAACTATGGACAGGTGTACTAAAGCTTACTTGTTCATGCCATACACACACGTTTGAAGAGTTTACTAGAATGATACATATTTAGTTCCTCAGTTCTTCAGTAGTCAAAAGACAAAAGGGACATAGCACAGCAACTTGGTGGCTCATCAGATGTCTGCTTACAAAACTGTTCCCAACTTCCCTTGGTTGGCAGGGTGAGAATTACATTCACAATTGTCTCAAATTATCACTGCGTCCAGATTTGGGCGTATCCTCTTATGAAATTAACTAACCCAGACCATTTTGAAAATATAAAATTCAACGCTCTTTTATTAATTCATGGAAGATGAGCATCTTCTTTTCCTACATGACTTTGTGCTAGCGTGCAAATCCTTGGCAGTATTCATTGCATACGTGAGGATATGTAGTATCAACAGATAATAATACACCGCTTAACTGTGCTGGTTTATACGCGGAACGTAAATTATTATAATTAAAATGCGAATTGAGTATGCATATTATTAATATAACAAGCGCATGAAGCATGAAATACACTGCGAACAATACTACCTTACTGGACGGCAATCGTTAAGACGATCAGCTGGAGGACGAAATGTGCGATTCATCTTCATAATAAATATCGGCATAGCTAATCACCACATCAACGACACTCCTGCAATGCTATGAAATCGCAATTGCTTAAAGGGGTAGTACAGTTTTGGTAAGGCAGAGCTTTAGTGACCAAAACCTGCACAATAACATTAAAAACTTATAGTTATAACTCTACCATGCTCAAAGGTATAGACAATTACAAACGACTAAGTAAAAAGCCTGTTATCATTCAAAAAGAGCCATTAAAACACAAGAGGGTGCTCTCTAAAAAAGCATTGGTTTCAATAATTTTTCATACAAAATTATGCATGTGATGTTTTGTCGAAATAATGATTAATTACTATTTCAAAACCTCTTTTAAAATCTTTTGAAAAAGGGTAAGCATTTTTTTAATAAAAAAAAAAATCATCCAACAAATCTGCCGTTTCTGAACCGATAAAATTGTATGCTCTTTCGAAATTTTACACTCTCATTATCTCACAACAAAATTCGTGCAGCGCCCTCTATACCAAAACTGAACTACTCCTTTAATTACTGCCTTAACCCACGACCGAGTGAAATGTATTTTAACAGTATAAACACGAATGCTCATTATCATGTACAATGTATAGGAACCAAATACGACTGAAATATTGCACACCTATTTTTTGCCAACTACTATTTTACAACTGCTTTTGTTAAAACTATTATAGTAAGAATAAAACGTTCACATGCATTTTCTAATACTTTTCCCTTTCACGAGGTCTTTTACGATAGAATGCCATTTTCCTTATAATTAAAGACTTGCTTGTATATTTCAATCATTTATGCTATAACTACCACATGGTGCTACCGAAAACACCACATCAGCAACAACGAAATGGGCAGATAGAAGCCACCGAAAGCAGTATACATATCATATTTTTAAATACCTATACCAGTAATGGAAGGCGAATCAAAATCATTTCAATTCTTTGATCTTTGTTGTACCTCCATCAAGAAGTGAATACTTGTTATGCGTAATGCCCTTCTAAGAAGGTGCTCAGACCACTGATTTGTAATACACACCAACATTCCACGTTTTATTAAAGGGATAGTTGGGTTTTGGTAAAGAGGGCGCTACACAAAATATTTTTTGTGAGATAATGAAAAACTGAGTGTCAGTATGAAAGAGCATACATTTTTAATGACAAAATAAACTTTATTTGATCAAAATCGGTTCAGAGACGGCTGAAATATCCATGAATATAACCGTTTGTAATAATTAATGGGCCCCACAATAAGTCAATGATTTTGAACCAGACGTTGAAAAAAAATGCTTACACATTTCAACAATTTACAAAAGATGTTTTAAAATAATTTTGTTTTGATGATCTCTCTATTTAATCATAATTTTAACAAAACGTCACATGCACAATATTTTTATAAAAAGTTTTTGGGAGCGCCCTCTTGAGTTTTAACAGCTCTTTTTAAATATTAACAGGCTATTTACTTCTATCGTTTGTCATTTTGTATACCTTACGAGCATGGTGGAGTTATACTTATTAGTTTATAATGCAATGGTGCATGTTTGGGTTACTAAAATTCAGTTTGATCCAAACTGTACTCTCTTTAGTTGAAAAATGGTTGAAACCAAGTTTTTAGAGAGCCCCCTCTTGAGTCTATAACAGGCTTTTTACTTAGACGTTTGTAATTTTGTATACCTTTCGATCATGATGGAGTTATAACTATTAGTTTCTTATGCAATGGTACATGTTTGGGTTACTCAAATTTAGTTTGACCAAAACTGTACTTTTTTGTTTGTTTTTATTTCCGTATAGAAAGTCAACATCATAACAATACATGAAGATTATATACAAATAAAATTGTACAAATCATACATGAATAAACAATATACAAATGATGAGAAGAACGGCTGGATAACCCATATTCAGCTGTACTCTCTTTTCCATTTTGTTCTGTCGCAACATTTCTCACGTAGATTACATAGCAATACCCTTAAATGCATAATTGCCATAATAGTGGAATACTTTATGAGCAAAAAATGAAGGAATCGAGACAGGCTAGACAAACGCATAATTATTTCAGCAAAGCTTCGTCTTAACACGGTTAATGATATAAAGCGTGTTTGAATTTGTTTTAACGGTTTCTGGCAGTATATGTAACATCATAAAATATATACCTAAAGATTAAGAACATCACACTTCCGGAAAGCTGATTTTTATTCAAAATGGCGTCCAAAATGGCCGTCGTTATCTCAAAAGGGTCATAATTCCGTTATTATACATCCCACAGATGTAATTTTGATGTCTACCCCCACGTTTTGTGGGTCAATCAGTTCATTGAGAATAGTGATAGTGCAATTCAGTAATTAGAAGCCACAACCATCCATGATGGTGTCCAAAGTGGCCGCCATTTTCTCAAAAGTGCCATAATTCCGTTATTACACATCACACAGTTGTAATGTTTGTGTCTACCCCCACGTTTTGATGGTGAAGCAGTTTATTGCAAATAGCGATAACGCAATTCAGTAATAAGAAGCTACACAAATCCAAGATGGCGTCCAAAATGGCCGCCAGTTTCTCAGCAAGTTCAGAGCAGCATCTGTTGCCTGATGAATCCCCTCAAAACCATTATGGAAACCTCGGAGAGGACGGTCATGTACCACATGCTACACTGTCTGGTCCAGATTCTTGCAGTTACATGCATGGCTTTCTTTCATTTTCCGAGTTTGTAGCTGAATCTTCTGTTGCTGAGTATGGAAGGGAGTATGCGCATGGTTGTCTGACACAAGATGCGAGAGGCTTTGAGCAGCAGGCCACGTCTTCATACAGTGACGTAGGGTGGCGATAGGTCAATCAGTCTGTGCCACACCTGTTGAGAGAGTACGCTGGTATTCCTGCCTCGATGAAGGTAGTGAGGGCTAGGACTTGATCGGTACAACTCCTGTTGGGTCTGAAGCGTGCTTGCTCCTTTGGTAGCAAGCACATTCTACTAATGGGCTAAGCCTGACCAGAAGGACACACTGGAACAGTTTGTAGGATGTGCATAGAAGAGAGATGGGACGGTAGCTTGCACGGTCGTTCGCAGGTTTCATGGGGTTCAACGGATATCATTTAAAGGGCATCACTACTGCTCGACATAATGTCTAAATCACATGATGGATCGTAAGACCCAAGTTTGCATCACCAGTGGGTCAGCCTGGGGTCACTGTATAGTAAATAGGTTGTCCGACGTTTATACAACTTCGGATAGGATAGACAGTCATGTTCGTCACTTATGATAAAATGGCTACCCTCAAACAAGAACTAAACGAACGGAAGGTGGAACTGTGAACTTCGTACAAATTTCACGGTGCTAAGAAACAGATGTTAAAGACTGCCTGAGCAGGTAATATCAGATGTCACATGATCCAAGTCAGTGCATTGTATGTCTGCCTACCGATTTGTGTTGTAACTTTAGAATAACTATAATTACGCCTTTAAAAATACCCTTCTATTTTCAAGAAAAGAAGGCTGATTAACCTCAATTGGTTTATTCTATCTGATCAGTCATGTCAGTGGTCATTTTCAAAAGGTTTCAAGTTAAGCTAATTTTGATTCTACTCCTAAAACTGAGCACTAAGTTTTAAGACGGAATGGCACGGTATTAGGGAAAAGTATCACGGTGACTTGTCGATTTCACTATACGCCAGTATGGTACTGCATTAGTGGGTACATGGTTAAAATATTTGTATTAAGGACACTGCCGATGGTGTAATGAGATCCTCAGTCTCCCAACAAGCAACCACTGATCACCCATGATGAGGAATCATGGTTGCAATTTAATGATTTCTGCAAGGGATGCAGATGTGCAAATCAAGATATTTTACTGAAATGATTTGTGAGAGTCAATATAGGGCCTAAATTTTCGATCATAGCAGAATCTTCTTCAGAGGCTATAAAGTGACGATAATACAAACAGAAACAAAATATATATACACATATAGGTACACATGCTAAGAAACTGAGGAAGGGGGTGGAAACATGGAACAATGAAAGGGCTGTGAGTGGCCAATCAGACTAGGCTGGGATTGGAGGAAATGCACACAAAGAGGATGTTATGTAACAAGGAGCAAGGGGTTGGAGTGTGGGTCATAGAAAGATAGAAGGAGGCATGATCAAAGAAGTACCATACAGGATGGTAATTAAGGACATGAATAGTGAATGGAGGCAAGATGTGAATGGAGGTGAGATGAAGGGGCTTATAGTAAAGGGGGCCAGAGTGGCCACAGAAGAGGTAGGTGTGTGTGGGGGGAGGGGGGGGGGGGGGGGGTAAACAAATGGGAGCTTAAGTGGAGGAGGTGGGATTAATGAAGGAGTGGTGGTATGAAAAGGAAATGATTTGTGTTAATTTTACAGAAAATTGTGGTCATTTTAGACACCATGTTGGATTGTAAGGTTTCTTTATAACGCAATTGCAGTGAAACCAACGTTTTTTTAATGAACTGCTTAACCCTAAAAACGTGTGGGTAGACACATGGAACGCATAGGATGTACAGTTACAGATTATAGCCCCTTCGAGGTAATAGCAGCCATCTAATTGGTTGTCATTTGGTTTCATTTTGGCTTTTGGCATATATCTATCACACTTTAATTGCTTTAAAGGGTACCACTACCCCCAAATAATAATTTAATTACAGAAAGGTATCATCTTTAGTATTCCATTCCTTCAATAAGTTCACAAAAAAATGTTTCCAGAAAAAATATATAATTGGAAAACGCATCACCATTCTCAGCCATGCGGCCATGCGGTCTGAATGCGCAGACCAGCGGCCAGCGGCGCTCTGTGCAGACCGAACGAATCATCCGGGATTCTATTGACGTGCGCGTGTATTGCATTGGCGCACTCGCAAATGCCTGGCACGTGTGGAACCAAAAGATAGCCGTGGTTCCGTAAGTGGTGGAAATTAATTGCTTTGTTCATGAATTACATAACCCTTTGAAAAATGTTGGATATATATTTGATATCACCAAACGGTACCAAAACATATAATAATGTGTTGTCCGTTGCCTGGTGGTCCCCTTTAAAAAGCTTCGCGAAACGTTTAAATCAAGAGATAGGCATTCATATAATTACTCTAGTGTGAATATTAAATAATATGGTATCATTTCTGTAAATTGGCGGCCATTGTGGACGCCATCTTGGATTTTTGTGGCTTCTAATTAATAAATTGCGCTATCACTATTATCAATGAACTGCTTGACCCACAAAACGTGGGGGAAGACATCCAAATTACATTTGTGGGATGTAAAATAATGGAATTATGGCGCTTTTGAGATAATGGCGGACATTTTGGACGCCATTTTGAAGAAGAACAAAATCAGCTTTCCGGAAGTGCGATGTTCTTAATTTTTAGGTACGTATTTTATTATGTTACATACTGCCTAAAACCGTTAGAAAAACCTTCAAACACGTTTTTTTGTCATTTGTGGCGGGGTTAAACCATGTATTTACCTGGAAATCCAAGATGGCCGCCATTTTTAACATGATCCCGTCATCAGATTTTGGTAGCAACCACTTTTTAAAAATCTTATATCAAGACAATGCTTGCTGAACAAATTATGCTTTTGTCCACCGTGTCACGATTTTTCCTCTAAGGTAAATTACCCGATCACTTTTTCTCACAATTCTCAATTTAAACCACCTAATATCATATTCACTTAACAATTTTGTTGATGCGTTACACTGTAGCTTTTTTAAGGTTCAATGTTCAAGGTTCAAGGTTCAAGCTTCATTTTATTCATTTCTTTCACAAAAACATTTGTACATAGAATAATAGAACAAACAGCATAAGCAAAAAATTTGAAGTGCAATATTCAGTCAATATACAACCCAAATGGGTTTTTCTGAACAAGTCATGAAAGAAAGAAAGAGGATACCTTATCCCTAAAAAGACTGGGCTATTTTTAACATTAAAAAACTGGGGGGGGGGGGCTAAAAGGGCCCCCGAAACTCCGATCGACTCCAAATTTGGCATCGTGATAGATGTCCATAAGGTCTACAATATTGCGAGGTAAACAAAAAATTTAGAATATGCTAATTAGAGCTAATTAATTATGCACAAATTGTATTTTTTTGTTGTTTTTGTAGTTTTCTCGGCAATCGAAACTCCGATCGACTCCAAATTTGCCATGGTGATAGATGTCCATGAGCTCTACAATATTGCATAGTTAAATTTTGTATTTAATTATAATATGCTCTGTTTTGACTTTGTCCACTTTCGAATATGCCGTGTTCGATCAATTTTTTCATTGTATACAGACCATCACCCTCTTTAGTAAATAGATTTACATCTTCAGAGTTCCTGAGTGAATTTGATGAATTTGTAAGTGAGATATCACTGTATTCAGGGAAATTGGTGTTGTTAGGAGACTTTAATGTCCACTGGGAAGATATGGCTAAAAATGATGTACTCCATATGAAGAGCACCATAACATCTGCTGGGCTCATCCAACATGTCTGTGGTCCAACACATAACCTGGGCTACACCTTAGATTTAATTTTTACTCGTGACGAATCAGTAATATTAGGTTGTGACACAGTTGAAACATGCATTTCTGATCATTATATGATCTGCTTCTCACTGCCTAAACAGAAACCAGAGCCAATCTCTATTACTTCTACTTTACGTAACTATCGCAAGATTGATAAAGTTCAATTCTCTAATGCTTTGTATGATTTAGTGTCATCTCAACCTGAAGGATTAGATTGTGAGTCTTTGTTTGATTGGTATGTTTCTGGAGTCACTAAGGTACTTGATACCTATGCTCCATCTGAAACAAAGTCTCGCCCTTTGAAATTACGTATGCCTTGGTTCAATGAGTCCACACTTGTGGCTTGCCAACATCGCCGTAAAGCAGAACGCAAATGGCGTAAAACAAGACTGGACTCAGATCGTAAAGTGTTCATAGAAGCAAATGAGAATGTATGTCAAGTCATTAATGTCACTAAAGAAAACCTTTTGAAAGATAAGTTGGTCTCATGTACTGTCAAGGAGGTATATCACATTATTTATTCACTTTTGAATAAGAAGTCAAGTCATCTCCCCTTGTATGATTCTGCATCCAGATTAGCTAATCAATTTTCTTTGTTTTTTGTTGGAAAGATAACAAAAATTAGAGATGAAATAGATGCTTGCAACGGACTTGTTGAAACTCAATTTGGCGACATTGTGAATGAAAATATTCCTCTTTTTGAGAATTTTCAGTTGCTTACGCAATCAGATTTGTCCACAATTATTATGTCATCTGCTACTAAATCTTGTCAACTTGATCCCATCCCAACATGGCTTCTGAAAGAGAACCTTGATCATGCACTACCATTGCTGACAAGCATAGTCAACCAATCTCTTTCCACATGTACTTTCCCCAAAGGAGCACACTCAGCAATACTTAAACCACTTTTGAAAAAACCCAGTCTGGACCAAAATGAAATTAACAATTATAGACCAGTGTTAAACTTAACATTTGTAGGTAAACTCATTGAGAAAGCAGCTTGTAAACAGTTAGAACATCACATTGAATCTAATAATCTTTTTGATTCATTTCAATCTGCTTACAGGTCAAGGCACAGCACTGAGTCAGCTTTAGTAAAAGTAAAAAATGATATCATGTTTGCCATTGATTCAAACAAGGTTGTTCTTATGGTACTTTTAGATCTATCAGCCGCATTTGATACAATTGATCATCAAATATTTATATCCCGTTTATTTAAACGAATAGGTGTTAGGTCAATGGTTTTGTCCTGGTTTCAGTCATACCTCTCTGGATGGTCTTCTCAAGTTGACATTGCAGGCAAATTGTCAAATCCAATAACGTTAGAATTTGGACTTCCCCAGGGATCAATAGTAGGACCCATAAGGTACTCAATTTATACTCTTCCAGTTGGGGAGATTGCCCGTCATTTTGAAATTAATTACCATATCTATGCCGATGACATACAGTTATATATTTCTTTTGACCCCAGAACTTCAGGAGCTCTTGATAATGCCCTTTCTAAACTTCAAACATGTATTGAAAATATTAGGAAATGGATGGTAGTAAATAAGTTGAAATCGAGTGATTCAAATTTTTTGTTGCAGCTTCAGCCCACAACCTGCGCAATCTTCCAAATGTTCAGTTGAATGTTGGTAACACACTCATTAGCCCTTCAGAAACAATAAGGAATCTTGGCGTTATCTTTGATCATCGCATGTCAATGTCTCACCATATTTCTCACATTTGTAGTACTGTACGTTTTATTTAAGGAATATTGCTAGAATCAGGAGGTTTATTGATCAATCTGCCTGTCATAATGCGTGCGTTCTCTAGTTCTATCTCGTATTGATTATTGTAACGGGCTTCTTTCTTCCATTCCTTGAACTCAATTGAATCGTGTGCAACGACTTCAAAATTGGGCAGCCCGATTGGTGTTTCAGGTTTCTAGGGACCACCCATCTCAGCCACTCTTGAATTCGTTGCATTGGCTTCCTTTGAAAGAACGGATAATATTTAAATTA